>CM070554.1:600000-942673 GCA_036346405.1 Phyllostachys edulis | reverse complement strand
AACATCTTGTTTCACCAAAACCAAGCATAATTGCGTGCTAACCACGCTTGAGAGGATATGTGACCTCTCTTGACTAAGTACCTTGGTGGTGTTAATTATGAGCTGGTTGGTGGTTGAAACGAGAAATGTTTGTGATAGGAGGAACATCGACAAATCGGCTTGAGTGGGGCGATGTGTCTTTCTCTTTGTTGGGTTCGGCTCTTAATTAGCATCATCCATTGGAAATGTCTCGTAGGACTTAAGCGTGCCCGGCATACCAAAGGAAGTGTGCTAATAGCTTGGTGAAAAGGCGATGCGGCGTGTGGGTACATTGGTACACCTGCATGGTATAAACTATTGAATAGCCTCGTCCTAGGTTATGGACACGCTTGGAATTGTATTTGCGGGGAGTTAGACTCAACATTTTGGGATTTTGATTAAACTTGATGTGGGTGGTATGAATGGAGGAATTCATGCTATTTGTTGTGGTGGCTATTGGGTTAGCCACTTCGGGATATCTTTTATTATTGTTATTTGTATCTCGTTGTTTTTGTCAAATAAAAGCAGTTGTAAAAGCTGCTTTAAATCTATTACATTATTGCAAATGAAAACTTGCTTTATCTTTGAAAATGAGTCTAGAGCCCCTCCACTTAAATAAGCTTGCATGTAGCTATGTATAGGTCTGTTACCCTACGTAAGTCTTGCGAGTACATTTTGTACTCATTTGCTTTGCTTAATTAATTGTTGCAGAGGAGGTTGATCCTTAAGGGATCGACTATTGTGAGACCGACTTCGTACAGGACGAGTAGCTTGGCGGCCCGGTCGGTTGCCTTGTGGGTAATGGTAAACCGTTTGGCTTTTGTTATCGCCATCTTATGGCTTTTGTTTCCGTTGCTACTTTGGTTATTTACCTTGTTATTTGGCGAGTCGGCCCTACTTTTTGTAATATGATCTTGTATGTCCTTTAAGTTGTACGCTTGTAATGACTTGTGTATGGAATGGATGCTTAATTTTGTATGGGGTGTGTGTCTTGCAATTAAGGAAGTACATATCTTGTAGAGAATCGAGATATTTGATTTGTAATGCTAGGGCCAATTGGATGGTTAAGTTTTCTGAGTTAAATACCGGGTTCTCACACAAGCCAAAGATGCAACAAGATGTATAGATGGTGACGATGAGGAAGTGATGTATTCAGGAAAGCTTTACTAAATGGATTGCTTACGTTAAAATCAACATAGACATTTTAATTTCATCAATCGAGACACGATTCAACATAGACATTTTACACAATTTGATGCCTCAATTCACAAACCACATTTACACAATTCACTTATCGAACAAATCCTCAAACACTTACTACCAAAATCCTCAAATCTTTGTATTACAAAATTTGAAAAAAAAAAAAACAAGCAATCCGGCACTCGACGGTGGCTTGGTGGTGCTGTAGCTGTGAGGAGAAGGAGGCGGCGTCATAATACGGCGCGAGATGGTCCTTGTTGCTTTCGATCTGAGCCGTGTGCCTTGAGCTTGAGGCCTTGTCGGAGTGGCTTGGTAGCCAGAGTGGTGAGAGGGCAGGAGCCATTGGTTGGGAGGAGGAGGAGGTCGGTCTTGAGTAGAGAGGGAGGAGGAAATGCCGGAGGTGGGGAGGAGGAAGGCGCCAAACCAGAGGGAAGGAAGAAAGCAATAGCCTTGGCTGGTTAGTATTGGAAGGGAGAAGGAGCGATGGCCAAAGCGAGGGCTTCGGAAATGAAAGGCGCCTTTGAAGAATAAAGCAAAATGGCTTAAGTGATTTGGAGGCCTCCACTGGTAGATCCGAGCCACACGAATTAGATCGGATGGCCCTGGATCGCATTGCACCTTAGCACGAAATACTCATTTGCACTAGATCGTTCACATATGTGTGTATATATATACATATACACATGCATATGTGTGTGTATGCACATACACATACACATACACACACACACACAGATGTATACATATATAGATATATACACACACACTATCGATCTACAGAAATAGCTCCTACCTAAAACATCTCAGGGAGTACGAAGTCAAAATTCACCGTTTGGTAGGTCTGAATTCAACTATGACCCTTTCACTAAAAGATCGCGTGACCATTCTGTCAGGTGAGAGAAGACGACAAAAGCGTTTTGTACCTGAAATAGCATTACCATGAAGCACCATGGATATGGGTAATATATTCCAAGATTGTGGAATTCTCACAGGATTTAATTTATGAAAATAGCAAAGAAGCAGTGCTAAACATCTATGTGCATCCATGCATCTGTGAGGGAGCGGAAGGAGGAGACGCAGTGATTGCTCAATTCGTGTTGCTGATAAGACGATTGAATACTGAATTACCGATACCGCAATTTGAATAGCAGCACTAAACTAAGATCCCTGGGCAACTTAATAGATCCTTTTGTTGCGACGGTGATTGATTGATGAGGCCTCAACTACATCTCATGGAAGGTGTACCCTTGTGCTAAATAAAACTACATAGAGTGAGCAAAAGCAGAAACCGTCAAGGATGATTAAAACCTCCATGTCGTAACTCCTAAGACTAATAACCCCTGCGGTCATAGGTATTCCAGAGGTTACATAATAGAAACCCTAGTCGGATGAGGTTCTGTACCTAGTCCCTGACTAGATGACTGCTCATAGAAGCAATGAACTTATATCTGAATCTAACTTTAAGTATATTTCTTACCGTATGATGAACGGAACACATGTCATATTTTCTCCGTACTACGCGACGTTTCATAGTCCCAAGACACTGACAACAACCACTATACGGTTTAGTGTCTCACAGACACTAGCAAGCGATCGATTCTTGTTTACTTAATCTTTATGTGACCCTCAACCGAGCAGCGTCGTTTTTAACAGACGTCTTCTTCAAAGTAACTTCCACCTCTTCAATGGTTATTTAAAAATAGAGCATGGAGGGACAAAAGCACCAGATTGAAGTATCATAATCGGCATTAGCTTCATGTTTCAAGTCTGATTCAAATAACATAACAAATATTACGTTCAGTGTAATTAGGATTAGTCAACTGTCTTGTCAAGGTCACTCCCTATAAAGGATCCAATTCACAGCAATAAAAAGCAATCATATTCTTTTCTAAAAAATCTTTATTATTTTTTTCTATTTATTTTGTGAGATCGACGATTTCATCGTCAGTAATACTTAAGACCAAAAAAAAAAGGCCGCGATTATTCGTGGTCATTACCCACGCGATGCAATTAAGCAAACTCCGAAGGCACAGACTTATCATTCACATCACATCTCTCGCATCCAACACCACGGCACAGAGGCACTAAGACCAACAATAGCCCACGACGGAGAGGATCGATACCATCATGGGCATCATCGCTGGCGGAGCGCTCGCCGAAGACCCGAGAGAACATCCAATCGGGCTTTCCTGTCGGGCTTTAGGTTTTGGGCTTGGCATAAGCGTGGCAGCTACTGCTAAGTTTTTTTTTCTTGCGAAAATTGGATATGGGGCACTACAATTTCATGACGTTAGTTATGGAACATCTGAATTTTGTGTCTTTGTTGAAAGACACTATAAAAATATGTTTCTTTGCTATAATATCATTTTCTAGACCGAAGATGAGAGAGAATGCTAGTGAAAAGTCTATTTTACCCTTCCTTCCGGTCTCCTTCCTTCTTCCCTATTCCTTCTCCTTCCTTCTTCTCTTCCCTTCTTCCTCCTCTGCAATTGGCGGCACACAGGCAGGCGACAGCTTGATGCTAGAAGAGGCGGCGGCAACAACAACATGTGGCGGCGAGGATCACGAGACTTCTGCATGGCCGCGAGTCGTGTAGTCGTCGTCGTGCTTGCACTATCCACTCCTGCACGTATGCAGGAGGAAGTGGGCGTCGGCGAGGGCTAGGGGCACCAAGTGCCAGATGCGGTGCCAGCCCGAGGCCATTAGCCACCTACGACGTTGCCATCGGCCTCCACCTCCTCCCCTATCCTCGCTAGCGCTGCTCCCCGGCCTCGCCATCACCACCTCCTCCTCCCCATCCTCGTCGTCACCGTCGTCTCCTCATCCTCGCCAGTGACACCGCCTCCCATCCTCGCCAGCACCACCTCCCCCCATCCTCGCCAACACCACCTCCCCTCATCCTCACCATTACAACCATCTCCTCCCCATCCTTGTCATCACCGTTGCCTCCTCATCTTCGCCAGTGACGCCACGTCCTTGTCATCCTCGTTGAGACCCACCTGAGAGCAGCCGACGTCAAGTCGTGCCACCACCCTCGTCTCCGCCTCCGACGACTAATCACGTCGGTGGTTTCCCTACCAATCCGTCCACGTCACAAGGTGTGCCTCATCGCACTGATGCTTTTCCCTACCTCCTTCAACCGCCTACTCCCCTGTAGGCTGCCACTAGCGAGCACCACCACCTCGCCATGGCCGTCACCGACACAGGCTTTCCCAACGCCCCCCTTAACCTAGATCACCAAAATGGAACCCCCAAATTCGGGAACACACCATGCAGCATGACTTAGTCGATTTCCCTTTGATTTCGCGACCCGACCATGAGGGGATCGTTGGAGAAGGAATAAATTTGAAGAAGAGGATAAGAAGCGGGAAGGTCATTTGAACTCTCCTCCCCTCTCTCTCTCTCTCTCTCTCTCTCTCTCCAAAATAACAAATAGTAATATTATAATGGTCTTAGTGTCCTACAGCAAAGAGCCATATTTTAGTAGTGTGTTTTGGTAAAGACATAAAATTTGGGTGTCCTATAGCCAATGACACCAAATTGTGATGTCATGTAGCCAATTTTGCCTTTTTTCTTTGTTGAGTGAGTGGAATGTACATTTTCTCAAAGGCGAGTAGAATGCATACTTGCTTGCTCCTCGAAGGTTAGCACGGAGGAGACGCCGCTAGCAACCCTAACTTGTAAGCCGCAACTCTATCGGTCCATCTCACCTCTTCTTGACGTTCGTGGCGTTGAGTAGGTGGGGACCGTTGATTTTCGAGTAACTTTAGTTTTCTTTAGTTTCTTCTGTTTTTCTTCCTAGATTAAAATTTTCAGTCGAATTTTATTTATCCATGATGGCTTTCATCGAACCAAGTTACTCGAGCGATGAAGGCGACGCTTACGCTGGAAATCGACTCCTGGTTGAAAAGGGTGCAAATAAATCACCTCTTATTTTCTTTCGACGATCAACACCGCTACCGAGGCGTAGGTTCTTGCTGGAGAGTTAGTATTAGAGTTTAATAAAAGTCCAAGTCGTGTGCGAGTCGAGAGTTGTGTTAGCGTCGCGTTGTAATTTTTAGCACTATAAAATAAAGGGTGTGGGGGTCTTATGGAAACACACTTATTCCTGAAATCAACATTCCTACATATCATGAAGATCATCGACGATCTATTTCCCACTATCATGTTTGTCGACAATCAAGACACCGTTGCAAGATACGAAGTCGATGATGAGGAAGATAAAGAAGTCCATCACATTCATCGACTCAAGGACTTGATGGTGACATATTGTCCATCTAAAATTGTTGGACCGAAAAGGCGACTAGAGGGGGGGGTGAATCCGAGCACGATCTCTTTTTCACCTTGATCGAATTTGTCGACGATCGAATCGCCGATCTTATGAAAATAAAAGGAGGAAAATGGCGTAGAGTATCTGGAAGAGAATAAGGGCTGCTCTTTATTTATATGAGCTGGTTTACAAGACTTGACTAGGGACTATCTCCAATTACAGAAAATGTATTGAATACTCTTGCTTGACTTCGTGTTGCCTTCATTGTTATTTGTTGTGTGTCTCTCTCTCCTCATCTTCGCTTCACCATTAAATAACTCCCGAAGAACGGCGATTACTCACAGGAAAGGCGTCCTTGATGAAGCGTTACAACTGGTCGGAGGTTTAAGGTAGTTAACAATGTGCTAACTGCCTTGCGGTTAAGTATTTGTGAGACATTTAACCGTAAGGTGGTTTATCATCGAGTCTTGTATGTCATCGTAAGTTATGGAGCGTTTATACGTGTTTCATTCATCATCACGGTTAATGGTACTGTTCATAGCATTTCGAGCGACCACTGGTGAACCTAGTCCGACCGGTACTCATCGTGTAACATCTGGAATCCTTACGACCGGTGAGGTCGTTAGCCTTAGGGATTCACGACCATGAAGGCGTATGGTCTTTTATGTATTTAAATTAATACATAGAGGTTTTAATCCTCGTCGGCTAGCCCCTGAACTTTAAATGAGCAGTCGTGTGAATGCCTTCTCGATAATTCATATCGGGCGGAGACCACCATTTAATGTCGTGACATCAAGGGTGGTTTGTGTTCATTTTAAAGTTGAGAACTTGCCTTGGGAACCGAAGAGTTTCTCTGTCAGTTGGGCGAAAAAATATTCTTTTGCCGTTCGGACTTTTGTGGATATCCTCGATCGTAATTGAAAGACCCGAGGCTAAAAAATCCCCATCGCTAGACCTTTTGGATTCTTTATGCTTCCAGATCCCCTTCGATCTCTTTTACCCGGACAAAAATCTTCGTCCTTTCTTTCTTGTTCTTGAGCCACAAAAATCTCCTGCGAGTTCTCGCTCATCCTCAAGGATTTTCATCATGTCGAAACAAATTACAAAGTGGTTGCCGTCGGAGTTGAGCAAGAAAAAGCTTGAAGCTTTGGAGAAGATCGGGATGCTTAGGACAAGAATTTGATCGAGATGGAGATCGGCATTTGGAGAGCATTTCCCAAGTCGCGAAGATGAGAAATTCTTGTTTTCCTTGCCTACATCGAATGTGAAATTTGAGATTGCCGATACACAAATTCCTTCTCCGTGTTCTTGAATTCTCTGAGTGGAATTAGTGAATTTAGCTCCAAATTCCATCGCCAACATCGGCATCTTCACATATTTGTGTGAGGCATACAGGGATTGCCTCAAGTTTAAGGCTCTTGGGTATTTTTTAGAATGGTGATGGGGAGAACCACGGAGACTCGGGGAATGTACATTACGCCTTCACGACGGAAGGCCGATGAGTACATTCATATGTACTCAAAATCCTCGTGGTCGTCATGGAAGAAGAAGCTGGTTCTATATGATGATTCTGAGGGGCAGCACTCCTCTATTTGGCACGGATGAGAACAGAAAAATCCTAAATGGAGAAAGACCGTGGAGAAGCAGGGAGGCGTCGGGCGAGGGTGGATGCCATCTCGACCTCTGAGTCAAGGGCTTGACCTCTTGGCATGTGGTGAGGATTTCACTAAGCGCCAAATTAGCCCATTAAAGCCGGACTCACTCCACTGATCTGGTCCATTGGTCGTGATGAAGCTATCTCGGGAGGTGGTAAGTCTTTGAGATAACTCAGGCCAGTATTTTCATTTGATTAATGTATTACCTTAAAACATGTTCATGTCTTATTTTCTCTTTTTTTTTGAAGCTCTTTCCCTGAGGAAGTTAGAGAAAGGATTAGGTGATCTGTGCGAGAACTGGAGAAAAGGCCGGATTTCTGAGATCTTGGCCATAGCCTCTGCAAGAAGAGAACAACAAGGCTTAAGGTAAAAATCTCTTTTATCATGTATACATATATATTCTCCGATCAGGTTTTTGATCATGCTCTGTTTTTATAGCCGGTCGGGTTGTAATTACACACACCGGTGAGGCTAAACATCCTTGTTGTTCCAACCGACTCGTGCCCGGATGCCTTTGGAAGAGGATGAATCTCGAGGTAATGAGAATATTTCAAAAGAAATATATATATATATATATAGTTTAGATAAAGATTTCATCACCTAACCAAATTCATTTGTTGGTTTAGGTGGAGAAAATTTGAAGGCCACCAAAGATGCGACTACGGAGGTTGCCAACCCCAGCACGGTCGTTGGACGGCCAGACGATTCTTTGGAACAAGCGGTATGGAGGCCGGTGAAACCACTCCGTCAAACCAGATCATCAAGGCGTAACTTTTGTGAGCCGATCGAGAATATCGCATCCGATATTACATTGGATAAAACAGATTTGGCCAATCTGGGATCGAGGCACCGCAAGGCTAGAAGAAAAGAAAAGGAAGGAGGCGGTGCAGATTTTACTCTTCCGCGTTTCAAAGTCAAATCCGGAAATTAACTAGATGCGCTCAAATGAAAGTGGTCATATAAGCGCATATCTTTAATAACTTCTTGATGATTTGATGCCTCTCTCCTTTTTAACTTCCTTATTTGCTTGGCATAGGTCCTCTGGCGTTCGGTCGTTTCGGCCAGATTCCTTCTAAGGACCCAATACGAAGAGGTCCATGAGCAAACCACTTCCGGATAAAGTTCACGAGAAAAGAGTGGTCGAGAAGCCCCGAGCGGCGTTAAGGCCATGATTGAGTTGGAACCATTGGTGGTTCTAACTCCTTCTGTGAGGTAGATGCCCTAAAGGCCCTCAACGAGTTCCGACCATTGTTGGTAATTCTCCTCAACCTGACAAGTTCCCTTTTCACCTCGATTCATCGAGGATAAGGAGCTTGACGAGGCATGGGGAAAGATATCGGACCATCAAATCAAAATGCATCCTGATTCCATTTTTGGTGGATACAATGATTTGGCAATCCGGGTAAGTATCTATGACCAGTTTCATAATCTCTCCTAAAAAGTCTTTTAAAGAGAATTTTTAAAGAGGAAAATGCTATTTGAGCGACATATGGTGAGAACTTTCTTTGGGTCTGAGGACCACGGATTAAAGACTTGGAGCAGAAACACTCCGAATTAGAAAGTAAGAACTTTCCCCTTAGCTTTTTTCTTTCTTCAATGCTTCGCCCTTTGCTAATTATTCTCCCTTATCGTATTTGATAGATTTGGAGAAAATAAAAGAAGAGATCTGGTGAGAAAGCCAAGGCGGCTTTGCTTGAAGAAGAAATCAAAGCTAAGGACGGTCGATCATAGAGGCTCGACCCGACAAGGAAGACCTTAACAAAAAAATTGAAGGTAATAGATCGTAAACTTGACTTATTATTTTCCTCCAATTATTTTCTTGCTTATCACTTGTTTTACTCTTGCGAGCAAAAACAAGTTTTAGACGAGAGTAGAAAACTACGAAATTTGAGCAAGACAAGGAGGCGACTCTCGTTCAAAGTTTAGATGAAAAGACTATATTTTTGAACAAGATGATCTTTGACATGGGATCGGGATCAAGCACCGCCTACCTTAAGAGATCCGTAGAAAATGAACTATTTTGGTCAACTTCTAGAGGATCTTAACAATCTGCTCAAGACTACTCGGAAGAACTATGCCCAGGCTATGAAAACAGGCGTTGCTAATGGAGTTAGTTTTGCTTTGGCAAAACTAAAAGCTCAAACCCTCTATTGATTTCCAAGTTGTTGAAGATGACTTCAGCGCCTACTGAGAGGCAACCAAGTTCATGGAAGAACTCAAGCCACTTGGAGATAAAGTAGTAGAGGAAATGGAGGTCGGATCCCCATCAAGCAGTAATTAGTTTGGGAATATTTCTAGAGTAGACTCCTGCAAAAAAGTGTAAGAATATTGAATATGTGTAAAACTTACCTTTTATGTCATTTAACAATGCTGTTGTTTTATCCTATTTGACTATTTTTAAATTCTCACACACCTCCTAGCCCCCGACTGCTTTATAGTAGAAGAATTTTACTATACAAGCAGGTAGCCAAGAAAGAGAATAATAAAAAAAGTCGAAACCATAATTTTGAAGGTATGTGCCGATATGAAGTCAAAAGCGATCGTACCAATACTAGGAAATCATTGTGGTGGAACCGACTTATGACTTAAGCAGTAATAGATCCTTGTTTGTCATGATCGAAATACCAATCAAAAAGTTATATATGGTTGGATAAGAGACCTTGTTTTGTGACATAAGGAGAAATGCAAAAATGAATGCAGCAAATTATAAGTGAACTTTGTTTATATCTATTATCCTAAAGTGCAGTCGGAAGGAATGCTTTAGATCTGAATTCATATATCATATTTACATGAAGCGTATTCAAACTCTCTATCCGAGTGTAGCGAAGATCATAAGAAAAGAACCGTTACTAGGAAGCTCCTTTCAGTGGGCAGGACCACGTGCAAAAAAGGAGAGACTTCGATTAGGAGGTTTTCCGTGTCCCGACCAGTAGCCAGACAAGAGTAGAGCAGAATCTTGAAATAATGAAATATAACTTCATAATCTTAGGCATTTAGATTCGGTTATGGAAAGTTATTTGTACGATGCTCGATTACTCATATATTTCATTAAGAAAAGAATGTTGTCGCGCGTGGTAAAATGCTCACGACTAGGACAAAAACGGCGTATGACTTAGAAGTCGTTGCGAGAGTAATAGAGATCCTTAGAAAGGATATCGGAGAAAATTGTCTTCTCCAACCGGTTTAAATTAACAACCATGAGCGACCAAACCTATAGGTATATATATATATATAAGCAATGTTACTTATTATTATTATTATTTTTTAGGCGTAAATGATTTTATTGAAATTGAAAGAAATGAAAGAAAGTAAACAATAATTAAACATAGAACTTACGCAATTGATCAATGTTCCAAGAATTTGACAAAATTTGTCCATCGAGACATAGCTAGTCGTCTGAGAACACAGTCGGGTAACCGACCCGCGATTGTAAGACCTTCCCACTTGGGGAAAGTTTATTGCGATTTGCACGGCTCACGAATTTTTCTCGAGAACCAAATCACCTACAACAAGGTGCGAGGTTGCACCTTACGACCATGGTACCTTCGCATGGCTTGTTGGTAGACCGCCGATCGTACAAGGGCTTGATTTAAATCGTTCTTCAAGGAAATTGGCGTCGTCGAGTCTTCGTTCATTCTCGTTTTCGTTAAGCGATCAATTCGAAAGAAAGCCAATTTTGAGTTCGGAGGAAGCATGGCTTGACCAGTAAACCAAAAAGAATGGTGTTTCACGGGTCACACGACCGAGTGCGTGGTTGAGCGGTCCATATCTGACGGAGTTCTTGAACCCAAGCTCGACCGTTTGATTAAGCGGTGAATACTCGGCGTTTGATCCCTTGCATAATGATACCATTAGCTCGCTCAATCGCTCCGTTGCTCTGCGGATGAGCGATGAGTAAAATGAACTTTTACACCAAGTTCATCGCGAAATTCTTGAAATTGATTGCTAGTGAACTGGCGCCATTATCTGTGATTATCGACTAGGTATACCAAATCGTGTGATCACATTTTCATTAGGAATCTCTTAGCGGCCTCGGTTGTTATTTTAACAACGGCTAAGCCTCTATCCATTTTGTAAGCGTGTCAATCATGACGAAAAAATTCAAGCCCCGGTGCTCTTGGGAAAGGTCCCGAGAATGTCCGATCCCAGTTGCAAAAGGCCAAGAAAGAGAATCGTTTGTAAGGCTTGTCTTTGGTGATGTACTTGTCTACTATAAGCCGACATTATGCGCATTTCGTCACAAGTTCTTTTGCATCATGAAGGCGATTGGCGATAGTATCCTTGCTTGAAGGCTTTACCGGCGAGTTACAGCAGGAATGATGTGCTCCATGAACTCCTTCATGGATTTGGTTAGCAACTTAATGCCATCCGTTTGAGATATGCATCTTATCAACACTCCATGAGATCCTCGTTTGTACAAGGTGCGTTCGATTAGAGTGTATGATTTGGCTTTTCGTGCTATCGATCGGCCTCTACATCATCTTCTGGAATTGTCATCTTTGAAGATAATTGTAGATCGATGTCATCAATCTCTACCTTGATCGTGTGGCCAACCGCTGTCAGCGACCTATGGAGCATCCATATTACATTGATCGGTTTGTTCGACTGTAAGAATCATGTATGTTCTCGGAAGGCTCGACTACAGAGGGTGAATCGAGTTGCTCGAGAAAAACTCCGGTCGGAGACGGTTGACCTCGTGGAGGCCATCCGTGCCAAGCTGATCTGCCGAAAAGTTTTCCTTTCTAGGAATATGTTGGATCTGAAAACCGAAGAAGTGCTTTTCGAGTTTTCGTACTTCCGCCGAGATAAGATGACATCTTGGTACTTGAGCATTGATACTCTTTCCCAACTTGATTAAGCTACGGTTGAGAATCGCCTTTCACTAATGTCTGCGAATCCGAGCGAGCAGATGCTCGAAGTCTGCCGATAAACCTTCATATTACGCCATATTATTTGTGGCGGAAAATTTAAGCGGATGGCGTGCTTGATGTGTTCGCTAGTAGGGGATATTAGGATCCTCGACCCAGACCCTTTTAACATCAAAGAACCGTCAAAGTACATTGTCCACTCCTCGTGGTGTTCATACACGGGCCCTTGGGTGGGTTCGGGGTTTGTCCATTCGGCAATGAATTACGCTCTTTGCTTGGGACTTTATATTTGTTAAGTGAAATGAAATAGAGGTGAACGCCCTAGTTCAAGCGTCCATTTGCTATTAAATCCCGATTATTCCTGTTTGAAGGACTTGACCAAGGGATATCCGTCGATGCGACCACTTTGTGGGCTGAAAGTAATGCCTTAGCTTCCTTGAAGACATAAGGAGACCATAGAGCAACTTTTGTACTGTGGGTATCTTTCCTTTGGTCTATGTAAGACCTCGCTTACGTAATAAAGCTGGTGGTTGGATGTTATCCTTTCACGACCGATACACCGCTCCTTGTTTGTGGAGTTCTTTGCCACGTACATTAGCAAGTGTTTCTCTCGGTCTCGGAGAGACTAAAACCGAGCACTTGTAAGGTACTTTTAAGTTCTTCAAAAGCATCGTTTGTCTCTTTAGTCCATTCAAAACTCCCATGTTTAGGAGAAGTTTAAAGAAAGGTAACCCTTTTCTCCTAACATTGCTATAAACGACTTAGCGCCGCCATCTGTAGGTTAGTTTTGGACTTCCTTCTTAAGTGGTGGGAGGTGCATGCAGTCGATGGTCATTATCTTTCTTTGGATTAACCCGATACCTCTAGCCGAGACTAGAAACCAAGTAATTTTCAGTGAAACTCGAACACACACTTTTTAGGATTCAACTTGAGGTTATGCCTTCTCGAGTTCTTTGAAAGTTTCTTGTAAGTCGGAGATGTGGTTGCTAGCGTTGGTGGTCTTTACGACGGATCATCAACGTAAGCTTCTAAATTCCGACCTATTTGCGGGCTAAAGGTTTTTGCATCAACCTTTGAAAAGTTGCACCGGCGTTTTTGAGACCAAATGGCATCTTAACATAACAGTAAGTGCCATATGGAGTGATGAAGGAAGTTTTCTCCTCATCCTCTTTACACATACTAATCTGGTAGTACCCTGAATACGCATCTAAAAAACTTAGTAATTTGCACCCAAAGGTAGAATCTACCAGTTGATCAATGCGTGCAAGGGGAAAATCGTCCTTCGGACAAGCTTTATTAAGATCTGTAAAGTCGATACACATTCGCCATTTTCCATTATTCTCCCTAACCATTACAGGGTTGGCGAGCCACTGAGGGTGGTTGACTTCACGAATGAATCCAGCTTTGAGAAGCTTGTCAATCTCTGACTGGATTGCCTCCTTCCGATCAGGTGCAAAACGCCGCAGCTTACCTTGATCGGTTTTTTATCGGTGAGAGCTAGCCTGTGCTCGATCACCTCTTGGGGGACTCCGGGCATATCGGATGCCTTCTAGGCGAATACGTCTTGATTTTCTCGGAGGAAGGAGGCGGCGACTCTTTCTATTTATGATCGAGCCTTGCCCAGGCCGAACCTTGCGGCGGTGGGCGGGATCTTGGTCGAGTAACGACTTGGCGTTTGTCCGGAGAAGTGCCTTTGTCGAGATACCTCTTTTATGCAGTCGGAGGGTTTTGGTGTCATCTTCGGTCTTGTGTGCTTGGCCTGCATGGCGGATGAATTAGCCTCTCTAGTCGAGAGTTCATCGACCGATTCTAAGGATTTTCGATCACATGCATAAGCCATTTCACGATCACCCGAATAGTGATGACTCCTTTAAACCCCGACATTTTCAAACTTTGATAACCGTAATGCGTGGCTATCAAGAATTTTGCTAACGCCGATCGACTAAGAATCGTTGTATCTTGATTCAAAGTTTACCACATCAAGCGAAATTTTTCCGTTCGAAAGTTATCGAGGCCTTCCTAGCGTAACGGTAAGGAAACTTGTCCTATCGGTTTAGCGGTGGAGCCAGAACTATGCCATGAAAAGCATATTTCACGGTTTCACCTTTGACATGGGGACCGTGCAT
Organism: Phyllostachys edulis; assembly: GCA_036346405.1. NCBI lineage: Eukaryota > Viridiplantae > Streptophyta > Magnoliopsida > Poales > Poaceae > Phyllostachys > Phyllostachys edulis. The sequence continues at coordinate 928,536 of CM070554.1, read as the reverse complement.
TTCTTCTAAAGCTCCAAAAATAATATATTCAAAGAACTACCTCCATCTACCAAGACTCGATTAACCCTACAATTATTAATGGTTGGTTCGACAACAATAGGGAACCTACGGTCGAGTCGAAGGAATGAAGCGATCGTCCTTCTTTGAAAAGAAATTGCGATGTCCAGACCACTTCGATTGCTTTATAGTGTTGGAGATTCGGCGAGGTTGACCTCCGCTCCACGGCTTTCGGTGGCGTTTGGATTCGTATGAAGAAGATCCTCCAAAAATCATGTTGATGTATGTTGGGGATCTGGTACTCCATCTCTTAAATCGCCATACTTGTCCTTTTGGAGCTCGTTTCTCGGGTTACGGTATTGCGGAAATTGTCCTTCACTGTATAATAATCTTCCGGTTTCTTTTGCCAAACTCGACAAAGTCGTAGATCATGCTCACTCTTTGGTGAAGTGGACACCACTTCTTCTTTTTCTGGAATCCTTCGATCAGAGCTTTCGTCTTGCCCGACCGTGTAGTCCTTTTGCCCTTCATGAATTTATCGGGAATGGCTAGAACCTCCTTAATCGTCGGATCTGCGGTTCTTCTTCTTCTTGAGAGACTTCTTGTTCTTTTCTCTAGTTTGTCGGGCCGGGCCGAGGAATCTTGTCTGTCCGATCAATGGCTTCGCACCACTCGATTGCTTCGCTAGCAGTGGCATACTTGTTGGCCATATCAAAAAGCTCAACGGTTGTTCTTGAGGGGTTCATTGGTATGTCCTCCGTAAACCGTCGATTCCTCAGACCTGTTTTGAACGCCTGAATAACAGAGAATTCTGCGACATCGGGAATAGAATTGCGAACCTGGCTAAACCTCTTAATGTATTGACGTAGAGTCTCATCAGAGCCCTACCAGATTCGGTGGAGATCATCCTCCTTTCTAGGGCGATCGTACGTATCCTGGAAATTTGCAATCAGAAGGTCACAGAGTTGCTCCCAAGTATAGATCGTTCCGACCGGTTGGTTCAACAACCACGGCCAAGGCGAACCCTTGAGCACGGTGGGTAAATAGTTGGCCATCACATTTTCATCGCCTCGGCAGCTCGATGGCGGCGGTATAGATGGAGAAATTCCAGCGGTTTTGAGTTCTATTAAACTTGTCCAAATTGGCGGTCGGAACAGGTTGGCTAACGCACGACTTGGAGCCTGCAGAAAAGCCGAGCAACTGTGATTGATTCATGAGCGCCTTCTCACGAAGGTGCCGGATTATAATGGTCGGAGACCGGTTCCTAATATTGGAGCAGCTGGAACTCCGGTGTGCCGATCCGGTCATGGACATTGTTATGATGTCTCCGACCGCCTACTTGATTCGAGCGATGCGAAGATCGTCGAGGTCCAAGCGATGGTTCTTCTCGGCGTGATGGGGAGTGGCTTCATGAAATAACATTCTCCCTCATGACTCCTTGGTCGGAATCATCGAGGAGGCCTTAGTATCGATTGTTCCCGAGTATGACCATCTTTGTCCCTATTTGAGGAGGAACGGTGAGATGAAGTCATAGTTTGACTCCCTGAAACCCTTTGATCTCGATATGTTTCAGTGCGCTGCATGGTCTGTTGGAGAATTTCGGATACTTGACCTACAAGCTGTACAAAACCTGAAGTTCCTGCTAAATCAGGATCAAAATTATTTAATATATCTTGAACACGTCGCAAGTTTTGTACGATTCTGCAAGAAGGTCTCGGGGCTCGGCCGAGTCGTGGGTGTCGCAGAACTGAACTCTCCCCCGACTCTCGGATTTGATCTGCCCTATCAACTATTCTAGGTGGGGCAGTGCCAAGCGAATTAGTTGATGGACGTCGATCAGTTCTGTGGCCTCCGGAAGTTGGTGCCTAACGGCTCGGATCATCTCTAACAACACGTGATGGCGTGGCAAAGAGTGTAGGACCGTGCATGGCATCTTGATTTTCATCTCCGATCGCGTTGACCCGTGCCTCCGGCGCCGATATTCGATGAGTTTCCATCGTAACTAATGGAGAGCTTATCGGTTATACGCGAAGTTTCCTGACGGAGGCGGTCGGAGATGAGCACCTCTGAGGTCTCCTCGGCTGATTCGGCGTCTGCCCGATCGTATCTTGGCGTGATTATCCCCACGTGGTCTATGACCGGTGGAGGCTTCATCGACTTCTTGTTACGGATGTCGGTTGACTCTGGAATTGCGAAGCCGTAGGAGAGTATCTTTCACCATGATTTCGCCGATGGTATAGAGATTTTCGAGTGAAGGTCTTGAAATTTCTTCACTGTTTTGCTTGGTCGGAAAAGCGGGCTTGAAAGACCCTGACATTCCGAGCTGATCGGAATGGCTGGTTCCTCTGATTGCGCCACCGGTAATGGTGGCGCATCCTCGTCCATCCGGTCGATCTCGCTATCGTCGGCGACGTGCGAGCCGGCGGAGGAGGAAGATGAGGATGATCTGCCATTTTCCTTCATGGCACGAATGCATCCTTCCATGTCGAGGTTGTCATAGTCCGCCAAGTCAAACCAATTCTCCTCATCCCAGACTTCGGGCATATTCGCATTAACGATTGCCGGAACTTGGGTGAAATTTGTGTGAGCTAAAAGTTTCTTCCCCGCAGACGGCGCCCGTTGTCGGCGATCGAATCGCCGATCTTATGAAAATAAAAGGAGAAAATGGCGTATAGTATCACGGAAGAGAATGGGGGCTGCTCTTTATTTATATGAGCTGGGTTTACAAGACTTGACTAGGGACTATCTCCAATTACATTGAATGTATTGAATACTCTTTGCTTGGCCAGTATTGCCTTACATTTGTTATTTGTTGTGTGTCTCTCTCTCGTCTTCTGCGCTTTACCATTAAATAACTCCGAAGGGACGGCGATTACTCACAGGAAAGAGCGTCCTTGATGAAACGTTACAAGCGGGTTAGAGGTTTAAGGTAGTTAACAATGTGCTAAGCGCCTTGTGGTTAAATATTTGTGAGACATTTAACCGCAAGGTGGTTTATCGTCGAGTCTTGTATGTCATCGTAAGTTATGGAGCGTTTAGCACGTGTTTCATTCATCATACGGTTAATGGTACTGTTCATAGTATTTCCGAAGCGACCACAGTTTGGAATCTAGTCCGACCAGGTACCCATCGTGTAACCTCTGGAATCCTTCGACCCGGTGAAATCGTTAGCCTTAGGGTTCACGACCATGAAGACGTATGGTCTTTTATGTATTTAAATTAATACATAGAGGTTTTAATCCTCGTCGAAATTCAATCGATTTTCACTCCAATAGCTATAAAAGTTATGAAGATCAATATACAAATCAGTGGAAGACTTGTATTGAATCCAATCAAAACCCCGAAGCAAATAGACCAAAAACATAAAAACTCAAAACCTAAATGTGTTGGGCGGTCTGACCTCCAACTACAAATCGGTCCGACCTTTGGAAATCGGTCTGACCTCTCAATACATGATGGTCAAACCTCTAGGCCAATGAACAGTAAAATCAGCCTGAAAACCAAAACTCAAATCGGTATAACTTTTGATCAGTAAGGCCAAACTCCACGAAATTTGAGACACACTTTCTCTAAGATATTAGGAACCTATTCTAATCAAAGATCGTAAAGATCCATGCCAAAGTTCCTATCTTTTTCAGTTTGAACGAAGTTTGCACTAAAACCAAGTCAAAATCGAAATATGATCTAGAGACTTGCTCGTGGGTGATTGATGATCAAGATGATCCTAGATGGGTTCCCACATGTCACAGTAAGTTAGATCACGGCAAGAGAACAAGCAAAAACTCACGGATCAAAGAAAGACCACAAATCACCAAATAGAGAGAAAGAAAACAAATAGACTCATCTTTGAGGGAACTTTCTTTGGATTGATTTGATATGGTATTGGTTTACAGCCACTCCATCAATAAAGGACAAAGACTCAATACATGAGTACGAAATCAAATCCAACTCTCTAGAACCCTAACCTCCACTAATCATCTCCCTAAGCAAACTAGGGTTTCAAGCACAATGAAAGGGTTAAGAGAGGTGCAGCCACCTCCCTCCTCTATTTATACTGGAGGCTTAGACCTTCTAGAAGCATTAACCCTAATGGGTTCCCGTTAAGGCCCAACACAAACGGGTCACACACGCACGTATTTTAAAGCGCTGTCTTCATCTCCTCTTGACCTAATCTACTTCTCCACGCACCGTCTTGCGCCGAGGGTTGGCACAATGTCACCAATGCGGTATTTGGTAAAATTACCGAAATACCCCTTGATCTTTTTTGAAGACCGAGTCCCATCTTTGTGAAGCACCTTCCATGCTTCGCCACGTGTAGATTGATCCAGCGGCTCCCATCATGTCGGCAAGTCTCTCCCATCCGGTTTCCACCGAAACTACCATGGCACTTGCACTGACCCCGCGCCACTTGATCCAACCCGTTACATCGAACTGTTCGTTCGGTCACCTTTGTCTCTCTTGCGCCATGCTTGACTCCATTGACCTCATCCGGCATCCCCTATCGTTCTGGACCTCAGCTCTCCAAACTTAGTCCCGATCATTCTCGCTGTTGACCGTCATTAACCTCCAAGCAACCTGCACAACAATAGACAAAGAAATCGATTCCGGGAACAAGGTCTTCACAACTTAACCCACGTTAGTCAAAACATGCATCAGACAACACATAAGCCATGAAACCCATGAATATGACCTAACCAAGCAATCATCGCCACCGAGTTGGCCGATGAACAAACCAAAACCGGTCAGATTGCCACTTTGGCCGGTCTGACCGCCCAGCTGGTACTTAGCCAAATTTCCTTCATGGAAATCCGAAACCTACTGGAATTTTTAAACCAATAGAACTTTTACCTGAAAGCTCCAAAAATTATGAGACCTAGTGTAGTAGAATCTATTTTCTTGCCTACACCCTCTATTTTTGGCCCAGCTCCAAAATCCAACATCTCATTATGGCCAGTCTGACCAAGGGGTCGGTTAGACCGTCACCTGGGTCGGTGAGACTGCCATTTGCTTGACAGCAGTTTGAAATTTGTCGAAAACACGTGATTCGACAAACCTTTAACGCTGTTGCCAATTGTACCACATCATAAGATCATGAACATATTCCCATAATATCCACAACAATCTTCAATATAAAAGTTGGTTACTTTACTCATTGAGTTATTAATATAAATAAGAGGGATTTTCAAAAAGTAGAAAGCATAGTTAAGGTTCTTCTTACCTTCTTACATCGCAATTCGCAAGAGACATGCCTCGTGTGTATATGTAATCTAGATATAAGACAACATTGCTGCATCTTTTCTTTTAAAGAAAATGACAATTGAGCTACTAACTTATTACAGGTCACAGCCAAAGATGATACGCAAGACGGCAAGGGCACCGCTCCTACTCCATCACGCATATAACGAATCCATCGAGTATTTCGATTGCCGCGGTCGAGGAATTAGGAGTGGTACGAGAGCTCAGCTTCACCACATAGCCTAGGTACGTGAGGCGGTGAGAGAGGGAGAGCAATTTAGAAGGATACAACTTGGAAACAGCGGCTGACACCTGTCCGATGCGATCAACCAGTCCCGGGCCCACGATACAGGCGTCCTCGTCTTCGTCCCCGCCGGAGCCCTCTCCAGCTCCGGCGCCTTCGTCGGCAGCCTCTGGATCCTGCTCCCGGGCTATTCTGAGCCCCAATTAAGCCGGGCCTTCGGAGTCTTGGTGCCCGAGTCTGACAGAGCAACGAATAAAGAAACTGAATAGCCACAGCGATCACCTAGTAAGGCGAAAGCATCACTTAAGATACTTGTTTTCTCCGTAGCTCTGTTTCTTCTGTTTCCTCTAGCAAATGAAAAAGAGAACGTAGCCTTTTGTATGTCCATGAAGGCTGCTGCTTAATTTCTAGAGCCCCCTCAGTCTCGGTAGCAACAGCGAGCGTGACTGCTGCACCTGCATGGCCAATTTGTACGCTAAGGTTGACAACAAAACCGTTCGGCCGGCGGAACGGGTGATCGTTCGTGCGTGCTTTCCAACTCACGGGGTAAAGTACAGAGGAGAGGAAGTAGCATTTGTCACAAATGTTTACTTATCACCGGAAGCAGCAGATGCTGCTGCTGGAGCCTCAGCTTCAGGAGCGGTCGGCGCTGTCGTAGCAGAAGCAGATGGCGCTTCCACTGGATGAGTTTCTGGGCGCCCCATTTGGCAGCAACGAAGCTACCAACAGTAGCGGTAACCTGGCCAACCAGTCCTTCCGTAAAGCTGCCAACAACGCTCACCGAAGTCCAACCCCCTCATACACCTGCACACATTTGAGAGCGATGTCGATTTAGAAAATCAGGTAAATGTAAGGCGCTAATTAGGCACCAGCACATCAAGGGTCTGTTTGGTTAGTGTCCTGGACTTCATATCTGAAAAAAAGTGGTGTCTGAATGTAGCCTGAAAAGTAGATGATTTTTGTCTGACCAGGTAAACCTGAAGATAAGTTGTTTGGTTAGAAATATATGCCTGGAATTGATAAATAAAAAATAAACCGTTGGATCAAACAATCAATGTGGATCAAACCAGACATCAAACTTCGAGTGGGTGGCTCTCGAGCACTTAGGGCTGCTTGGTTGATGCTACTGACTTCATGCAGGAAAAAGTGGTGCTGGATGTAGCACGGAAAATAGATAGTTTTTGTCGACGGACAAACACGGAGATGAGTTGTTTGGTTGGAAGTATGTGCTGGAATTGATAAATAAAAAATAGACCGTTGGATCAAACAATCAACGGAATCAAAGCCAGCAAAGACAACCCCAATCTGGCTCCTGGCTACAGTTTTCTCGCTTGAGCCAGTAACCAAACCAGCGAGCACGAGGCGGCCTCAGAGCCAATGATCCCAGGCAGACGGTCGAGGAATAATCCAAACAGGCCCTTATTTCTTACGCGCCAGGCATCAAAGCAAACTCGCGGCTGGCAGCATCCAGGAGGGCTCCGCAGCGCAGCCAAGTCGCGATCCAAGCAGGCTCCAAGTGCTATGCAGACAATGTAAGGTGCTAATCAGGCTGCACATAACCCTATGCAAACAATGATTTCATACAGAATATACAAAAAAACATGTTTGAACAAACATACTTCTAGTTCTAGTCTAGATCATGGCCAATTAAGCTTTGCAATTGATCGGCATGATACTATGAGCTGCATTATTGAGAAAAAAAATTCGTTGCTGAGTGAATGAAAATCACCACAAACAGTGAAAGGCATGTCAACAGTCAACATGACGTACTGCTGAGTGCTGTAACGCTCCAAAACACCATGACACAACTACCAAATCGCACACAAAGGCAATACAAAAGCAAAAGGAAGACCAGAGAGTTAACACTGATTTTTATATGAATGGTGCCCAGGAAAGCAATTGATCATTTGCCAGTAAACACAAAGCACAGTGATTGCAGGAAGCTACCACACATCAGGACCCAGACTAAAATATGTCGATTGAACAAGTAAAAGACACACAAATACGTTGTCGGAATGATGTTACAGTATTTCAATAAAAACAAAATGTAACAAATTTCTGATGCTCGATGTTTCGGATTATGTAAGTTATTTGTTTCCTGAGTAAAAGCATTTATCATGCAGGTCTGTGGTGTTCGAGAGAGTCAAGCTGAGAATATATGGCTGGCAGCAGAGGATGTTTATCTCCCCGATAACGGAAGCAAGTGAAATCAACATGTGTTTTCCTGTTTTCCTGTGAGTTAAATTTTGATCTATTCATGCTTTTGGTTTAAACAAGGGACCTGACCCTGAGTGCTATGCTGGATATAGATGACAATGTACACAAAATGAGAAATGTACAAAATCCACCTGGACAAACAAGAGAAGAAACCCAATGCTAGCCAAGCTCGATAGGATTCTCATTGATACGAATGGAGCCAAACTTTTATGGGCGTCGTAGGGGTGATCCGTCGGCCCCCAATGACCGTGCGAAGACCACAAGAAGGCTCTCAAGGGTTACAGGACGAAGGCGAGACTAGGGGTAGGGCTGGAAACGAGCCGAGCTCGCCCAGGCTCGGTCTGGCCTGTGGCTCGGCTCGGCTCGGCTCGTTTGAAAAACGAGCTCAGGGGCAGGCTCGGCTCGGCTCGAGAAAAAGCTCGAGCCGGCTCGATCACTTCGAACAGCCCGTAACCCCAAGTCAAACCCAAATTCATCCCGAGCGGAGCGTTCATTCACCAGAATCGCATTCAATCTACAAAAATCACATTCATTCACGGAATCCTCGCAAAGTCGCAACCAAAGAGCATTCACCAATCAAGTCTGATAGTATCATTCATTCATAGGAATAGGAATAGGATGCGAGCAAGGCATCTGGCAGTCTGCGGATCTGGAGCAGGCGGCGGCGAGGGCATCGGGGACGGTGGACAGAGCTGAACCGGGCGAGGGCGTCGAGGAGGCGGTGGGCGTCGAAGCGCTCTGGGAGGCGACAGGAGGCGCCGAAAGTCGTCGAGGCAACATGGGCCGAGCCAGCGGGCAGCAGCGTCGAGGCGGTGGCGTCGGCGGCTCTGGGAGACGACAGAGGCGCCAGCGCTGCGAGGCGTCGGGAGGCGGTGGGCGTCAGGCGGCTCCGGGAGGCGACAGAGGCGCCGAGGCGTCGAGGGACAGGTCGTGGTCGGAGGCGGGCGGGCGGCGTCGCCGGGCAGCGTCGAGGCTCGGAGTCTCGGGCGGCGGAGGACAGGGGGAGGATCAGGCGGGGCCAGGAGGTCCGGGAGCGAGGAAGGAATGGGAAATGGGAATTTGTGTGGCGCGTCCGCGTGGGCGTGGGGTTAGGGTTAGGCTGGTGGGCGCGTGGGCGTGGCCGAGTTCTTCTTGACTCTTGGAATAGATTAGCTCGTTTGGCTCATGGCCGGCTCATGGCGGCTCGAGCTCGGCTCAATTTTCACCGAGCCAAAAGGTGGGCTCGGCTCGGCTCGAAATTCACGAGCCGAGCTCGAGCCAACCGAGCCGTCTTAGAGCCCGAGTCGAGCCACGAGCCTCGAGCTATTTTTCCAGCCCTAACTAGGGGTCCTTGGAGAACACCAAATATGCTTTGAGAAGACCAGAAGAATCTGCTGAAGACCACCAAAGAGTCTCTGAGGCCCAAGGGCTGAAGACACAACTAGGGGCCCCCGGAGGGCACTAGATGTGCCTTCGGGAATGCCCCGAAGGGCGTGCGAAGGCTACCAAAAGACCTCCCAAGGGCCACAGGCAGAAGATACACTTCACCCCAGAGGGTGCCACGTTTACCTTCGGGGAGGAGTCGAAGGGTGCTGGGAGGCTCTGAGCGCCACGTATCTAGGAGCGAGGAGGTCCTTGGGATCCCTGTCGGGGAGCCACCTCGGGAGCTCCGAAGGGCGCCCAGGGCCCCATGCCTCGAGGGCACCCCATACGGTGCGAAGGGGAAGAGGAGAGGTACCCGGTGGGCCGGTCGTGCACAGTGGATGGACCACAGCCAGGAGGGTTCACCATGGACCGGAGACTACGCATAGGAGAAAGAAAAAACCCTGCAGCCCCTACAGGGATATGATCTTTCTATGGGTAAAACTGTAATATCGCGTACTCCAGTCAGAAGGCTATCAATAGCCGCCTCTGTATGTATTCAGAGAGGACTTTTTTTTCAAGATAATTAATACACATTAACTTCTCTCTTAGCATCGATCCTCTCTCTCGATGATACTCTGGTTCCCTTCGTGACGACGGGAATCCCTTTTTTACTATTTGATCCGGTTGCTACTACAATCAGTAGTAACTGTAACTTCGGATCACGCTCCAATTATCGCTGATGTTACAGCTAACATACCTTCATCCAGGACCTTTCGACTAGAAAATTACTTGTTACATACATATGCCGGGTTTTGATAGTTTAGTACCGCAAAGTTGGGCAAGAGGGACAAGAAACTTAACTAGTATCTCGTAAGCACTTACTACTTGCCGACCTTTCCCTGCTACTAACTCCCGATCGGTACAGTAGAATTTGAGTAGCAAAGGATAGACAGCGGACGCATGTGAGTATGTTAGAGATATTTTATCTCTAATATATGTTATATTATTTTAGAGATAACATCTTTAATAGATAGTCTTTAGCACACTCTCTAATATTTATTTTTTTCTCTTTTAAACGGGTCTACATATTAGCTAAAAAACAACAATAAATATACTATTTAAGACGCTCTGAACGATGAATTCATTTCTTTTTCCCAAGGTCGATGAATCCATTCATGCTAGCGGTACTAGTCAGTGGAGTTAAGCGCTGGAGCACGATGCATTGCAGGGCCGCCTGTAATGACGGATCTCAACGCCTCACATTAATTGTAGATATACGCAGGCTAGCTAAGCTTCGTTTGTGTTGTTCCCACGCAAACCAGTTGCCACATGGGAATTATGGAATTGCTAATGTACAACCGCCTAAAAATTACATAAATTCCACTCGATTTTATCATATTTGGATCGCATGTAGAGATTTGTGCTTGAAGTCGTCTTCTTCTTCGACCACCATTGGCGAGTTAGGGTTAAAGATGCTCGTCGGTGGGACTCGCCGGCTCTAGAAAGGCTGCATGGGGGTGGAGGTGGCGTTGGTGAGAGGTGAGAGTTGGGTTTTTCACGAATCTTAGAATGAACTCAACCATAAATATCAGTCGACTGTGTGATAATGGGCCCCTTAAGATTAATGTTGCCATATTTGGAGATCTAAAGAGGGTCAGTCGACGGGGCAAAAGATTTACTATTTTTTTCCCAGTGGCAGATGTCGTCGCGGCTACAACTCTGCGCTGCGCGGCCCAATGTGATCGATGGATGCACTGACCGGAGTGAAGACCGGAAAGCGAACCGTGCAGGCATGTCGGCCATGATGATGACTAATCAGTGGAAAAGAGCAGAGCAGGGTGGCCGGAATATCTCCAAAGCATGGAAAAATATATATAATTTTGGACATTACGCCGTAGAACAATCGTAGTAAGTACAGAGACACGAGAAGAACTTCTTTCCGTATTTTTCTTTTTTATGATTAGAGTTATAAAAGATCGATGATATATATTTATATTTTGATTACGTATTCAACTTGTACTCATACGCCGTATATTATGTTTTGTGCAGTGAAAATTCAACGCTATCGCTTTCCGGACATAACCATTTCATTTTACCTTGTTGTATGCCAGCCATACACAACATTACTTTTGTACGGTAAGTAAAATGGAACAAGATGAAATGAAAGGGAAGCGACGAGCCAACAAATGAAAGAAGCCACTTTTGTGCAGTGCTGTCTTACCCTTCCTTCACACGAATTAACACGAAGCTGCTTAACTACGTAGGAGTAACACACGCTCTCTAGTCTTCACCTTAATTAGCAGCTCTTGGGCACGAAGCCGACGCGCTGCCCGTCGCCGTCCACCACCACGCGGAAGCCCTGCTGCTGTATGTTGCCGATGATGGACACGCCGCCGTCGGTGCCCGCGAACGCGAAGCAGAACGTGCCCCTCGTGTCCACCGGGATCAGGTAGTTCTCCGGGGGAAGCGACACCTCCGCGCCGCCCGCCAAGTGCATGGACAATGTCGGCACCTTCACCACCTTCCGCCCACTCAGCTCGTAGCACGTGTCGAACAGCGAGAACGCCCCGGGGGACAGCCGGAGCCCCGCGGCGGCACCGCGGAACGCGTCGCGCACGGCCGCGTAGACGGGGCGGGCGAGGCGGGTGACGGACGTGCCTGAGTCCAGGATGACGCCGCCGCGGCCGGTGGATGGGTTCAGGCGCAGGTCGGATTCGGCCACGCCCTGGACGCGCGCGCCGCCGACGCTGAAGCCCACGACGCGCACGTAGTAGAAGGTCGCCATCTTGGGGTTCCTGACCATCGGGGTGAAGGACGCGGCGGGGGCTGCGACCACCGAGCCGAAGGTTACGGTGGAGTAGCGGGAGGAGGAGGGCTTCACCGAGGATGTGCGGTCCACGAGGCAGTACGAGAAGCCGCGGCCGTAGCGGCGGGCGATTTGTGTGGGGAAGGACAGCCTGCCACGGCCGAGGCCGAGGAGCCCGGCCGCGGCGACGAAGAGCCCCTCGTTGTCGTGGCCGCACCCGATGGCCACGCGCGTCACCCGCGCGCCGCGAGCGAAGGTGAGCGTCTCGGTGGCGAAGTCCCCCGCGGTGACGGAGCCGTCGCCGTAGGCGACCTGGTAGAGGCAGGAGTTGCGGCGCGTGTCGCATCCCCCGGAGTCGAGGCGGTGGCAGAGCGGCGCGGCACAGGCGATGCCGCCGTATGAGCGGGAGCGGCGCGGGTCGAAGACCCTGCCGGACTGCGCGTAGCAGCGGCGGCAGGGTGCGCACTGCAGCCAGACGACGTCGCTGCCGGTGTCGAGCACCATGAGCGCGGCGGTGGGCGGCGTGCCCACCCTGAGCTGCGCGAAGTACTCACCGCTCCCCTGCGCCAGGCCGGACAGCACGGGCGCGGCGAACCCGCCGCGCTGGCGAGTCCCATTCGCCGAGACTGCCGCCGCTAGCCCCCCTGCGCGCGCGGCATCCCGCGCCAGGCGGTGCGCGAGCAGGTCGGTCGCGGTGGCGTTGAGCGCGAAGGCCTCGCGGTGGGCGACGCGGAAGTGGAGGGTGGAGGCGTTGTTACGAGCGCTGTGTTCGGCCTCGGCAGCGAGGCTGGAGTCGAAGAGCCGCTGAAGAGCGGCGGAGAGCGGGGTGGCAAGAAGCGCTTGGTACCGCGTCCGCGTGGGTGTGGTCGTGGAGAAGGCGGCGGCGATAGGCAGTAGCAGTAGGAGGGAGGGGAGGGGGCTACGCTTGGACGGCGACGCCATAGCCGTTTGGGAGTGGGAGTTGGCCGGCCGCGGACAGCAGTAGCAGCGTGCGATGGTGGAAGGTGAAGCAGACCAGATGGCGCGCGGTTCTTTATTAATCGGCGAGGTGGGCGCACGGGACGTGGAGAGGTGTGGCGGACGCTGGCTGAATAACTGTTGGTGGTGTTGCTGTTGCTTTGCCGAGCGATGCGTCTCAGCTCGCTTGACCGGAGTCCAACGACGGAGACCTCTCATCCATCCATGCGGCCAGTCGCTGCGTTTCCGTTTCCACCGGGAGAAGAGAAGTGCAGCCGTCCACAGATCGATTCATCTCCAGTCAGATGAAAATGGTTACGCTGAATTAGAGCCCGTCAAATGGGCCGGGTCTATCGGGCCACCATGAGGCATGACACTATAGGTTCGGTCTACATACGGTACGATCCACACTGTTCATGGGTCGTGCCTAGGCCGCCACCTTGGCACGGTGGACCGCCCCAGACGATCTGGCTGGCGGGTCGGCCGTGCAGTGCACCAACCTGACAACCGACAAACCGGAGAGCACGGCGGCGCCAAGGCCGGCGTGGAGGAAGAACGGACCGGAGGGAAGAACGGTCGGTGCCCGACGCGCAGAAGGAGGCCGAGCGAGCGTGGTACCGGAGGGAAGAGCGGCGATTCATGGGGCTGTGCGGCGGTCGAGCGAGGCGGTTGGCGTCGGACATCCAGCGTTGCACGAGGAGGCGAGGAGCCACCCCTGCCATCAAGGTCACCGTCCATAAGCCCGGACGCGATGATCGCTTGTCGACGGCCTTCGAGCCGAGGCGAGGAGGCGACAGGCGAGGAGGCGGTGGGGCGGTGAGGCAACGAGGAGGCGGCGGGGCGATGAGCCGTGCGGCACTGCCGCACGCACGCGCGAGAGAGGCATGGTGGAGAAGAAGAAGGGACGGGGCGCGGGCAAGCCGAGCAGGGGAGGGGCAGCCAGGCCGTGCGGGCTCGTGGGCTAGGCACGGCACAGCACGGAAAATCCGGACGTTGAGGATTTTAGCCTTTTTTTTTACCATTTTTGACCATTAAGGTCTTACAAAATAGCAAAATAAAAAAATAAAAATAAAAAAATCCCGATTTTTTTTCTATACATAGCCACCATACTCCCCCCTCCCTCATTTAGCACCCCTTCATTCTCCATCCTCTCTTTGAAATTGTGTTGTGCTAATTCAAATCTGTGTTGAGCTAATTTGGCAAAATTCAAAAAAATTGTGCAAAAATTTGGAAATCTCAATTTTCGGCAGCAAGTCAGTGAAAGAGGTACAATACTATTTTTGTAATACTTTTATTGTTAGTTCTTGTTATGCTAAGATAAAAGTATTAATAGTGTTAGTTGCGATTTTGCAGTTTTCGTTATGGACAGTCCTTACGACAACTTTGCTCTTGCTGAGTATGTACTTTCACCAGAGGAAATTGCGTCCAAGGAAGCGGCTGCGGCTGCCTCAAACCAACCGGAGGTTTCACCGGAGGAGCAAGGCGGAGTTCCGTCGTCAGGCTCCACGGCAGCGTCAGGCTCCACGGCAACTGGAGCAAAGAGGTCGAGACCGTCTACATCGGGAGTGTGGGAGAATTTCGACAGGACAACCAAGCAAGACGCAGCGGGAAATAAGATACCGTATGCTATTTGTAAAATTGTCGCCATGAATTGTCTGCAAAGTCTATAGGTGGAACGGTGCATTTGCTTAGACATGCTACAAGATGTCGAACTAAGCAAGGATTGGTGATGAGGCAGACACAGCTGCAATACAACCCCGACGGTACGATATCTAGCTAGGACTACGATCCTCAGGTAACCCGCCAATCTCTCTGTTGTTTAATTGCTTCTGAGGATTTACCGTTAGGCTTTGGTGAGTCTGTTTCTTTTTAAAATTACATTAGGACTGTGCATAATCTAGATTTTCTTCCGTTTCTAGACAGACAACAACTAGGGATCTAGTGAAATACTATAATGAACGTCGTAATAAAATAAAGGAACTATTTAGTGCGTGCACATTTTCGATGGCCTTGACCTCGGACATATAGAGTGGTCGGGCTAGGGAGGATTACCTTAGTATAGTTGCGCATTATCTTAATGACGACTGAGTAATGAAGAAAATGATTATAGCTTTTAAATGAATTGATGTAGCACACACAGGGGAGAATATTGCGAACTGTATTATCAAAGTCGTGGAAGACTTTGGTCTTACAGACAAAATATTCGCAATTACTTTAGACAACGCCGTTTCAAACTCTAGAGCCATGGACATTCTTACTCCAGTGTTGTGGTGACCCAACCCTAGGGCACCCGAGAGGTCCTCCCAGGATCTCCTAAGACGTCCCTTAGGACCTCCCAGGAGGTCCAGTAGCACCTCCCGAGGCTCGGGTAGGATCTGCCCCCAGGGGTACCAATCGAGTCTCCCGCAGGGCCACTCGAGGGTACCATCGAGGGAAGCGGGAATCGCTAGGGAGGTCCCTACTGCCACGGCCTGCTCAGGGGAGGTCAAAGGACATGACCTGAGGAGGTCGTGGGGCCTGAGAGATCACCCCATGATCCCCAGTGTGAACTGAGCTAGTCCCAAGGATCTCAAGCTAGCTCTTCACAGTAAACAAGAATGGTAACATCCACGACATAGTCTTTATTTACAACATAGCCAAGGAGTTGTTTACAAAAGGTGGCATTGGGCCAAAAGTAAGCTTACAAAAGAACAAAGACAGAGGTCCATCCACTATACCACAGGCAAAATGGCTGGAGGGCACAACCTACTCGTCCTAGTCCTCCTCTTCTCCGCTGTTGTCTTCACCTGATAAGATTTTGCATTGAGCAAGAGTGAGAACTACCACTGTGCTCGCAAGTCACACCCGTGGGGTAACAAAATGACATGCATACATGGATATACAACAGAAGGCATAATATGGTTGCTTTGCATAAAGCCAAATTTCTTTCAATTACAATTACTAAGTTCCAAGGCAGGTTTTTAATAGATAAAATTCATTTACAAAACTTGATTTTCAGTTGGATAGCATTCATCACAAGTTGGTGAAGGATACCCTCCTGTCACAAGGCTCCCTGCCCAAAGCCCATGGGATAGAAATCCCAAAACAGTTGTTAAACACTTTTAGAAACCCAAATCAATATCTAACTCTGAGTGGCCGCTGTCAGCATGTCCATGACCGCGGACATGGCTATTCGAATAGATTTACACTCGATCGAGGATATGCACTTTACCCACATGACATGATCCCTCTAGTTTATCCGGCATTCGTCGATGCCACCTTTCACTACCAAAGGTAAGAGGTCTAGAGTTCATGACAAAACCTTTGAAATGCATTGCCCCACCACAGCCTCTCCTTGCTAAGATTTCGCCTCCTTTGGATTCACTCATGAGATCTAGGCCCCTCTTGCACCAATGGGAACATAGGTCATAAAGACCACCGCCATAGAAGACCTCCCACTCCTCCAAGCTGGATCAAGCTCATGTGGAAGTTACGCAAAGTACTTAGCTAGGTCCCACACCCCATCTTGAGACATGTGCTTGCACGGTTTTGCATAGCCCATCATAGGCCTAGCATTGGTAGCTCAAAGACCGGTCCTCAAGCCGACTTGGCGACAATCACAAACCCTTGGACCTCCACCTTATCCAGGATAGAGTCCGTGCATAAACCTTGCACCAACCAAGCAACCGATTCGCCCAAGCCTAAATCAATTTTCATTTTCTTTGCTTCCCCAGCAATATTTTCACACTCCCATGACATCCCAATGCCATGGTCAAAACATTTTAAACAGTATTTGGTCATGAAGGTAAAGATTTCCCAAAACAAGTACTTTTGGGTCTAAGCAATACTAAGCATTTGGTTTTTCAATTGCTCCTGGTTCACACTAATGCATCAACCAGGTTTTTGTCTAAGGTGGCAACAAATTGGGTTTATTGTCAAAGTTGGCCATATGAAAGAATTAGGCATAACTAAGTGTTTAAAGACAGGCATTAAAATATCTTGGTAGAAATAAGCATGCATTATACTTTGAAACAGAACATAAGTAAATTGAAATATTGGGTGCAATATGATCAAGGGCATGACTTGCCTTGCTCACTGTCTTGAGAGTCTTCTTCTTCAGTGCTCTCACGCTCCTCAGTGCCTTCACGCTCTATACGAGAGAAAAGAAGACAACTCAAACCACATTCCAAATAAAGAGCCAAAAGAACTTTAAAAGAAACTCCAAAACTCAACCAACAGAAGCATCTTATATTCAAAATAGGTCCTTTGGGAGAGGTCCCCAACTTACTGGGGTGAGGTCGAATGAGGAAGGTCCTCACGGAAGACCGTGAGGGGCGGCTCTAGCAATGCATCAAGAGGATCTTGAGTCGTGGGATCGAGAGAGGTGATCTTTAGACAAGACCATAGAGTTCCACCGAGAATCCAAAAGAAGAGGTCTGAAGGGACACAACCTCTTATGGTGGTGACAAGAACAAAACAACATAACATACAAGGAAACTTACCAAAGAATAAGAAGGAGGTGATGGGTGAAGGGAGGTCGAAGGCAATCTGGGCGGTTGAGGTCAAGCCCAAGCTCCTACCGAGCCTCCAATGGTGAAAAGTGATGAGGGAAGGTGCTCCTGGCGATGTTCTTGGCAACAAAGCTCTCCAGGAAACCACTGGGTGTGAGCAATAATGTTGAGTGTGTGAAAAAAGGTGGCAATGGAGGGCTCCCGGGACTAGTTATAGTCAAAGAAAGTGAAAAGACCACTCAACGCGTACATGATTTGGTGAGCATGTGAGATGGGCAAAAATGCAGGAGTGTCAAAGAAAAATAATAAAGGACATAGTGTCTTTATTACGGAGGAGACTAGAAAGGACACCAATAGTGCCCCAGAATGACCCCATACAATAGAAATGAACCACTTGCTTGGTCATTTAATGCGACCATACATGCATTAAATGCTCATGGTACTAGTGTGGCGGGGAAACATAAAATAGGTAAGCCTGGTAGGTGGGACTAGTCAAATCTAGAGACAGTTGGGTCAAAGGGGGAGGTCTTGACGGTTGGATCTCCATAGAGGAGGTCCAACGGCCAAGATTGAGTGCTAACGGGGAGGTCCGTGTGGTAAGAGGGGAACCTCACCCGCTAGGGAGGTCTAGAGCTGTAGGATCAAATCCAGACGGGAGGTCTGAACGATTAGGATCTCCGAGGGGAGGTTCTAACGATCAGTGCATCGCTAACGAGAGGCAGGTCGGTTAAGATCTCGGGGAGGTCTTAATGGTCCAGATGTTCAAAGAGGAGGTTTGGGCTGTTAAAATCTCAAGGGGGAGGTCTTAACGGTCCAGATTTACAGAGGAGGTCTGGACATGGGGAAGTCCAGACATACCTGGGGGAGGTCTACGCGACAAGAGGTTCTAACAACCAAGATCCCATCAAGGGAGGTCCTGGCTGAGGTGATCCTTGTAAAAAGGAGGCCCTGACTGGTAAGATCTCACCCACGGGGAGGTCCTATCAGTTAGGCCCTCACGAAGGGTGGTTCCACGGGCTCAAGGAGGTCTTGAGAGGAGGTCTAAAGAACTGAGTCGACAAGGGGAGGTCCTGATCGCTAGGATCTCCACAATGGGAGGTCTTGACGGTGAGGATCTCAATATAGGAGGTCCTAAAGGTTCGGGAGGAAACCCACGGAGGTCAGGGGTTCCTAGTTAAGCGTGTAAGAAGGTCCAATGGATGGGGGAGGTCCAAAGGACTTGAATTCGAAGGAAGGCCTAAACATATAGGCACGCCTTAACCAAGAGGAGGTCTAGACCTAAGGAGGAGGTCTGAACCAAAGAGATTCGAACCAACAAAGAGATCCAAAGAGATCTAGCTCAGAGAGAAAGGTCTGGACATAAGGGCACGTCCAATTGAGAAAAGGTCTGAGCCCCCAGCGGAGGTCCAACTTCAAGGACCACTGGGGAGGTCCAGGCCACAGAGAAGGTCTAAACCGAACATAACACAAAAGAGAGACTGAGGGGAGAACTGGCCACATACAGAAGGGTGACAACATGAAACTTAAACCTCTCCAACGAACCAACTATGAATTCTCATCAAAACAAAAATAGTTTTATTTTGTTTTACAATTTTAAAAGGACTTGGAAAATCAGGATGTTACAAACCTACCCCCCTTAAAGGAATCTCGACCCGAGATTCAAGCAGGATCAGTAAAGAGGTTTTGAGGACTTCTTCCTTCTCCCACGTAGCTTCACTTTCTGGATGGTGACTCCATTGTACTTTATAGGATCGAATAATCCTGCTTCTGGTAACCCTTTCGGCAACATCCAGAATTTTAATTGGCTGCTCCACATAAGTAAGGTCTTCTTGAAGATCGAAGGTCTCTAGAGATGTGTGGTCTTCTGGTACCCGAAGACATTTCCTTAATTGGGATACATGAAAGACATTGTGCACAGCCGAGAGGGACTCTGGGAGCTCTAGTTGATAGGCGACCTCACCAATTCTGTCCATGATCTTGTATGGGCCGATAAATCTTGGTGCCAGCTTCTCTTTAGTCCGAAATCTTCTAACTCCCCTAAGTGGTGTCACTCTAAGGTATACAAAGTCTCCAACCTCATAGGACAAATCTCTTCGACGGGTATCAGCGTAGCTCTTTTGTCGAGATTGAGCTACTCTCAATCGCTCCTTTATTAGCTTCACTTTGTCTTCAGCTTCTTTAACCAGGTCTGGACCATGAAGTTGATGTTCCCCAACCTCATCCCAAAGGAGGGGTGTTCTACAAGGTCTACCATATAGAGCTTTGAAAGGGGACATCTGTAGACTAGTTTGATAACTATTGTTGTAAGAAAATTCAGCATAGGGCAAGTTCTTGTCCCAACTCTTCCTAAAATCCAAAGCACAAGCCCTGAGCATGTCTTTCCAGGATTTGGTTCACTCTCTCAGTTTGAGGGTGATAGGCGGTACTAAAATTGAGCTTAGTACCAAGAGCTTCATGTAAGCTTTTCCAGAACCTTGATGTGAACTGCGACCCTCGGTCTGAAACTATTCTTTTGGGTACTCCATGTAAACAGACAATTCTTGCCATATATAATTCAGCTAGCTTATCACTTCTATAGGTGGTCTTGACCGGTATAAAATGGGCTACCTTGGTCAGTCGGTCAACTACCACCCAAATGGAATCAAAGCCCGTTTGGGTGCTTGGCAATCCAGTAATGAAGTCCATGCCTATTTGTTCCCATTTCCATTCAGGGATCGGCAATGGCTGCAACAACCCTGCTGGTCGTTGGTGCTCGGCTTTTACTCTCTGACATATATCACATTGAGAGACATACTTGGCAATATCTTGCTTCATACCGACCCACCAATACCTTCCTTTGAGGTCTTGATACATCTTGGTGCTGCCCGGGTGGATAGAATAAGGTGATCCATGGGCTTCCACCAAGATGAGCTGCTTGATATCTTGATGATTGGGCACACATTCTGCTGCCAAACCATACTATCCCTTGTTCATCTACAGAGAAACCTGGGGCTTTACCTCTCCTCATGTTCTTCTTAATTTCTTGGATGTCTTCATCTTCTCCTTGATGTTCTTTAATTTGGTCCAGAATGGTTGGATGCACCACTAAGGTGTTTACACATCCTTGCTTTACAATTTCCAAGTTGAGATACTTCAACTCTTCATATAGCTTTGGTTGTTGTTCTTGAACCAACAAAGTATTGCAATAACCTTTTCGGCTCAAGGCATCTGCCACTACATTGGCTTTGCCTGGGTGATAATGAATCCCAAGGTCATAATCCTTAATTAATTCCAACCATCTCCTTTGCCTCAAATTGAGCTCTGGTTGTGTAAAGATGTATTTCAAACTTTTGTGGTCTGTGTATATCTCACAGCGATTACCAATAAGGTAGTGTCGCTAGATTTTCAAAGCATGCACAATAGCTGCCAATTCTAGATCATGTGTTGGGTAGTTCTCTTCATGAGGTCTCAACTGTCGAGATGCATATGCTACCGCCCTTCCATCTTGCATTAGCACACACCCAAGACCTTGATGAGATGCATCACAAAATACCTCAAAGTCTCTATGGATGTCAGGCAAGACTAGAACTGGGGCTGTGACAAGTCTTTTCTTCAACTCTTGAAAGCTCTGCTCACAGGCTTTAGTCCATTCAAATTTCTGCTCCTTTTTCAAGAGCTGGGTGAGAGGTTTAGCAATCTTGGAAAAACCTTCAATAAATATTCTATAGTAGCCGGCTAGACCAAGGAAACTTCTTACTTCAGTCACTGTCTTGGGAGGTCTCCATTCTAGCACAGCTTCCACTTTTGAAGAGTCTACAGCCACTCCCTTGGCCGAAATGATGTGACCAAGAAAGGCTACTCGATTTAGCCAAAACTCACACTTACTAAATTTTGCATAGAGCTGCTGCTCTCTAAGTCTTCCCAAAACAGTCCTAAGGTGGTCTTCATGTTCTTTTTCATTCTTGGAGTAGATGAGGATGTCATCAATAAACACCACCACAAACTTGTCTAGGAAGTCCATGAATACTTTGTTCATCATACTCATGAAATAGGCTGGTGCATTTGTCAACCCAAATGACATTACAGTGAACTCATATAGCCCATATCTTATGGTAAAGGCAGTTTTGGGAATGTCTTCTGCCCTAATCTTCAATTGATGATACCCAGACCTTAGGTCAATTTTAGAGAACACACTTGCTCCTTTTAGTTGGTCAAAGAGGTCATCTATCCTTGGCAGGGGATACTTGTTTTTAATGGTGACCTCATTGAGTGATCTATAGTCTACACACATCCTCAGGCTATTGTCTTTCTTTTTGACAAATAGCACAGGTGCTCCCCATGGTGAAGAACTTGGTCTAATAAATCCTTTGTTTTTCGGTTCCTTGATGCCTTCTTTAACTCAACCAGTTCATTCACAGCATCCTATATGGCCTTTTTGATATGGGTGCGATCCGAGGACTAAGTCAATTAGGAATGATATATCCCTATCTGGTGGCATACCAGGTAGCTCTTCAGGGAACACATCTAAATACTCACTGACCACTGGGAGGTCTTCTATCTTCACTCCTTTCACACTGGCCAGAATGGGTTTTGTGCTAGGGGAGGTCTTGGACTTATATTCCACTTGTACTCCCTGGTCATTAATAAGTGATATGGACTGGGTGGCACAATCTATCTGCACTTTATTCCTAGCTAACCAATCCATTCTAAGAATTACATCCAGACCTTGAGATTGCAAAACTATTAAATCTGCATGGAAAGGTACTCCAGAAATCTCCAAGGTAAGGTTTGGGCAGAGGGTATTAGTCCTCATATCCAGGCCCGGAGCATGAATTATCATAGGGTAAACTAGAGGAACTATAGATAACCCATACTTCCCCACAAACTTGCTTGAAACAAAAGAATGGGAAGCTCCCGAATCAAATAGAACCAATGCTGGTATAGAGTTGACAAGGAACATACCCAGTACTACATCAGGTGCTGCCTGAGCTTCTTCAGCAGTAACATGAGTGACCCGGCCCTTTGTGAGATGCGTCTTCGGCTTCACACTTGAGGCGCTGCCCTGGACGGAGATACCTTGACCAGATCGAGCTGGGGCAGGTGCTTGCTGCTTCTTTGGGCACCTACTAGCATAGTGCCCAATCTCATTACAAAAGAAGCAAGTCACTCCAGCAGTAGAGGTCGTGGAGGACTTCTTTTGAAACTGACTTCCAGAGGAGGTCTTGTGATGGCTTGACTTGCCTGAGCGCTGCCCTGCGCTGGAGGTCTTTGAGGAAGAGGTCCGAGAGACCTTATGCTGGGAGGACTGAGGCTGGGAGGTCTTAGACTTAGGAAAACCTCCAGAGCCAAACCTCTGTGCTGACTTCTTCCTTTTTCGGCTTTCCATCTGTTGGAGCTTGTTCTCCTGCCGAATAGCCTTGCTTACAAGCTGATGAAAATCAGAATGTTCTTGTGAAACAATGTGAACTGAAATTTCATCACTAAGCCCCTCCACAAAGTGCTCCTGCTTACTTTCATCCGTGGCAACATCTCCTGGAGCATATCTTGCCAGCTGATTAAACTTATGCAAATACTCATTCACAGAACGGTTGCCTTGCTTCAAGGTGCGGAATTCTGTCCTTTTTAAAGACATCACACCAGATGGAATATGGGCACGACGAAAAGCTCGCACAAACTCATCCCATGTGATGGCCTGGGCATCAGCATGAGATTGACTAAAGTTATCCCACCACTCAGAAGCTGGTCCTCTCTCATGGTCTGTGCATTGCACCATGTCCAATTTCCTGCCCACTGTCCTGAGCCAATCATCAGCTTCTATTGGCTCAAGTCTTTGTTGAAAATGTTGGAGGGCGACCTCATAAACTCTGCAATGCTGGACCTTGGAGGAGGTGGAACTTGAGCTTGAGGCTGGGCTACTGCTGCAGCTTGCAAAGACTGAGTGTTGGCAATGGATTGAGACAGCAAGCTTATAAGCTGAGCTTGATTGGCCATTATTTGGGCCCAACTAAGACCATCAACTGGAGGAGGTGGTGGCTGTGAGGTTGGGTCCTGCTGCACGCCCTCGACACCTCTATTTTGGTTACTCCACAAAGCTGGGTTCTCAGGTTCTCCTTCAGCTTGCCTATTCTAATTGCTTGAACTTCCACTGCCATTTCTGGTGGTCACCATTTTGCTAGACTCCAGAGTCTGAGGAAAGAAAAGAAAAAGGCTAAGGAAGACTAACCAAAACAACCCACTCAACAAGGAGATCCAATGCAAAGAAAACATCAGAAAAAAAAAACTTTTTCAAAAACTGTTATAAATAACCATCGTTCTACTCGTTTCTTACCACTTTGAGAGAGGTTTTAAGCGCCAAGCCTAACTCGGAAGACCTCTAATAGAATTTTACAAGGTAAGGAGGTCCATTTAATTTGCAAATCAATGTATAGCAAGAGACCAGGTAAGATTTGGTTTAAGGTACAGATGAGTACCATTAAGAAGGTAAGGGTAGAGAGATGACCCAGATAAGAAAGAACATCTTATTCTTCTTGTTTATACAAAATAAGCTTTGAAGTTCTATGGCCAGGCTATTAGGTTGCAACCTGCAGTCAAATGGCTCTGATACCACTCTTGTGGCGACCCAACCCTAGGGCACCCGAGAGATCCTCCCAGGATCTCCTAAGACGTCCCTTAGGACCTCCCAGGAGGTCCGGTAGCAACTCCCGAGGCTCGGGTAGGATCTACCCCCAGGGGTACCAATCGAGTCTCCCGTAGGGCCACTCGAGGGTACCACCGAGGGAAGCGGGAATCGCTGGGGAGGTCCCTCATGCCACTACTCGCTCGGGAGGTCAAAGGACTGACTGAGGAGGTCGTGGGGCTGAGAGATCACCCATGATCCCAAGGTGAACTGAGCTAGTCCCAAGGATCTCAAGCTAGCTCTTCACAGTAAACAAGAATGGTAACATCCACGACATAGTCTTTATTTACAACATAGCCAAGGAGTTGTTTACAAAAGGTGGCCTTGGGCCAAAAGCAAGCTTACAAAAGAACAAAGACAGAGGTCAATCTACTATACCACAGGCAAAATGGCTGGAGGGCACAACCTACTCGTCCTGGTCCTCCTCTTCTCCGCTGTTGTCTTCTCCTGATAAGATTTTGCATTGAGCAAGAGTGAGCACTACCACTGTGCTCGCAAGTCACACCCGTGTGGTAACAAAATGACATGCATACATGGATATACAACAGAAGGCATAATATGGTTGCTTTGCATAAAGCCAAATTTCTTTCAATTACAATTACTAAGTTCCAAGGCAGGTTTTTAATAGATAAAATTCATTTACAAAACTTGATTTTCAGTTGGATAGCATTCATCACAAGTTGGTGAAGGATACCCTCCTGTCACAAGGCTCCCTGCCCAAAGCCCATGGGATAGAAATCCCAAAATAGTTGTTAAACACTTTTAGAAACCCAAATCAATATCTAACTCTGAGTGGCCACTGCCAGCATGTCCATGACCGCGGACACGGCTATTCGAATAGATTTACACTCGATCGAGGATGTGCACTTTACCCACATGACATGATCCCTCTAGTTTATCCGGCATCCGTTGATGCCACCTCTCACTACCAAAGGTAAGAGGTCTAGAGTTCATGACAAAGCCTTTGAAATGCATTGCCCCACCACACCCTCTCCTTGCTAAGGTTTACGCCTCCTTTGGATTGACTCATGAGATCTGGGCCCCTCTTGCACCAAGGGGAACATAGGTCATAAAAGACCACCACCATAGAAGACCTCCCACTCCTCCAACTGGATCAACTGCGGTGGAAGTTCTGCAAAGTACTTAGCTAGGTCCCACACCCCATACTGGAGACATGTGCTTGCACGGTTTTGGCATAGCCCATCATAGGCCTAGCATTGGTAGCTCAAAGACCGGTCCTCAACTGATTTGGGCGACAATCACAAACCCTTGGACCTCCACCTTATCCAGGATAGAGTCCGTGCATAAACCTTGCACCAACCAAGCAACCGATTCGCCCAAGCCTAAATCAATTTTCATTTTCTTTGCTTCCCCAGCAATATTTTCACACTCCCATGACATCCCAATGCCATGGTCAAAACATTTTAAACAGTATTTGGTCATGAAGGTAAAGATTTCCCAAAACAAGTACTTTTGGGTCTAAGCAATACTAAGCATTTGGTTTTTCAATTGCTCCTGGTTCACACTAATGCATCAACCAGGTTTTTGTCTAAGGTGGCAACAAATTGGGTTTATTGTCAAAGTTGGCCATATGAAGGAATTAGGCGTAACTAAGTGTTTAAAGACAGGCATTAAAATATCTTGGTAGAAATAAGCATGCATTATACTTTAAACAGAACATAAGTAAATTGAAATATTGGGTGCAATATGATCAAGAGCATGACTTGCCTTGCTCACTGTCTTGAGAGTCTTCTTCTTCAGTGCTCTCACGCTCCTCAGTGCCTTCACGCTCTATACGAGAGAAAAGAAGACAACTCAAACCACATTCCAAATAAAGAGCCAAAAGAACTTTAAAAGAAACTCCAAAACTCAACCAACAGAAGCATCTTATATTCAAAATAGGTTCTTTGGGAGAGGTCCCCAACTTACTGGGGAGAGGTCGAATGAGGAAGGTCCTCACGGAAGACCAGAGGGGCGGCTCTAGCAACAGACCAAGAGGATACTGAGTGCGCAGGATCCAGAGAGGTGATCTTTAGACAAGACCATAGAGTTCCACCGAGAATCCAAAAGAAGAGGTCCTAAAAGGGACACAACCTCTTATGGTGGTGACAAGAACAAGAACAGCGCAACATACAAGGAAACTTACCAGCAATAAGAAGGAGGTGATGGGTGAAGGGGAGGTCGAAGGCAATCTGGGCGGTTGAGGTCAAGCCCAAGCTCCTACCGAGCCTCCAATGGTGAAAAGTGATGAGGGAAGGTGCTCCTGGCGATGTTCTTGGCAACAAAGCTCTCCAGGAAGCCACTGGGTGTGAGCAATAATGTTGAGTGTGTGAAAAAGGTGGCAATGGAGGGCTCTCGGGACTAGTTATAGTCAAAGAAAGTGAAAAGACCACTCAACGCGTACATGATTTGGTGAGCATGTGAGATGGGCAAAAGGTACGGGAGTGTCAAAGAAAAATAATAAAGGACATAGTGTCTTTATTACGGAGGAGACTAGAAAGGACACCAATAGTGCCCCTGAATGACCCCATACAATAGAAACGACCACTTGCTTGGTCAGATTTAATCGACCATACATGCATTAAATGCTCATGGTACTAGTGTGGCGGGAAACATAAAATAGGTAAGCTTTGGCGGTGGGACTAGTCAAATCTAGAGGCAGTTGGGTCAAGGGGAGGTCTTGACGGTTGGATCTCCATAGAGGAGGTCCAACGGCCAAGATTGAGTGCTAACGGGAGGTCCGTGTGGTAAGAGGGGAACCTCACCCGCTAGGGAGGTCTAGAGTCAGAGGATCAAATCCAGACGGAGGTGCGAGCTGTTAGGATCTCCGAGGGAGGTCCTAACGATCGTGTCCGCTAATCGAAGGAGTGATGCAGGCGGTTAAGATCTCGAGGGGAGGTCTTAACGGTCGAGATGTTCAAAGAGGAGGTCAGGGTTAAGATCTCAAAGGGAGGTCTTAACGGTCCAGATTCTGAAGGAGGTCCGGACATGGGGAAGTCCAAACATACAGGGGAGGTCTCTGTGACAAGAGGTTCTAACAACCAAGATCCCATCAAGGGAGGTCCTAGCTGAGGGGATCCTTGTAAAAAGGAGGCCTTGACTGGTAGGATCTCACCCACGGGGAGGTCCTATCAGTTAGGCCCTCACGAAGGGTGGTTCCACGGGCTCAAGGAGGTCTTGAGAGGAGGTCTAAAGAACTGAGTCGACAAGGGGAGGTCCTGATCGCTAGGATCTCCACAATGGGAGGTCCTGGCGGTGAGGATCTCAATATAGGAGGTTCTAAAGGTTCGGGAGGAAACCCACGGAGGTCAGGGGTTCCTAGTTAAGCGAGTAAGAAGGTCCAATGGATGGGAGAGGTCCAAAGGACTTGAATTCGAAGGGAGGCCTAAACATATAGGCACGCCTTAACCAAGAGGAGGTCTAGACCTAAGGAGGAGGTCTGAACCAAAGAGATTCGAACCAACAAAGAGATCCAAAGAGATCTAGCTCAGAGAGAAAGGTCTGGACATAAGGGCACGTCCAATTGAGAAAAGGTCTGAGCCCCCAGCGGAGGTCCAACTTCAAGGACCACTAGGGAGGTCCAGGCCACAGAGAAGGTCTAAACCGAACATAACACAAAAGAGAGACTGAGGGGAGAACTGGCCACATACAGAAGGGTGACAACATGAAACTTAAACCTCTCCAACGAACCAACTATGAATTCTCATCAAAACAAAAATAGTTTTATTTTGTTTTACAATTTTAAAAGGACTTGGAAAATCAGGATGTTACAAGTGTTGAGTATATATGCCGATTCCTTCTTGCTACATCAACGATGTGCTTGTCATATTATCAACCTTATAGTCAAATGTGGTTTGAAGAGGTTGAGTTTGTATATTAAAGCTTTTCGCGATGCGACTTCGGTCTTGAATAATTCTAACGTAAGAATAACACAATATAAGAACTTCTGTAGGGCGATGGGTGTACGTCCAAGAAAGTTTGGTTTGGACATGGAGGTAAGGTGGAACTCTACTTACCTCATGCTTAAGAATCTTTTACCATACAAGAGCACTTTTTCTGTTTTTATTCAAACACACTATCCTAGCACTGATGGTACTATACTATTAACTGAGCAACATTGGTTCGTTGCTGAGAAGATACTGTCATTTTTAGAAATTTTTTATGAGGCAACTGCTGCTTTGTCCGCTATCTACTATCCAACATCTCCTATCATTGTGCATACTATTTTACGGATTGCTACTCAATTGAAAATATATGAAAATAACTTAGTTTTACGTGATGTTGTTGTTTCCATGGAATCTAAATACCTTAAATATTATAGAGAAATCCCTTACCTATATGCATTTGTATTTCTTTTAGATCCTAGAGCTAAAATTGATGCATTTGGTACTGTACTTGATCTTCTTAGTGATGCTACGGGGCTAGACTATACTAACTATTTTGTAGAAGTTCGTTCTCGGATATACGAGGTTTACCAAGGGTATGAAAATAAGTTTCAGGGAGTCCGCTCGCAACGACCTCCAGTAGCCCCCACCTCAAGTGGGAAGACAAATATGTGGGGCGCGATCTTCGGTGCCTCTTCCTCCAGGTCCAGGTCCAGGTCTAGGTCTGCTTCTTCTTCTTCTACACCAACGCCTGCTCAGCCAAGACCCACAAGGAGCGGAGAACTATCCACCTATCTAGACATCGAAACGGTGGATTTTAACTCAGAAGGCTTCAACATCTTGTAATGGTGGCAAGTCCATAAGTTAACATATCTCGTGCTATCCATACTTGCACGTGATGTGTTAACTGTTCCTGTCTCTACGGTTTCCTCCGAGTCTGCTTTCAGTCTTTCTGGAAGAATATTGGAGGAGAGAAAAACAAGTCTCACAAGTGAGATGGTGTAGATCCTTATAACTATGAAGGACTGGGAACAAGCTGATTCACGAACACAACACTCTGTGGAAAATCTAGAGTTATCGAAGGTTTTCGAAAATCTATACTTAGACAATGACACCAACACATAGAACAAAGATATATCATGTATGTACAATTGTAGAGCAATAGGCTGTACTCTTTTTCCTTTACCAAGGTTTTCTCATTTTGAGTTTTTACTTGGCGAAGGTTTTAACGAGGCAGTGAGTTAGACATTAATAAAGCTCTTTATTATTATTTCAAAATGATTGTCTCTTTTTTTTAATCAATTTTCATGTTTACTTCTGAATTCTACACATTTTTCTATTTTATTTGGATTTTTTTTTCATTCTGACGGGCCAAACGGGCTCGGGCTGGCACGGCATAAATGCCCAATGGGTCGTGCCTAGGCGCCACCACTGGCTGAGTGGGCGGCTGCCCGACACGAATAGTAGCTATCTTTGGAATGGGTCAGTGCCTAGTCGAACTGTCTTAGGGCCGGGCCGCGCTTGTTTGGCAGTCTGCCTTTGGATCACCTAATGTACAAGATCATGTACCAAGATCTTGTACTAGTAGTATGTATGTACTAGCAGAGTTAAATAATGCCATAAATTCTGAAATCTAAATAATAAAATAATGCAAGTTTTCATATATATATATATATATATATATATAGAGAGAGAGAGAGAGAGAGAGAGAGGTGACGTAAAAAAAACACTTGAAAGTATATTTGCACAGTGTACAGCAAATTTTGTCTACGTGGAAAAGAGTATACAATTTGGTCGATTAGAACCCCGTAAGCAAAGACATAGTGCTACAAAATCATTATGTACAAGTACAAAGCAGTCATGTTTTTAAGAAAAGATATCTACTTTAGAAAAACCATTGTCGGTGCAACCCAACCATGGTTTCAATTCATGACTTCAACATTCAATCACGCAAAGCTAGCAATCTTTAACCAAAATTGAATAGAGCCCACCAGTGCTAAAAGAAAGAACAATTTAACCCCAAACTCAACTACACAGAACAAAAAGTAAGCAAGGGCATTTGACGTACTTGGAGCACGACGAACACAACAACCACTAGGCATTGTTGGTCACAACCCATAGGTGACAAGCGTCGACTTCCTCCTTGCATGTAAGGATACATTAGGCCACATATAGCATTGTTGACTGCCATGAGTAGTGCGGCCATACGCTAGACCGCATCCCGGACTACCAGTTCATGATTGACGACTGTATTGCATGGACGCACATGGATACAAAAAATATCAAATGATGCAACTACAAGATGCATATATGGCTTACACAGGTAAAGAGTAGAACAGTTAGGAGGCTCCTTGTTGGGCTCGATGTGGAGGACGTCGAGGGCGTCGTCCTTAGCGTATGTGAAGTGGGCAAGGAAGGCGGTTTATGCTATTTGTGCATTGTTGCCTCTGCTGCTGTTGCGCAGGTCACGCTGCGCCATGCTGTACACACTCCTGCCCACCCTATACCTGCTGTCACACCATCAAACTGACGACTCAGGCCACCAACTGCCGCTAGATAGGGGAAGACGGCTAGATGTGGGGCGGGACGGCACTCCCGGTGGCACAAGCCTTGGGGAGGGGGCGAAGGTGGAGGTATCAGGGGTCTGTTTCGCTAGGTGGAGGCCGATGGGGAGGTAGGGACGATTAGGGGCAGTGGCAGCATAGATGAGAGGAGCGGCGACATTAGGGGCAGGGTAGCGTGTATGTGAGGATCGGTTGGCGCAGAGGGGCGTGGGGCTTTGCTGATGCGGTCGCATTAAAGGCAGATGCGAGGAGCGACGGTGCGAGAACCCTAAAACTCAAACTAAACTAAACAACACTAATCGATAATTAGCTGTAAATTAAATTCATCTAAATAAAAAAAACAAAACATAAGCTCAGATTGATATCGAACACATTGCCAAACAGATTCATACAAGATATATTCTCAAGAGTTCATCAACATAAATTACAGTATGAATTCATTACAAGCGAAATTAAAACATTAATACAAACTCAGAATTAAATTACAAGAATCCATTTCCAGAAATTACAATATGAATTTTAAAGTAATAATAAAACATTGTTACACTCTGAAATTAATTACCAGAATTATTTACAACAGATCAAAATAAACAATTACAACTTTGAGTACATTACAAAAGGAATTTTCTGGAATTTTTGGAGGTTATTTGGTTTCTTTTCAATTTGCTTGTTCAAATTTGATTTTGAATTTTAAAATTTTTAAACAAATTTTGTGAACAATGCCTGGAAATATTTTTCCTAGGTTCTATAACACCTTATCTACTCACCTTCAAGATTTTATAAATTTTGGAGCTATTTTGCTATATCTAAAAATTACCTAAACATCTCAGCTTTTATTGTTGGTCCGACCGGACCCGAACGTTCGGACCAACCGATGCATTTTTGGACCGACTGAGCTGTTCTGGCTCAGTCCAACCCGCTCGCCCAACCGTTTTTTTCTCTGTCACTAGTTTGCGGACCCCACTCGTCAGGCTGCCTCTTCTTCCTTAAGCGGTGCTGGCCGAGCCACCCAATTGCTCTCGTGTCACGCGCGCAAGGCCGCAGCTTCCGCATGAATGCCACGGCTCCTCGTCGCCCATACCGGCCAAAGCACCAAGCGCATCGCCTTCCCTTAAACTAAGCTGCAGCTGAGTGCGTCCCATTCCTCTGGTTTTCCTCCCCTGCCTCCTTTTCCCCCTTTCACATAGCTCAGAGCAAACTCAAGCCACCATTGCCCGCCTTGCTCACTCGCTCCGCTCCCCGTCCGAACCACCACTGGCCCCGGTGTGCCCGCCACTCCCCTCTGCTGCTGGTGCCGTCTCAGCTCCTCCCCCGATCACCACCTCCGGCCGTCTCGGTGCCTCCCCAACCGCCGGCTCCTTGTGCCTTGGCCCGTGCGCCACCAATGCCTTCGCTGCTCCGAGCCGCCGCGCCTCCTCCTTGCCAGCCGACCCGGCTCCCCTGCACGGAGCGCCGCCAAGGGTGACGGCGGCGACTTGCGTGATCTCCTCACCGGAGCTGCGCGCCCACGCTGCTGCGCCACCCCGGCGGGGACCTCCCGCACCTCTGACGCTTCCCCGGTGGTCACCTCTCCAACTGCGCAGTCGCCCTGCCGATCCCGACCGCCCCGAGCGGGCCTCCTCTACCTAGGCGCTCACCACAACACTGGCGTGGCCGCCACTGACCTTCCGACCATCGGCAACAAGCCATGGCCGAGCCTCCTTTGGTCCTTTCCGCTTGCCCTCTATGTGTTTGTATAAATGTCTCAAAGAATGCCCTTGTTTCTCTACAGGTGATATCCCCTGGGCCTCATCATGCTTATGCGCCTCCTCCTTCTTCGTTGTCCCCTCCGGCCGCCACCATCGCCTCCTCAATAGGCGTCGTCATCACCACCGAGCCACCCTGGACCGCCCCTGTTACGACCTTCTCTGCTGATCCTTTTTTATCGTTAGATGACGATGATGCGAGAGCGCAATCGAGATGATCGTGAAAATGTCCAGATTATCAGCAAACAAATGCAAGCAGTTTTCCGTTGATGCACATTGATCCTATTATATTCAAAAACTATTATCTTGTTTGCAAACTGTATGTATGCATGCTTTAATTGTCAAAATTATGTTTGCGATTAGAGGTAGTTAATCCTGTTGCATAAATTCCCTAAAATTGTTCATCCCCTGCCACTAGCCTTAAGTTAATAATCCTGCTGGTGAATTAGAGCCCGGTAGATGCTATATGGTCTATTTATGTTTATTCAGTGTCATGATTAGCAATGCTTAGTTTCCGGTAGATTGGGCGGTTGTCGACTTAGTCGATAACCTTGACCACACAAATTATTCTTTGTATGTTATAACCAGCACCTTGTGTTATTATTATTTGGAAAAACTAAAAATAAAAATAAAATATTTTAGACTTGGGCACATTGGTTGGCTGGTGTGCTTTTGGGTGTGTGCTTGGTGCCCGAGTCAACAAGGACCGAACATCTCGTCCCACTAAACCAAGCATTATTGTGTGCATCCACATGAGGGACATATGGGACCCCTCTTGACTTAGTACTTTAGCGGGTATTAGCTTCGAGTCGCAGGTGGTGGGTGTGTATGTGTTGTGTTGAAAAAGAAATGTTCTGTGTGTGTTGGGTATGACGGAGTGGGTTCCTGTGTAGGTTCTCCATTTCGAGGGATATTGGCAATTGCTTCTGCTGGGCCAATGTCCCGACACAACGTGTGGGACCTCCATGGGAGCCCCGTCTGCACACACAAGGGCGGTTCACGGGGGGGTTTCACCCATGCAGGCGGCTTGTAGCTAATGCACAATATTGGAAATGTCTCGTAGGACTTAGCTCTGTCGGCATGCCTTCGGAAGTGTGCTTTATCCGGTGGCAAAAGGAGCGGTCTGACATGTGGGTAAAGTTGTACACCCCTGCAGGGTTTAATCTATTCGAATATCTAAGTCCTTGGTTATGGACACACTTGGGGAGGTCTTTCAAGAGTTAGACTCAATATTTTGGATTTTAAACTTAAAACTTGATGGGTAGTATTGAGAATGGTTTCTCATGCTATTATTGTGTGCTGCCGGGGCAGCCACATGTAGATGTTCTGTTAATGTCTAATGCTAATTACTCACTGTTATTTGAAGTATTAAAAATGTTTGCTAACTTGCCATTTGAATCTACTACATTGTATTTCAATTGAAATATTGTTTTGCGCTGAAAATGAACCCTATAGCCTTCTCCTTTGAATAGAGTTTGCATGTAGCTATGTATAAGTTTGTTAATCGTAAGTCTTACGGAGTACATTCATGTACTCACTGTTTGCTTTTATTTACTAATATGGATAGCAGGTATTGAGATCAAATCGGGTAAGGAAAGATGCACAGGAAACGTCGATTTGCTAAGGTTTTAATCCCCAGTCGGTTGCCCTACGAGTTATGGCAAGCCATTGGGACTCCATCGCTGGTTTCTTTATAGTTTAATTTCAGTTTATTTATTGTTTTCCGCTGTGTAATTGATATTCTTATCTTGCAATATTATGTGTACCTGTGTACAGTTTGATACTATGATTGTGAAGGTGTGTGTACCGCTCCTGGGAGGTACATAATACACCGAGAGCGGGAAAATTTAATTTGTGATGCTAGGATCAATTGGAGGATTAAGCATTACAAGTTAAATCGCCCGGCGGCTCTCACAGGATCATAGCTTAACAGTCAGCCGTGAGAGCCAAGTGGATAAGAGGAGGGCAAAGTTGTCATGCACAGGGCAAGGAAGCGAGAGCACTAGAGAGCACCTCATTCTTAAGCTCTTCTCCCTCATAAAGCCAACCCAGGCCCCCCTTATTTCAGTTCACAGCTGAAGCAAGCTGCAACACAACCAACAAGCCCCTCTTAGTTCACCACCAAGAACAGCCACAACCAGGAGCCACAAGTAAGCAAGCCAAAACCCATGCACAAGCCCCACTGCCACCATAAGCAAGCCAAGCCTCACACCACCCTCCCACTGCTAACCAAAAGAGAGCAAGCCAAGAATCACCCACCATTGCCACCATAATAAACAAAACACCATGTGGCCTTTGTAGCCCATGAGGCCCATGTATCTTTGTCTATATATATCTCCTTCATTAATGAAAAAGATGCAGAGTTGTAGATAGCAAAACCCTAGCCTAAGTTCTTTTAACATGGTATCAGAGCATTCTGCAACTCTACCTCCGTGAGCGCCGTCGTTACAGCCGGTTGCTTGCGCTTCGCTCCGCCAGGTAGCGGGCAGTTCGAGACGCCGCGTCTTGACTCGGTCCTGATCTCGACTCGGTCCCAATCCCTACTTTGCGACTGCGCCTCATCCTCCTCGCCGGCGCCGCTTCCTCGCGACGTCGCGTCTGCTGGCCAAGCCGGTCGCCCGCGATCGCCGATTCGCCGAAACCATCGCCTAGAGGCTCCGCTCGCTCGTGCCTGGAGGCCCTCGCCTGCTCCAGGTCGCCCACGCCTGGATGCTCTGCTCGCCGTCGGATCTCCGCCCGAGCCATCAATCTTCATCGCGGTCGGGAGCCTCCAGATCTTCATCGCGACCGAGAGCCTCTGGATCTACATCGTGCGCCCAAGCCTCTGGATCTCCATCGATCCCTCCGGATCTCCGTCGCTCTACTGCTAGTGGTACTTGTGTCTGCTCGCCAGCTGTGCTCTGCTCTCTCTAGCTACTGTGATTAGTACTGCTTATTGCTACTGTGATTAGTACTGTTGCTACTGTGCTGCTCTCTCTTGCTACTGTTGCTACTGTGATATGGCTAGATCTGACTCAATGTTTGGGGGTAGTTCATCTCTTGTGTTCACTGACATCAAGCTCGATGGGTTGAACTACCGGGCATGGGCATTCTCAGTCAAGACTACTCTCAGGGTTTATGGTTTAGCCTCTCATTTGACTGATGATCCTCCTGATCCGAAGACCGTTGATGTTGAGGTATTAAAGGCTTGGCGAAAAGAAGATGATCGTGTCATGACCGCATTGTCTTTGAGTGTTGATGTTTCTCTGCGGATGAGTCTTGAGTATCATACTTGACCTAAGCGGATGTGGACATACTTTGAGAAGAGATATGTTCATCCATGGTGCTCTTCGCTTCACATTGCTCAAGAACATTCATAGTCTTGGCCGGCCGGATCGGATCGGTGGAGGAGTATTACGTTGCTTTCACTTACATCACCGGTCCTCTAGAGTCTATGACACCAAAAATTCGCTTGTTACTGTCGGTCTTGTCTTTGCTAAAGATGAGTATGCTCAGCAGACGCTCATGTATCAGTTTGTGATGGGGCTTCGATCGGAGTTTGAGCCTGTTCGTACTCAGTTGCTCAACTATTCCACTCCACCGACTTTGACTGCGGCGCTCTCTAGTTTGATTGCAGAGGAGACGCGTCTTCATTCCCTTATGCCTGTCTCAGGATCCTCACCACATGCTGTTCTGAGTCTCTCACAGCGGTCTGGCTCTACCAGAGCGATACCCACAGGAGTGTTGGTTTGTTCCCATTGCAAGAGGACTGGTCATCATGTTGACAAATGTTTCAAGTTACATCCAGATCAGCTTATTGCCTATCGTGCTGATGACCATTTGATTGTCGCCGTGGAGCACCCATCGGGCCTTCGAGCACTCCATCGAGCGATCCATCGCCGACACATCCACATCTACTGTGACTTCTGGACTAGTGTCTGCTATGACATCAGTTGCACCTTCTGCTTCTAGCGCTGCTCATCCTTGGGTTCTGGATTCAGGTGCTTCGTTTCATGTCACATCTGACAGCTCTCAGCTTGTTGCTCGTAGGCCCGTGACTGATGCTACCTATGTTCACACTGCTGATGGTACACCTTGCTCTATTACCCATCAGGGCATTCTCTCTACATCTTGCTTCTCTGTTCCTGATGTGTCTTTTGTTCCTCAGCTATCTATGAATCTTCTTTCTGTTGGTCAACTAACTGATATGAACTGTTTCATTGGATTTGATGATTCTTCTTGTTTCATTCAGGATCGTCAGAGCAGAAGAGTGATTGGTTCTGGCCATCGCCGTAGAGGCTCTCCCAGTCTCTATGTCTTGGACACCTTACATCTTCCTTCCACCAAGACGTCAAGGCCTTGGTGTCTTCGCTATGTCTTCATCTCGGTCTCTGTTGGGTCTTCCTTGACAAGTGGCATCATCGACTTGGTCATCTTTGTGGAGCTCGCCTCACCACTTTAGTTCACCAGGGTTCCTTAGGTCATGTCACTGTTGAGTCTAGTTTTCATTGTACTGGTTGTAAGTTGGGAAAACAACTACAACTTCCATATCCCAGTAGTACCTCTCAGTCTTCTGATCCTTTTGATTTGGTGCATTCAGATGTATGGGGTCCATCTCCTTTTGTTTCGAAGGGTGGTCATAGTTATTATGTCATATTTGTTGATGATCACTCTCGATATACTTGGATCTATTTTATGAAACATCGCTCTCAGTTGATTTCCATTTATCAATCTTTTGCTAAGATGGTTCATACACGCTTTCTTCTTGCATTCGTGTTTTCCGCTCGACTGGAGGAGAGTATCTTTCCTCGACCTTTCGCCGCTTTCTTTCTTACGAGGGTACTCTTCCTCGGCTCTCGTGTCCCGTGCTCATGCTCGAGAATGGTGTTCTTGGCGCAAGCACCGCCACATCATCGAGATCGCCAAGACTCTTCTCATTTCCTCCTTTGTCCCTCTCACTGGGGAAGCGGTCTCTGAGCCTATCTTATTAACCGTCCCTCTTCTAAGCTTCAGGCAAGTGTCCTAGTGAGGTCTGTCAGACAGCACCCGCCACTATGCTCATCTTCGCTTTTTGGTTGTGTCTGCTATGTCCTTCTAGCACCTCGTGGCGCACAAAGCCGAGCACTCGATCGATTGAGTGTGTTTTTCGGGTTATAGTTTTGAGCATAAGGGTTATCGTTGCTATGATCCTCAAAGACGTCGCATTCGACCTCTCGTGATGTGACTTTTGATGAGGGACGCCCTTTCTTTCATCATCCTTCTCCACATCCCACTTCTTCTTCCACAGATTCCACTTCCTTTTTGTGTCTACCTCCCATTCATTCTCCGTGATACACCTTCTCCACCGGGCCACCTTCTCGTACCTTCTCCACCACTCCACCAGCTTTCTAACACTTCCACTCTTCCTTCCACTATAGTCGCCGACAGAGAGTTCCTTCGATCCTCTGTCCTCCTCTCCTCCACTTGATTCTCTGTCCTCATCTCCTCCGCTTGATCCTCGGCGGTAGACCATCGACTCGACGATCGTTCTACTACATCACGATATGCCCCACGTGATCGTTCTTCTATTCGAGCACCGAGAGATGGGGTTTTTCTCGTCTTGGTCAGATAGTTGAGCCGAGTACCTATCGAGGTGTCGGTGTACTGAGTGGCGATTAGCTATGACAGAGGAGCTAACAAAGATTAGAGTGCACGGGCACTTGGGATCTTGTTCCGCTACCGTCTGGAGCTGTTCCTATCACTTGCAAGTGGGTGTACAAAATAAAGAACAAATCAGATGGGTCAGTAGAGCGATACAAGGCTCGTCTTGTTGCAAGAGGTTTTCAGCAGGCTTATGGTCGAGATTATGATGAGACTTTTGCTCCAGTTGCTCATATGACCACAGTCCGTACTCTTATTGCAGTTGCAGCAATACGCACATGGACTATATCTCAGATGGATGTCAAGAATGCTTTTCTTCATGGTGATCTACATGAGGAGGTCTATATGCAGCCACCCCCAGGTGTTGAGGCTCCTACAGGCTATGTTTGTCGCCTTAGGCGTGCTCTATATGGTCTCAAGCAGGCTCCTCGTGCTTGGTTCGAGCGTTGCGGATTCGAGATTATTTCTTGGTTTCACTTCGAGTGAGCATGACCTGCCTTTGTTTGTTCACACTTCTCAGCGAGGTCGTACTTTACTTCTTCTGTATGTAGATGATATGCTGATCACGGGAGATGACATGGACCACGTGGCTTTTGTCAAGAAGACATTGAGTGAACAATTTATGATGTCCGATTTGGGACCATTGAGCTATTTTCTAGGAATTGAGGTTCATTCTGATAGTGATGGCTACTATCTCTCTCAAAGATCGCTATGTTCGGGATCCGCTTGCTCGCTCGGGATGGTGACACTCGTCTCGCCGCCACACCCATGGAGCTTCACTTGCGGCCGACCTACGAGCGGTGTACCCTTGATGATTCTTCTCGCTATCGTCGGCTTGTTGGGAGCCTTGTCTATCTCACAATAACGTGCCGGACATTGCTCATGCTTTGTTCATGTGCTCACCAGCTTGTCGGTGCTCCCACCTCGATTCACTATAGTCATGTTCTTCGTATCGAGATACTTGAGAGGAACTGCGTCGAACGTCTCGTTCCATGCGATTCGAGTCACTCGGCTCCACGCTTACTCGACTCTACTTGGGCGAGTGATCCCGCCGACGCCGATCATCATCGGCTATTGTATCTCTCTTGGTACTTCGCTTATTGCCCGAAGTCCAAGAAGCAGCATCATGTGTCACGCTCTAGTGCAGAGGCAGAGCTTCGAGCACTTGCCGCTACAACATCAGAGATCATTTGGCTTCGATGGCTCTTGACTGATCTTGGTGTCCCTTGTGACAATCCTACCCCTCTCTTTTGTGACAATACAAGTGCCATTCAAATTGCCAATGATCCGGTCAAGCATGAGCTGACAAAACACATTGGTGTTGATGCATCCTTCACGCGATCTCATTGTCAGCAGTTGACCATCACCCTCCAGTATATTCCCTCAGAGCTCCAAGTTGCAGATTTCTTCACTAAAGCTCAGACTAGAGAACATCATCGACTTCATCTACTCAAACTCAGTGCATCAGATCCTCCTGATCCACCTTGAGTTTGAAGGGGGGTGTTAAGAGTATTGTATATTCTACATTTCTCTCTCTCTCTCTTGGCCCATGTGGCCTTTGTAGCCCATGAGGCCCATGTATCTTTGTCTATATATATCTCCTTCATTAATGAATAAGATGCAGAGTTGTAGATAGCAAAACCCTAGCCTAAGTTCTTTTAACAGAGAGGAGCACAAAGGAGTTGGGAAGAAGATGGAGCGTGGACGCAATCAATGATAGCCTCGAACCATCAAGGACCACCAGGACCACGCTAAGCCGACAAGAACTAAACAAGGGACAAAGGGAACCGGTAGGGAGCACTGGAGAGCACCCTGACCACGACGACCACCACCACGACCATCACCACCACCACTGCCATTCTATTTCCAAACCAACCAAGCCAACTGAGGTAACCCACCATTTTCCCCCCATTTCTATTTTTGCCCAAGCCGAACCCACCACAGTAGCAATAGCATCATCCAAGTCCATCACAGAGCAAGGGGGGAACAGGGTAGAGAGGTAAAGGGAGTAGAAGGGAGGTCACCTCAGTGACCACGGCAGCAGCACCGCTGGACTAACCACACGCACCCGACAGTCGCCCCGTGCTCCCCGGTGCATGGGAAGGCCTTGAGCCCTGCCGTAGCTAGCCCCGTTAGCAGCCCACCTCCATCGCCTTCTTCATGCAAGAGTAGAAAGCAACACAAATAAAAAAGATTAAATCAAACCCGAGCCATAACCAAAGCAACAAACATCAGGAAGCAACAAACAACAGAAGCCCAAAACCCAGCCTCAACTCCCAAAATCCAAGTGGGCTGAGCGAGAGGGCCAAGCCACAGGGGCGCGGGCCGAGCCACAGCATGGCGGGGGAGGCGGGCGCGCACGGGCTAGAGCGCAGGGGAGGCACGTAAGCCATGCAAGGCGTGCCAGGCAGAGGCGCAGGGAGGCGCACAGGTGGGCCATGGCAGAGGGGAGGCGCGCGGGCTAAGCCGCGGGCATGGGCGAGTAGACCGGCGGCGGTGGCGCCAGGGAGCCCCATCGCGCAAGCTTCAGCCAGGGAGCAAAGCACCAGGAGAGGAATGAAGAAATGAGGAAGAAGGGAAATGAGGAAATGAGGGAGAAAAGGGAAGACCAAAGGCTTCGACCGAAGCAAAGAGAAAGAAAAATAAAGAAACGGATGAGAGATAGAAAGAGAAATTAGGATTTAGGTAAAAGGGTAGAAAAGTAATTTTAGTGGGGATTATTAGTAGTGGTAAGCACTGGTAGGAGTAAGTTTCGGTACGGTATAACGCGTACGCAGCACACCTATAGGTATTGGACGAATTGCAAGAAGTGTAGATCTGTGAACCACATGAGAATAATTAGCAGTAGCCTAACCAATAGAAAATAAAAATGTGAAAAAGGTGAAAAAAGTTAATCGGAGATTTTATAAATAAATTAATCACCAGTAGAACTCACTAAATTAGACAAGTTACCTAATGCGTAAGAAATAATTTAATCAATATAGAATCATTAAATTAAACAACACCCGGTAAATATCATCCCTAAAACAGACTAACCAGAAATCCGTTAGTAACGAACACATACCCCATGTTTATTTAGAGAATTAATTAAATACATACACACCTGAGTAA
The DNA here is from genome assembly GCA_036346405.1 of Phyllostachys edulis. Taxonomy (NCBI): domain Eukaryota; kingdom Viridiplantae; phylum Streptophyta; class Magnoliopsida; order Poales; family Poaceae; genus Phyllostachys; species Phyllostachys edulis. The sequence goes on along the minus strand of CM070554.1, from coordinate 887,668 downwards.
AATCGATTAGGCATATTTGCATGAGTAAAATTGAATAGACCAAGCTACATACAGATACATGTAGTATTTTGTTTTCGTGTGATAAAACACGAGAATAGGCAACCTCGATCCTAGAGCTAACAGACTAGAACAATCGCAGTTGGGGAGTGTTAACCTAGCGGGGATCCAAAATGTTATTAAATTAAAATCTGCTAACAAAGAGAATCAACTGATTAATGTACGCATATTAGCACCAAAAACAACTAAGTATTTATTTATTATTCATGTCTACGGTATAATTGCAGAAGACGAACCGACGCATGCAGGTGCATCTAATCCAGGTTTCGCTGACACAAATCTTTACTATGATTACGAAGGCAACCTTACCTCTTGAACATCAACATAGTTATATTAAATGTAGATGTTACTTTGTAGTATCATTATACATATGTGCATGAAAACTATATCTCAAAATCAAATCGGATAAAATAAAGAAGAGAAAATAAAAGAGATGAAGATGAGAAAAGAGCAGTCCAGCTGAGAGGAGCAGCTAGGCTATAAAAGAAATATTAGGTTGGTAAAGGGGGCACGTGGCAAGAAAGAGATAAGGGAAGAGGTGGGACCATTTACATATGGATAATATATAAGGACCAACAAAACTCTCACCCGGATAAGAGGCCGTATTTAAGTGCCAACCATTTTCCTGTTTTGACGGGCAGAAAATGCTACCTTGTTACGTGGCTATACTCTCTACATAGGGTAAGTGATATTGCATGAGTAAGTTATGGAGGAACCCAGGACCGGTAGGAAGAGTCCGGAAGTGGGGGATTAAGGCGCTATAGTACCGGAAGGTGGAGTGTTGGGTGCGGGGATGACCGGTCCAACCAACGTTATTGGAATTCAGTGGAGGACTGGGTGAGTGCCCCAGGACACCGATGGAAATTAATGGGTGAAGACTTCATCACGTAACTTGGAAAACATTCTGTATTCTGAACTCGGAACTGCATCAAAGGAAATGTGGGAGACCTAGCGTATAGAGAGCTTAGAGTAGCTATGGGTAAAGTGGTACAAAGCCTGCGTAATGCTATATATCAAACCATGAATTCATGCCTGTCTCCTGGATTGGAGTCTACAGTGACCGCTAGGGGTTTATCTTCTTACCGAGTGACAAGTAGTCTTTTCAGAATTAAAACTTGCCACATCAATCTTGATAAATTATTTTTCAGAAAAAAGAGATGAGCTAGAAAATACGATAATGAACAGAGAAGAATCATACAGTGCATCGATGTTAATAAATGCTTGCTGAGTACACCAGTACTCATTTTTACTATTATTCTCCTTTGTTAGATCCTAGTGGGATGAAGGATACGCAGGTGCCAAGGAGGCCGTAGGAGGTGATGGTGTTTACTACGTGGACCAGGGCGGGGTGGACCCCTTATTCGGCGAGTGGGACGAGTAGACAGCCGGTGGAGCAGGGCAGGCAAGCGAGGGGAATTCTTTCCCATTGTAATTAAATAATTGTAGTAAAGACCACAGCCTTGCGTGGCTAACTGTTGTAATAAAATACAGTTTCTATCTTATTGTTCTGTTGCGTTAACTTTGGTAAGACTTACTATTCGTCGGAGCGGTGTCCTACTGGGCAAACGAATTGTAGTCTGTATGTTTAAGTGTGATTACCCTCCGGGGTAATGACACGGGGTGCTGCAAGCGGGCATAAAGGGGCGGGATCTGTCATCATTGTGGTGGCGTTAGAGGCGGATGCAAGTGCATGAGACAGCGAAGATGCACCGGTCCGCGTTCTCCTTGTCAGAGGAGGACGACCAGATCCGCCCGACGGAGGTGTGGACGGCGCCGAATTTGGCCACCAGAAGGGTGGACCACGGATTCAGAGCCGTCGTCCCTAGATCTGAAGTCGCCAACGGTGGAGAAGGGTAGAGCTTCATTGGTGAAGGAGGTGTCCGCCATGCCGACAATAGGAATCGCCGTCAGTTAAGAAGTGACGCCTCCCTCAGTCCCCCTCCATGGCCAGTCATTGTGTCGCTGTCGCCCGCCATGGCTAGTGTAGCGACCCCGGATCTCCGGATCCAGGACCCTCCGTGTATCTGCACTATTCCCTGGATCAGTAGCTAGTGCACACAGTTGCAACATTGGTGTAATCAAAACCGAACACCAAACTAAAGATGAAGTAGATAAATTAATATTATTAAGCAAAAGAGACATTATGGTCAAGTCTTACAAAGTTTGCCACGCAGGGCTTAGCAACAAAAGAGAGCTTGCAGCGGAAGCCAAACATCCGGCGGAGGTCACCCAATATGCCCATCGGCAATCGAGTGAAGGACGCGACCTAGTTCGCAAAGTCTTCAAGATAATCTTCTCCATAGAGTCCTGAGTTCACTGGTTCACCCTCCTCTGCTGATTTAAACAGAGGGCGCTAAGCCGTGAGTACTTTGAATATACTCAGCAAGTCGCAAGGAAATGTATGCAAATAGTATTCATGCAAGGCTTGACAAGGATAGCTTTATGGCTATTTTGCAGAAAGCAATGTTTGACAGTAAATACAGTAAGTAGATTGCAAAGCACAATTTAAAAGATTAATACATAAATAAATAATTTTCTTTGAAACAACTAGTGAACACCTTGTTCACTTCCCAACCATCAACCATCTACAAGATTCGACCAACCCATTCCAACATTTTCGATAAAAGATCTACCCCTTGCGTGAAATCACCAGGCATGTCCATAACCGGGGACACGGCTATTCGAATAGTTTTACACTCTGCAGATGTTGTACAACTTTACCCACAAGACACGTATTCTCTAGTTTGTTTGGCATCCGTCGATACCACTGCTCACTTCCTTAGGTAAGCAGTCTAGAGTACGTGCCAAGGCCTTTACAAGGTTCTGTCCTGACCCGGTTTTGACCCATAATCCACCCACGCAGAACCGAATCAAAACATTACCAATTAGTCAGCCAGGTCTGTCCCAGTCTAGACATATGGTTGTACGGTTAAGGCCCAGATAAATGGTTCAAGGTTAAGTCCTTAGTAGTTGCTCAGGCGAGGCTTTCCGCATACCATGTGCCTCGCGCACCTAAGTACCTCCTGTACCCTAATAATATGCCTCGCGCATTCCTCTTTTTCCATCCAACCACTCGCCCGAGCTTAAATCATTTTCGTTCAACCCGGCCAAGTGACCACCCTGGCCATGGCACCACAAATTTTAATAGCAACAGCATCGCACCACAATTGACACAACGGTGACCTCGCACCACAGTTGCCACAACAGTGGTATCGCACCATAGTTCCATATATCATTAAGTCAAGTTCAATCATTTTTGAGTAAGTGATCGTGAATCTATCGTATAACTAAAGCATGTCTATGCATAATACGCACCCATGTCGGTATTGCAATAATTTCCAACCAATAATAAACCATCCTAAGGTGTCCAAGGATTATGTCATTCAAGGATACATGTCATTCACAAATTATCAAGGAGGCATAATGACAATTAGGTAATTAACTAATTCCCGAAACCGTTTATTATAAAATTAGTGATACATGTTTATATCAAACAACATACTTTTATAAAGATGGGTTCAATATGATCAAAGGTCTATGACTTGCCTTCGTTGAAGAGTAGAGGTGCTTCGGTCGTCGGGTCTGCAAAGACGTCCGAAACACCGGAATCTATACATGCAAACAAAGCTAAATAAATAAAACAACTACAAATAAAATTAAAATAAATACTAGTAGGAAGACAAGGAATTTATATGAATTTAGAAATTTGAATCACTCGAATCGGAGTTTGAATGAAGAAGTTATGGCCAAAGGAAGATAGGAAATTGCATAAAATCAAGAAAAAGGGATTTTCCTGATTTTTGGAATTATTTTTCAAAAGGAAAATCGGGAAATGCCGCTTGGCATCGACGAGGCAGCCACATCAACAAAGGGGGGACGGCCTTGACCGGGCGCCACAGTGGCGACCACGTTGCCCACGCCGGACCCGGCGGCCGGCGCACAAGATGGTCGATGGTCGCCATGAATCTACATTGGCGGCATGGGCGAGGACACTAACGCCAAGAGGACGCCATGGTGATGCTGGTCGTCTTGGCGTCGCGGGCGGCAAAAAGGAGGTCAAGGCGAGGACGAAAAAGGCGAGGCGGCGGCTCAAGGCGGCGGAGGGTTCGGTGAGGCTCCGGCGAAGGGTGGTCGCGCACAGTACGCCTCGGCCTGGCGATGTCGGGGAGGTCGACGGCGGCGGAGGGCTTGACGGCGGCGGGTGTGGCGGTGGTTGCTTGCGAAAAGTCCGATTCTGCGCCGAGCTAGGGCGAGGAAGAGAGGGAGAAGAGGAAAGGAGAGGAGGAGGAGGCGATCCAGGGCTCTCTTAAATAGGCGACGGGAGGCCCAGAGGAGGGGAAGGCTTGTCGTCTGGCTTTAATGGCGGCGAGAAGCGGCGAGATCCATGAGAAGGGGGCAAAAGGGGCTCACGGCCGCGGAGGCGAGGGACTAAGCACAGTGAAGAAGTGGGCTAGGGCTAGGTCATGGCGAGGCGGATCTTGAGCGGGCGCCACCGGAGGTAGGAGACGACCGCAGGCGGAGGCTAACAGCTGGACTGCAGGCGCCGAGAGAGGAGAGACAACGGGAGGGCGCGGCTAACGTGGACCGTCCGATTCGACGGACGGTCCGATTAGTGGAGCTTGTAAAAAACGGCCGGCCAAGCGGGCCGCGAAAAAAAATAAAGAACGGGCAAGGAGATTCGCCCAAAGCCAAGGGGATTTTCTAAGGTTTTTCGATTTTAGAAAATACCGTAAAAGCAAAAGCATTTTAGAAAATAGCTTAAGCCGTCCAAAAATTCTAGGAAAATTCACAGAAATCCCTTGAATTATTTAGGATTTAGTAAAAATATTTTCAGCTTAACTATTGCTTTTAATTTTTGCAAATAATTATTTTTAACATAAGGCAAGAGGAAGAACCAACTTAAAATCCAACAAATCTCAACTAAACCAACTTGAATTAGTTGAAGTTTTAATTAATTCAAATTAAACTTCTTTTAAAATTCTAAATTACAATTTAAGCTTCGGCGAATTAATAAAAAAATGGTTAATTTTTAAAGTTTTCAAAATTTTCAAAAACTCAGGAAATTTGGGATGTTACAGCTAGTCACCGCGTCGTCGTCGCACGCTGACGCCACCTGTCGTCGGCGTGTGTGTGGGGGGGGGAGAGCAGATACGACGGTAGGGGCGTAGAGGTGCGCGTGGTAGGGGTGGGGCGGGATGCAGCTGACACGGTGGTCCCACTGCATGAGTTTGTAGCATTTTTTTACGTAGTGGGGGTGGGACGATTCATCCCACTACGTGGGGGTAAACCCTTCTTTTATCAGTTAATATAAGATAAGATACACTACAACATTGCAATGAACAAGCCGGACATTACCATGGTCGGTGTTATCCTGTGTCTAATTCACCATGTCTTGTCTGTAACAGTAAGAAAACCAATCCACCATGCACTCTGACGTGGTTACACTCCTTTGGGTTTCTTCCGAAAGTTGAGTGGATAGGCTCATGTTACTCGCTAGCCATACTAGGCCGACTGATCCCGATCTGACGAGCCTAGGGTCCAATACTGTTAGACCAAATAAGCGATTAGAGCGGTGAACTGAAGCATCTATCTTTTTCACCATGACGATATTCAACTTCTTTTCATTCCAATAGCTATGAAAGCTACAAAGATCAAAGCACAAGATTACAACAGAAGTCTTGCATTGAATCCGAAAATACCTGAAGCGAAAAGCTCCTCGGTCGGTTTGACCGTTGTTACCTGGCTGTTCTGACCACCAGCTACAGGGACAGCAGCCTGAGAGATCCACAAATCGACCTAACTTTTTATTTCGAGATCTAAATCTCCTGAGATTTCAGACATGGCTCATCAAGAAGGTCATAAACCTAATCCAATAGACGATTGGGACAATCGAAGCCATGGTTTCACGAATTTCTTGATAGAGATCAAGAAGGCACAAAAATCAGGAAAAACCAAAACTTGATCCAAAAGTTTGCTCGTGGGTGGAAGATGGTCAATATGACCTTGGATCAAATCCCACAAGCCCTAGCAAGCTAGATTGCAGCAAAATACCCAATCAAAACTCTTGGAATACAAAAACCCCAAAATAATCAAAGAAAGAGCAAGAACAAGATAGAACTCAACTTGGGCAATCTTGATTGGATTGATTAGAGTGATTGTAGCTTTATAGTCATTCCACCATAGAGGATAAAAGCTCACACTTGAGCACCTAATTTCTCAATCCATCTCTCTCAAACCACAACCTCCTCTATTTCCTCATCTTGCCCTAAATAACAAATTATGGTTTCCAAGACTGGGATGGATGGAGGTGCAAATCCTGCACCCTCCCCTTTTATAGTGGAGGCTTGGTCTAGAGAGAAAATTCTAACGGGTACCCGTTAAGCGTACACACAAACAGATCTATACTCACGCATGCTTCTCAAAGCGGATGACGATCTGAGTCTCCCAAATCCATCTATTCGTGATCATCATCTTCTCTTGACCTAAACCGTCCTTTGCGCCTTCCCGTGTCGCGGTTTCTCCAAGGTCACCAACCCGTTATTTTGGTGAAGATACCAAAATACCCCTTCTCGATCCTTCTCCAAAATCCGACTCCAATCAACGTGAAGCAATCAAATGCTTCATCACACGTAGGTTCATTCAATGACTCTCTTTATGTCAGTAAGTCTCTCCCAACTGGCTCCCACCGAAATCACTAAGGCACTTGCACCGACCCCCAAGCCACTTGATGCAACCCATTGCATTGAACTTCACGTTCAGTCGTTCTTATTCATCTTGCGCCATGCTTGAGTCCAACCACTTCACCAGGTATCTTCGATCGTTCTGGACCTCGGCACTCCTAGCCTAGTCTTGATCATCCTCGCCGTTCACCGTAGTTAACTCCAAGCTACATGCACAACAATAGACCAAGAAATCAATTCTAGCCACAAGTTCCTCGCAACTTGACCCACGTTAGCAGAAACATGTATCATGCAACACTTATGAACTGAATCCCATGACTTTGGCCAATTTGACAAAGTTCACCACATTCCCCATGCACAAACTCCCTCTGACCTTTCTGGTCGCCGCCCTTGGCCAGTCCGACCGCCAATTGGTCGGTCTGACCGCCCACCAATCTAACCTCCGCCCAACGGCTGGTCAGATCACTCTAGAAATTTCCACAATGACTGGAAAATGCCTTCTCTGGATATTTCGGGAAAAAAAACCTATCTAGTTTTGCCTCAAAAGTCCATTTTTCATGAAACCTTGTGCAAACACACCTCCTAACACTCACATAAGTGTTTGATCATATTCATAAAAAATCAACCTTTTCATTTTCGACTGGTCTGATCGCCGGGCCTTGGCTGGTCTGATCGCCGCCACTGGGCTGATCTGACCATCGGCCCTTGGCCGGTCAGATCGTCTGAACCTGACAGCAAATCCGACAGTTTTCTAAACTGAGGTTTTGCTCTCCAAACATCTCGACACCGATGTCAATTGTTCAACACTAAGATTAGGATCATATCACATGATCTTACAAACACCCAACATACAGTCTAAATCAATATGGTCGACAATAGAGAGCAACTTGCAACTTGCAGCAATGCGTGGATCCAATGAGGGGTATCAGGAGGAGATGGCTTGCTATCGGCAAGGACTGGTGAAAGCGAGGGATCCAATATTCTGATGAATGCACACGGGTGTGCATTTCCATGTCCGGTATTATGCTTCTCAGAATTCTTCAGCAACTGCAGCCTATTAAAACGAGTCTATTTGCCGAGTCTGTAAATGCATCGAGAGTGTCCTAGTCCCCAGGGCTTAGCCGTCGTCGTCGAACGAGTCCAGAGCACTTATCCCACGTTGCGACGTGTGTGAACTGCCCCTGCTCACAGTTCGTCTCATTCTTTCCATTGCTGTTTCCTGTGTATGGCATCTTCGGCAACTAGTGAAGCTGCTCTCAGGTTTTCAGCACAATCTCAATCTTGTTGAGATTGCGGGAGGGTGTCAAAATGAGTCTGTATGTTGAGTCTGTACTTGAACCGCGAGGATCCTAGTCTCCAGGGCTTAGTTGTCGTCGTTGTTGAACGAGTCCAGTGCGACGCGTGCGAACTACTTCCTGTAAACTCGCTCGCCTCTGTTGTTTTCTGATGCCTTTGGTGTACACTATGCACCGTCCGACAATAGTATAAATACAAGACTACAGCTGCCGACTTCTGTTTTAAGCCGAATCAATTCTTCTCTGCACACATCCGCACACCACTTTACACAGCCTACTAGTTAGTACTACATTTCTATGCAGGTACTCATAAATTGGTGCACTCTCCATTGTCCATGGGACTCACTCAAGAGGCGCAATGCCATGCCCAATGCGACGACGGGTCGACACCTCGACAGCAGGCAAGGGAAGCAGTGATGCAACTTGACGAAGATCTAATAATCCCTAATTAAGTAAATTGTTTATCTGTAATTGTTATGATAGATAGCAATATCTTCATATTATTCGTAAATATGCCACTTATCATTAATATGGGAGAAGCTTAGCTGAGTGGTCATAAACTATTTTACGACCACACTATATGGTCGTAAGATTTTCTACGACCACCTAATGGTTGCAAACCTTACTACGATCACTTCATAATCGTAAACTTTACTATGACCATGTCAACTACAACCATCATATAGTCAACAAAGCGTACGAACATGTGGGCTCAATCGACTAGGCATACTTATGTGCTGTATTTAATACACACAGTAGCACTTATCCATTAGGAGAGGTCCTCTAGAACAGGGAAATAGCAGGACGCATGGCAAAGTGGTCAGTTGAACTTGAGGAGTTCGACCTCTATTTCGTGTTTCGAACGACCATTTAATCCTAGATTTTAGTAGACTTTGTCGTCGAATGGACAAATCCTGAACCCGTTTAGAGACCCTAGTATGAATCCTACGACCAGTGGACAATGTACTTTGATGGTTCACTTACACTAAGTGGCTCGGGAGTTGGGGTGGTCTTGATATCTCCCACAAGAGAAACCTTAAAATATGCTATTAAATAAAACTTTCCTGCTACTAACAATATGGCAGAACACTAAGGTTTATTAGCTGGCATACGAGTAGCGAAAGCGCCTGGGATTTGATAACTATTCATGAGAGGAGACTCTTAACTGGTCGTGAATCAGGTCGGAAAAGAGTACTAATACTCTAATACGACCATGCCTTAGTATTTATTGGAAGTCAGGAAACATGAAAAACATTTTTTCAGTTTCCAGTTACAATATATCCCTCGAAAGGATAAATTCCTCGCTGGCTAGTTGTCTCGAATAGCTTCTTCTCGATAACAAGTACCACATGGAGTTTTCTTGGAACAACTCTAAAAGCCGTCCCTAGTCGAAACAGACACCTCCTATTAAGACGGCCTCCCTAGAATACGAGGATACCTGGATGAGTCCCATCTACGAGTATCTTCAGAAGGACACAGTACCCAATGACGATCTTGAGACTGAATCGTTTATCCCGTAAGGCCAAAATGTTTACTTTGGTCGAAGGAGTCCTCTACAAGCGAGGTACTCAAGGGGTTCTCATGCGATGCATATCGTAGAAATAATGATTAAATCTCCTTGAATAAATACACTGAGCCATCTATGAAACTCATGCTTCTTACAGAATGCTGGTCGGAGAAGCCTTTCGACAAGGTTTCTACTAACCAACAGCCCCTCATGATGCTAAAATGCTTGTTAAGAAATATGTACAATGCCAGTTTCATAGCAGGCAAATACACCAGCCGACTCAAGCATTACAAATCATACGTCTTTCTTGGTCTTTTGCAACCTGGGGTCTCGATATCCTAGGACCGTTCCCAAAAGCACCAGGGGGTTTCGACTTCTTTTTTGTGGCTATTGATATGTTCACGAAATAAATTGAAGTTGAACCAGTGATTGGGATAACAACAGAAGCAACTAAGAAATTTATGATGAAAAATATGATCACTCGATTTGGTGTTCCAAGTCGAATTATTACAGATAATGGTACACAAATTTTGAGCGCAAAATTCCAAGAATTTTGCGAAGCATTGGGTACCAAGCTATGTTATGCCTCTGTCGCCCATCCACAAAGCAATGGCGTAGTCGAAAGGGCAAATGACCAAATTATGTAGGGAAATAAAACTCGAGTTTTGACCATCTTATAAAGCGCTTGGGGGGCTTAGGTAAAAGAATTACCCTCAGTATTATGGGTAATTCGCACGACTGCTGATTGGGCTACAAGCGAAACACACTTTTTCTTAGTTTTTGGTGTTGAAGTCATGCTTCGACCTAAACTAAAGACTCAGTTGATAAGGATCGAAAATTACAATGATTCCGGCGAAGAACAACTTCGAGCTGATGACATCAACCTACTCGAATAAAAGAGAAACCAAACCTTAATCCGTTTGGTAGTCTATCAACAAGCCCTACGCAAATACTATGATTGTAAGGTCCAACCTCGCAGCCTTACTGTAGGTAACTTGGTATTGAAAAAGATTCAATCCCAGTCTAATCGGAACAAACTTTCCCCTAAATGGGAAGGTCCTTACACAGTGGTCGAAGTCACGTGGTCAGGCTCGGTATGACTAGCAATGTAGGATGGCAGAGTTATTTCTAATTCATGGAATACTAATTAGCTATGCAAGTTATATGTGTAACTTCTTATATTCTCAATAAAGTTTATGTTTTCTTCAATCTTTATTGTCTTAAAATATTCGTTGACCAACGTTTTGATAACCTTTTAAACACTTGGTTTTCTTTGCACTGGTCGAAGGAGGGTAACATCACTTAGTCGAAGTCTTTCCTCTCTGCATGTAGTCTTGCCCACAAGAAGAAACTTTCTAATGTCGATCTATTCCTAACTTTTGCTGCCAACACAAATAAGCTAGGTTCAACAAAATGTAGTCGAAATAATTCTAAACAAGCTCTTTTTAATCATTGACTTAGTGTACTTCTTCATTTTACGAAGAATTTTCTAAGTGAGTCGAGCTTTCATAGTTTGTTTGACTACTCTTAATACGTTCGATTTGATTAACCTGGTCGAAGAAAGTAACACCACCTAGTTGGAAACTTTCTTCTCTACATGTGGTCTTACCCACTAGAAAGAATTTTCTAGCGTCGAGCTGTTTCTAACTCTTGCTACCAGTACAAGAAAACTGAGTTCAATAAGAAAGGCCGAACGAATTTTTAAGCACACTCTTTTTCCACTATGTACTTAGTTTATCTAATTAAACTAAGCAAATAGTTGGGAGCTAAGATAAATTTATAAATATGACTTCAATTCTTAGTCTTAAAATTCAATTCTAATTTCTATTTTTGTCTTATTAGTTACTGACTACTCGAAGAGACAATCTGCAGGAAAATGAAGATTTATATTCATGAGCAAGAAACTGTTTTCACAATTACATGTCCTATTACAAACTACTCTGATGGGGGAAGATCCAATATGTATCTCCTCTACGATATTCTTGCCGACTGGTTACACCTCTTCGACCAGTTGTGCTACCTCTGCTTGAGCGAGGCCAAGTCGATTTATTCGGTTGAAGATCGAGGCTACTGATCATAAGCCTTAAGTTTCGCCAACAAAAAACTTCTTCAGACTTTCGATCGTCTGTTTATCGAGTCGGTTTGGTTGGTCTACAGAGTCATTATCAACTCTTGGAGAGTTCCGCCTTGCTGTCCAATCGTGCTTGTATGTCTGGCCACGGTGTCTTCAAGAGGAGTAACCTCCTTAGCACCGAGCCCACCGAGCGCATTGTTAAGGAGAGAACTGTTGTCTTGAATGTTGATCTTCGTAACCTTCATTTATTCCTGACTGCGAGTCGAAGTTTCCTGATGTCGTTTTTATTTCGATTGCTTGCTCTGAAAATAGAGTACGACTAATTACAAAAAACACTTCTTAAAGAGTAGTAAATAAAATAGGTCGTAGGTAAAGAATTCTTAGCTATTAAATGAGAGTCAAGATTCTTGGTTTCGTCATCATGGAAGGTACTATCCCTTGCGCACTGCTCTTCCCTTTCTTTTATGCTTTTATCTTTTTCTTTGAAGATACGAGTAAGCTCGTTGATTACCAAGATCTTCGAATCGACCTCAGTACGAAACTTACCCACATCGATCTTTTTTTCTAAAACAGAAAAGGAGACATAAAAGGAAAAAAAAGTTGTCGAAATAAACAATCTTAAGTGGAATACTTATTGTTTATTTCATTTTGTAGCTCGCAAGCTGCAGAATTTGTCTTCTGGAGGTTCTTAAGTAGGTCTTCTTTTTCATTCTTTAGATTTTGCGTCTCGGCTTTTACATAGTCGAGTGCATCAGCTAAGGTTCTTTCGTCACTTTAAACCTACAAAGATTAAAGTAGACATGAGTACTGAACGAGTAGTTGAAAAAAAAGGACTACTTGTAACAGTAACTTACCCTCTCACCGCTTGTTTCATCAAACGGTGAGACGACTCTTGATACGGGACAACTATCACCCATTCACGTGCTATATAAGGAGTAAAGTTGGTGGACAGAGGACAATGAACGACGACAACGAACACAAGACAAGATCAGCAGATAGAAGTTATTAAGCTCTAGTTCTAATGATTTCTTCCTCGTTATAAAGCATAGTCAATACAGTAACACATGAGCAGAGTTATTATTCTTTTAGAAGAAGGCATGAACCTGCATAAAATTCACGTGTCGTTTTCTATGTGATTTAACTCAAAAAAAATTATAATATTTATTCATAAGATCGGTACTAAATTATCGGCAAAAGGGGCGTCTTCACACACCAAGGACGACACCAAAAATAAGAAAGGAGACCGAGCCGAAACCGTGGGAAGGCGTTCCACGCGTTGGCATCCCCTCAACAAGCGGCGTCGCAAGCTCGCGAGCGCCGCGCACAACGGCTATGGACTCTCTCGACCCCAACCCCACGAGCTAAAAAAACTACACTTACCAGCTTATCTGATCTGGTGTCTATTCCAGGGATTTTTTTTACCGGCCGAAAATTGGCCCAACCGGACTTACCAGCTTAGCCCGGTAGAAACACAAACCGTCTTCAAAACTTTCGGCCCATTTTGAATTAGGCCCGGTCCAATTGAAGCCCATTTGGCCTCATTTCTTTGCCGGTTTGCCCTAGTGTCGCTCGCACTCCCCTGGACTCGGCCACTTTTCCCCATTCCCCATTTCCTCTTCTCAATGGCGGCGGCTCCAGCTCCTTCTCAATGTTGATCCCCTTCTCTTTGCTAGTCCTTCTTCCCCACCTCTCTCGAGATTGAGCAATGGTTCTTGGAGCGCTGATGAGTCCAGCCTTGGTGCCATGGAGCCTCTTGGTGCATGATATCTTGGGCATTGTGCTCCTCTGGCACGCCGCCCGGCTGCTGGACCGGCTGTGGTGGCTCCAGCTCCTTCTCAATTGTTTCTTGGAGTGTATGGCTTGATTTGCAGCTCATGCTGCCGACGTTTTCTGCGTGCTGCGAAGATCTTGTCGGCAAATGGACGCAGTCCCTTGGTTCTGACGGTTTGTCCGAGCAAGCTGAGCGCCTCATGGCAACCGTTCAGAAGATTGTCATTCCCGGTTACATGTGAGTTAGTAGTTAGTACGTACTAGTTAAACTTCATTAGCACATACTATTTAACAATTAGGGCCATTTAGCACTTACTATTAAGTGGATGTCTGTGCAAAATGGTTTGCAAAATCAGCAGCTTTGCAGCGTTCGATTTTCGGCCGAATTTTGTCGAAATTTAAATTCTAGTTTGAAAATTTCGGCCGAAATTGGCCGGAAAAAAACCGAAAATCGGTACTATCGGCCTTATCGGGTCCCCCGTTAAAAAATTATTGCCGGTAGCCGAAACGCTGGGACTCTATTCGTGCGCCTCCCGTCTCGAACCGTCGCAGTTTGCTCTCCGGGTTTGTTCATAACCCGGCCGGCCTTACGCTTCGAATTGTAGCAAGCGCGTCAGGTTCCCCTCGTACGTCTGAGAGGACATCGTCCGAGGCCGGGGCCACCCTTTGCGCGGCGGCGAGGGACGACCAGAAGCTCGTGCTGGAGGGCCAGGTGCTCGACGACCACCACCTGATCCACGACGTCTGCATGAGCGACGGTGCGGTGATCCACCTTCTGGTGCAGCGGTCGGCGAAGGTCCGCGCGAAGCTCGTGGAGCGGGACTTCGAGGTGTCCATCGTCGGCCGCAATGCCCGTGATACAGACCACTCGCCGGAGATGCAGTCATTGTCAACCCGAAGGCTGCGTTGCCTTCAGTGATTCAGAACCTTATGGGCGCTGTGTTCGCCGGACTGGAGAAGGGGAACACCCCGATCATGTCGTCAGAGGGCACGGGGAGCCTATTTCATGCAGGACGCGTCGGGCCAGGAACACATTGCTGTCTTCAAGCCGACGGACGAGGAGCCCATGGCGGCGAACAACCCTCGGGGCCTCCCTGCGTCATCCACCGGTGAGGGGCTCAAGAAGGGGACGCGCGTCGGCGATGGGGGTGTTAGAGAGGTTGCCGCCTACATCCTTGACCATCCTTCCGATGGCCACTGGGCATTCACAGGCCATGGCGCCGCGGGCTTTGCCGGTGTTCCCTCGACCGCGCTCGTCCGGTGCTTGCACACAAGTTTCAGGCAGCCTGAAGGGAAGCAGCCAGTGTTCAAGCTCGGATCCTTGCAGGCGTTCGTGAGGAACTGTGGAAGCTGCGAGGACATGGGACCTCGTGCTTCCCCGGTTCAGGAGGTTCACAAGATCTGTGTCTTGGACATCAGGATGGCCAATGCAGATAGGCATGCTGGTAATTTTGTTTGAGTGCCGCGGTAAGCGGCGCGATGACGAGGCTCATCTCACCCGTGCTGTCGACGAAGAGCTAGCACTGATGCTGGCCGTGTCCCAGGAGGGGGGGCGCACTGGGCAGGTACGACAGAATGTCGTATTGCTCAACGAAGAGAGGACACTGCCAGAGAAGGTCTGCCACCCGCAGTAGGAGCATCAAGTCCATCTACACCGTCATCAAACACCCGCACGACTACCTCGTCTCCGGTGTTGTCCACACCGGAGTCCCTTGATTGGGCAAGTCCGTTTCAGGTCTCTTGTCGAGATCTACGCTGACCCTGAGGGAGTGGCTGGTTTTGATGAAGAGGAGGGTGAGGTAATGATGGTGGTGTCTGAAGAACCATCTTGTTACCAAGAAGCTGCGACCGAGGCTTGCTAGCTTGAAGCAATGGAGAAGGAGTTGGAATCCATTGAAGAAGTGTTTGCACCCGTTGCAAGACTTGACACTGTTCGAGTCATTCTTGCACTCGCTGCAAATCGAGGTTGGGAGGTACACCATCTGGACGTGAAGTCAGCATTTTGTAACGGGGAGTTAGAAGAAGAAGAAGTTTATGTCTCTCAACCGGAGGGGTTTGAGATACAAAACCAGAAGCATAAGGTGTACAAGCTGTCGAAGGCCCTCTATGGATTGCAGCAGGCTCCACGGGCCTGGAACACCTGGCTGGACAGGAGTCTAAAAGAACTCAGTTTCAATAAATGCACTCAAGAACAAGCAGTATACACTAGAGGGGAAGGAGAAGCAAGTGTGATTGTTGGAGTGTATGTCGATGACCTCATTGTGACATGAAGTAGCACCAAAGAAGTCAAGAGGTTCAAGGAACAAATGACGACAGAATTTGAGATGAGTGACTTGGGACTTCTCTCCTATTACTTGGGGATCGAAGTACATCAGCAGAAGGACCGGATACTGCTCAAACAATCTGCTTATGCAAAGAAAGTTCTGTCTCAGTTTGGAATGGCGGATTGCAATGCCACTAAATACCCGATGGAGCCCAAGATGCAACTGCACAAAGACTTGGATGGGACTCCAGTCGATGCCATAGAGTATAGGCGCATCATTGGCTGCCTTAGATACTTGTTGCACACACGGTCGGATCTGTCATATGCTGTCGGGATGGCGAGCAAGTATATGGAGAGACCTACAATCATATATCACAAGGTGGTCAAGCAGATTCTCAGGTATTTGAGAGGAACAATTCATTCTGGACTTGTCTATGTGAAGGGACATCAAGAAGTGGGCATTTTTGGGTACTCGGACAGTGATTTGGCAGGAGACCAAGATGGGAGAAGAAGCACAAGTGGTATGGCTTTCTACTTCAATGAAAGCTTGGTATCCTGGAATTCACAAAAGCAAAGGACGGTGGCGTTATCATCTTGTGAGCCCGAGTTTATGGCGGCCACAGCAGCGGCCTGTCAGGCTCTTTGGTTGAGGAACCTTGTTAGTGAGTTAACCGGGACAGATTTAAAGCCGACGACTTTGTTTGTTGATAACAAATCTGCCATAGCCCTCATGAAAAATCCTGTATTTCATGGTCGCAGCAAGCACATAGATACAAGATTTCACTTTATTAGAGAATGTGTGGAGAGGGGGCAGATTGTGGTAGAATTTGTCAACACCGGAGAACAGCGTGCCAATGCATTGACAAAGGCCTTGTCAGGAGTGAAATTAGCTGGTATGCGTCATCTACCTGGTGTCCGTAATCTGGATACATGTCAGGATTAGGGGGGAGTATGTGAGCAAATAATCTGGACATGATTGGGCTGGAATTGTGCAAGACCAAGTCACCCAGATCATTGGAAGAAGGAAACCTGTGCATGCGACAACACTGTGATTATCTTTCAAATAGTTTCCTTGTAATGCTTTGCTTCCTCTTCAGCTTGTTTCCTTGTATTGTGCAGAACTGCACGGTTTTAGTTTCCTTGTTATGCAGATAGTGGGTAGGCACGATTCCTAATTGTTAGGCTATATATTTGGCATATATGCTTGTAATTCGAAATAGAGAATAACAGAGAAAATTGCCTCAAACTGTGCGTTCTGCTCTCTGCTGTTTTTCTTCTCTGAACTGTACTGTTCATAGTCCGAAACTGTATCCAGTGCCCAATTGCTTGAGCGTTTGATTCCTTGGCTTGTATCCAACATTCGTGAGGAACTGTGGAAGCTGCGAGGACATGGGACCTCGTGCTTTCCCGGTTCAGGAGGTTCACAAGATCTGTGTCCTGGACATAAGGCTGGCCAATGCAGATAGGCATGCTGGTAACATATTGATCTGCAAAGAGGAAGGACGCGGCCTGTCGCTGGTTCCAATTGATCATGGATACTGTCTTCCTGAGAGCGTGAGTTCCATAGCTTTTTAGCTTGATACATGTGTTCATCATCCGCAACCAAGTGATTTTATTTGATTGACATGGTCATTTCGTTCGTGATTATATGTGCAGTTTGAGGCTTGCACGTTTGAGTGGCTCTACTGACCTCAGTCTCGCGAGACTTTCGACGACGAGACCGCGGAGTACGTAAGATCCTTGGATTCAGAGGAAGACATTGCCATTCTCAAGTTCCACGGCTGGGAGATATCTGCCAAGTGTGCTCGCACCCTGCGCATCACTACCATGCTGTTGAAGAAGGGCGCCGAGAGGGGCCTCGCCGCGTTCGACATCGGAAGCATCTTGTGCAGAGAGACTCTGACGAAAGAGTCTAGGATCGAAGAAATCGTCCGTGAAGCTGAAGCAAACGAAGTGGCTGCGTTCCTGCAGTCTGTCTCGGAAATTACGGACCGTCACCTCGATGAATTATCCAAGCAAAAATAGTACCTAGTAAGATTGGTTACCCCTTCCCATAGGTATACTATGATAATAAATGGAGTAAAAGATGGGGGGAAACGAGAAAGAGAAGAGGCACTACTGATTGAGCATTTCATTTGCTGTATACGTGTATGTTCTGTATATGCCTTGTCTTGTGAACGAGACAACGACGGAAGCTGCTGTATTGATTCATTTATTTTAGCTGTCTTAACGGTGAAGCGCCCATCAAACATGACTAAGAACCGAGAGAGAGGTGGCAGATTCGATCGACTTCCCCTAGGGGTAGACAGTCGTGATAATACTGAATCAATTCAATATTACGAATATCGGATCTACCAAATCAATTCATGGTAAGCGAGACGATGAGCTGCGTGTAGCTAGCCCTGTCTTACAGGCACGCACGGTGCAGTGGGTCAGTGGTGAATAAAACATGTGCCATGTCCCGTTGTATGGTACTATATATAAAATCGCTCGAACAAAGTCGATCGACACGAACAAACAAGTGCTATGTGCAGCCAAATAACCTCTCAAATAAGTCACCAACTATATATAACAAATGCAGGTGCCAGAAATAAACACGGATTTCACGAGTAAAATATGACATGCACGGATGAGTTTCTGGACATCTGATTTTTACAAAGCACGCGAATCACAGGAAAACGCATAAACACACGCACCAATGGAAGACGTACGTTTTCGACGACTTATATATATGCACTCGTCGTGACACGCCACGCACCATTTTTTTTTTACCTACGTGGCTACGTCCTGACATGGATGCCACCCTCCTCCTCCACGTCGTCGGCGGCCACCTCTGTTGCCGCCCCGTCGTGCTCCTTCACCTCCTCGTGCAGGCGCAGCACGCCGTCGAGTATGTTGAGCAGCTTCTGCGGCGCGGCGAGCTGGGGGAAGTGCCCCACGGAGTCGATGATCTCCACGGCCGCGGCGGTGCGCTTCATCCTGCGCTGCATGTACTCCGCCAAGCTCAGCGGCGCCACGAAGTCCTTGCTCACCTGGACGATCGTGCACGGCGCGGACACGCCGTCGAGGACCTCCCGCTGGTCGCCGAGGAAGATCATCTTGGCCAGCTCGAGCGCGACGACCGGGTCCATCGCGTGGAAGCTCTCCTCGAGGGGGGGTTTCACCGAGGCCGCGTCGCCGGCGGCGTTGGGGACGAAGCCCGTCACCCACCCGTGGAAGTCCGACTCCATGGCGTCCAGCATGCCGTGGATGGCCGCTTCCTCGAACCCGCCGACGTAGCCCTCCTCCTCCGAGTTTATGTACCTGTACGCACGCACGCACGCAGGTGTCAATTATCTCTCAAAACTGTCCAAAAGCTTGCTAGGAATAGGATCCCGAAGAAGTCGAAGAGAGGGGGGAAAAAGGGGATTGGACTTGCAAATCGCAAGTGCTAATCATTAATTAGCTGGGGCTAGGGATTAATTACTATGAGAAAAAAAAATCCTAAAAGTACGGAGCATGCATGCATGCGCATGGCAAGCTCGCGTACATATGCGCAGTACTCGGATGTCTCGGCCGGCGGGAGAGCTAGCTACACCACGGCCGTGATGCGCGTGGCGGTGGCCGAGCGACTTGCACGCACGCGCGAAGCTAGGTAGACAAACAAATTAAGTAGGTAGGCATGCACCTCGGGGACGCGCAGAGGAGGAGGAGGTGGGCGAAGAGGTCGGGCCTCCGGACGGACGCGATACAGGCGACCATGGCGGACAGGGAGTGGCCCACGAACACGGCGCCCCTCACCTCCCTCTCGTCCATCAGCGCGATCAGGTCGTCCGCGAACTTGCCAAACGTCAGCCGCCCCTCCTCCCGAGCGCCGCCGGTGAAGTCCCAGTCGAACAGCAGAACCTGCATGGCCGGTCAAGTACGGACGGACGTGTCGGTTAGTTCCCGTACGTAAACAGTGAGCACAGACAACAAGTAGTACGTATACGTACGCATGCATTCATATATATGCTGGGTAATGGGCATGCATGTACGTACCTTGTTCGCGTGGGAGATGGAGGGCAGGAGCGCGTCCCATGACGACTGCTTCACCCCGTAGCCGTGGGCGAGCACCACGGTTACTCGCTCGCCGCACCCGACCTCCCTCGCATTCGCGTACCACCGCATCTCCGTGTGCGTGTGCGAGCTGCTCGCGCTATCGTGCCCGTATTTGTAAGCAAGAGGTTTCGAGAATATATCTATCGATCGTTGCGTGAAGGGACCAGCCATCTCCATCGTTAATTAATTTCCAGCATGTCCGGTGGCGGATTCGGAACGTCAATGTTCATGTCACAAGTGGCATAAAAGATGGGGAGGGGAAGCTAGCATCCAAAAAGTGGGAGTCTAGGATCATCCACGGTGCAGAACAGATAGATTCCAATTCCACTCGACGGGAAAGTGCTGCTTTGTCGTGCAGCAGGAGTGGTTGGTGCCAAGTCATCATACATATCCATCCATCGTCTACATGCATTTCTATATTACTTCCTCCACAAAGTAAGTATGTTTTTGACTTTTCATAGTCACCAAGATGTCACCTTGACCACTAAATTTTATCATCGTATTTTCGGAAAAAAAAAAAGAGTTATAAAAGTGTAGCGTTGTAAAAGTGTTTTAGTGATAAATTTATTCGTACTATGTCGTACATCCAAACTACATATTTTAGATAATATCCTTAATCAAAATTAATACAATTTAACTGCACGTATTAGATGACGACTTTGTTTCGTGACCGGGGTAAGAAACAATAGCGCAACTATTGGTTGATTTGGAGTTATCAAAATCCATCTAGAAGACTCATTGTTACTGTCTGCTACTAGTTACGATACTATTAAGCGAGACAATGACTTTAATCGTGCGGCGGTGAAGCACGGAAGTAGCAGACAAGACGACGAGGCGCTGGTGTGTCACGGACTTGCCGCGGCCGGCCCCGGCAGTTACGACAGATGCACAACCGAGAGCCGAAGAGCTAAGTCTGTCTTGTGCATGCAGGTATCTGCGCGATGGTGGCAGCAATGTGCTTTTGAATTTACTTTGATATTTAGCCTCCCTTGAGATTTTGCTCAAGCTCTGTCACTGCATGAAGCCTGGTGTCTCCCCGTTGCCCACCGAGTACTCACGCTCACGCGTGTGTGCATAATTGCTGGTGACTTGATTTTCGCCAGACCTTGCGCGCGGTACTTAGGCTGCTCCCAATGGATAGTATCTTAGTGCATGAGAAGTGTTAGGATACTATCTTCCCAATGCATAATTTCTTATGGTGTAGTATCTTAGGCTGTTTCATTTAATTACATGCATGATATTTACTAGTATTTAAGCATTGGGAGTAGCCTAAATGCGTTGGATTTCGAGCCCAAACCCAGTATCCAAATTAGATCTTGAAATCTTATCTCTCCTCATTAACTATGATACAACATCATCAAATTGCCTACATGGCAGACTTAAGATACCAGCCAAGGTGGAGCATTGGGAGCAGCCTTAGTTTTCTACACATAATAGACGCTTCGATTTCATAAGTACATATGACCAATTAACTAACTGAGAAAGTGGTCATTAAGTTTTTTAAAGTTGAGTACAAAGGGTTATTCAGGTCAGGCTACAAGTTTCTAGAGTCGCAACCTAATCTATATAGACAAGGAAGACATGCACATCACTGATGTCTGCTCAATGGAGTATATAATTCTTTCCTATCAAGTGGTTGTGTTCAGATGATAGATAATTTCATAGCCACAAAAAAAAAAGAGAGGATTGGACAGAACATGCAAGAAGTCGTCTGTCTGTCTCCTCCCACAAGTTGCCAAGTTGTTGTCCATCGAGTGCCTCCAAAACATAACTTTTCCCGCATTAAAGTAGTGCAGGCCGGCCTTAATTTGTGTTGCAATCATACGAGTCATGACTGACAAATTAACAGAGGGACCAATCTAATCTGTTTGTACAGTGCGATTATTTAATCTTGCATCCACCATCGGGCAGTTAGGTAGCTAGAGATGTCACCGAATATTACCAAAAATCACAAACAAAGCAAATGCGCATGCATTAGCAAATGTGCCGTGTTTTTCATGATAAATTTATTCATACTATTTCGTACATCCAAACTACATATTTTAGATAATATCTTTGATCAAAATTGATACGATTTAACTGCATGTATTACATGATATGACTTTGTTTCGGGGTAAGAAACAACAGCGCAACTGTTGGCTGATTTGGAGTTATCAACTGCATAACTAGCTTCTTGGATCCACTGCACTAGGGTTTAAGTGTACCATTCATTAGACAATGTCATGTAGTTACAGACACAACATGGTACATGAAGCCCGGTGTCTCCCCGTTGTCCACCGTGTACTCACGCTCACGCGCGCGTGTGCATAATTGCTGGTGACTTGATTTTCGCCAGACCTTGCACACATTACTTTGTTTTCTACACATAATAGACGCTTCGATTTCATAAGTACATATGACCAATTAACTATCTGATAAAGTGGTCATTAAGTTTTTTTTTTCATGGCCAGGATCTCTGGTTACATTAAAGAAGGCGAAAGCACGCATGCCGAGTAGCGCTCGAACGCGGACAGGCAGAGGCCCGACGTCTCCTCGTGCCAACTGAGCTGCACTCAGTTCTAGTTCATTAAGTTCTTTAAAGTTGAATAAAAAGGGTAATTCCAGGCTACAAGTTTCTAGAGTCGCAAAGAAGATATGCACATTACTGATGTCTGCTCAGTGGAGTATATATTTCTTTCCTATCAAGTTGTTGTTTTCAGATGACAGTCTATATAGATAATTTCATAGCCACAAAAAAGGAGGATTGGACAGAACATGCAAGAAGTCGTCTGTCTGTCTCCTCCCACAAGTTGCCAAGTTGTTGTCCATCGAATGCCTCCAAAACCTAACTTTTCCAGCATTAAAGTAGTGCAGGCCGGCCTTTGTGTTGCAATGATACGAGCCATGACTGCCAAATTAACAGATGGACCAATCAAATTTGTTTGTACTACCGTACAGTGCGATTATCAGGAGTGCACACGCCATATATGACAGACTTTTTTTAAAATTTCCGAACCCCGGCCGAATTGTATTAAGAGTAAAGAGGTTTACAAGCAAAGAGTCGATCAGCAGAAAAGGCTGTTGACTGAAGATCACAACAAGGAGAGCTCGTCTGAAGCGAGCATCGATCCTTCATAGCTTGCACTGAAACGAGCCTACTGATGAGTTGATTCCATCGGTTCAAAGAGGCCGGCTGCTCGCCAAGTCCAGACCGCCTCTTTGATTAGCCATACCAAGTCCAAAGGTGTGTTCTCCTCTGCTCGAAATTAAGATCGTCCTCGCATTCCGCTCCTTCAAGATGGATGCGAACCTGATTTTCTTGAATACGTAGGGCCTTTTGAGCACTAAAGAAGTAGAGACGACAGATGGGTTGGAGAAACACAAAGCTGTGCACAATGCAAAAGGAGTGAGAACGAGGAGGAGCCGTATCGTTCTTGCGTGCTCTTGGGTCAATACAGTAACAATAGCTAGCTTTCTGTAGGCGTCAATACATTTCGCATCTCGTGTGCGACGTGAGTGAGAACGAGGAGGAGCCGTATCGTTCTTGCGTGCTCTTGGGTCTCCGAGCTCTGAAACCACACGATGCATTGCGTGCCACTTACTCCATGTAAGTTAGGTATCCGAGTCCGGGGGATACATTTCATCCTCAGGGATTTGTCGGCAGAGGAATCTCGACTGGGACACAGGAGAGACATCGTTGCTGCACACCCATTCGATTGATTGATTTTCTCGAGCTGAAGATTGTGGTGGTCATCAGCCTGTACGTCTTAACCAAACGAATCCCTGAGGATGTTTAGGGGAATCTCCACAAACAGCGTCTTAACATGCGTCTGCGTGCATGTTTAGGGGAAGCCCCGAAATCGCGCAGCTCACCCAGAACTATTTCCAGGCCGGACGGCCATGTGCACAATATTCGGGCCGTACATCCAAACTAAATATTTTAGATAATATCTTTGGTCAAAATTGATACGATTTGATTGCACGCATTCTAGTGCGACTTCCTTGCGTGACTGAGGGAGTACTAACACAAAGACGAGTCTTTGAAGCCCATATATACAGCCTACCGAGCAAAATTTACAGCTTCATGGCGGATTGGTTAGGCTCTGCACAACTCAAGCCACCCCACTGGGCCGGCAGTTGGAGCATTGCAGACCAGTGGACGAAGGTCAATGGTTTGAGAGGACTCACAAGGAGGGCGACGATCACGGTACTCATCCTAATTACCTGAGAGATCTGGAAGGAACGGAACGTCGAAATATTCTACAACAAGTCAACCACTCTGTCTTTTGGCAAAGATAAATGAGGAAGGTAGAACTTAGTCCCTTGTAAGGGCGAAGTGTTTGAAGCGATTCATAATCTGTAATTAAGGCCATATCCTAACCTGTTACTTTCGCGGTTCTGATCCACGCCTCCTTCTTTATTAATAAAATAGGCATCACGCCTGCCTGTTTCTTTCAAAAAAAAAGAATTTTACAAGGCCACCCGAACGTTCTAGCCCACCCACTCTAGTCCAGGTGTGCTAGATAATATGGCAATCATAACAAAAAGGAACTAAGCGATAGCTCAGTGGTAGGTTCGCTTGTTATGAACCCACTGGTCCTGAGTTCAAACAAATGATTTCCTACCTATCCACCAGGCTAGGCACCGTGAAGGAAGAGTATATGTACATGTGGGTGTGTGTTCAGTGATCAAAACATATGTCCACGCTTCGTGGTGTTTAGGCATCCGCTCTAGTTAGACGTGTGCAAGTGGAGTGGTGGGTTGGGTCATGAGCACACCAAAGAAGCCGAAGTCACCTCAACATAATCAGGCGTATTCTTAAGCACATCAAAGGCGCCATCAATTATAGCATGTCTACAACAATGATGGCTCTCTCCCCCTCTGACCTCCTCTTCCCTCAATCTCACGGAGACTACTACTGATTCTTTTTGGTTAGCCAATGGATCTGTTTTGGCTTCAACGGAGCTCACTCAAGAGTAGCGATGGAGCCGAGGGTGTGGTGTAGGTTGAGCATCGAAGTGGAAGCAGGCCGAGGCGGAGCTCAATTGACCGCGCCCTACGAAGTTGATGGTGTGGTGGAGCGAGCTGATGACAACGATGGCTCGACATGCTAGCATGATGGCATTCAGGGACGACCTTGTCGTTGCCGTGGGCAATAGCGACAAGGATCATGGTTGCAGTGAGGCCAAGCACAGTGGCGAAGGCGCACGACGTGCAGTGAGCCAGTGCGAAGCTCGGCCAGTTGTTTTGATGGAGTTGATAGTGTGGTGTAAGCTAAGCTTGAGAACGGTGGCTTTGACGTGCTGGGCAGCATGTTTTTTTTAGGGAAACATTCCCACGCATGCGTCCGATTAGAACGTTTTGTATTGTATGGTCTCCATGTGCGTACGTGATGCCCATTATTGATCCGGCTGGTCTCACGGGAGGGAGTTCAAGGCTGTGTGACCTATGCGTGCATGCATGGTCTCCATGTGCGTATGTGATGCCCATTCTTGGGTGCACAATTTTGCATGTGTTTTTGGGTCGTCTTCATTGTGTGCTGTGTTGCATAGTAGTAGCTTGATCAACTTAATTTTTCTCCTCCTGTTTGCAAACGGGATGGTGGTTTTCATAGCACTCTACTACTTGTTACTGTAGTCAAGCTCATGTATACATATATATATATATATATATACACGTCCGAAATAATTGTTGGATGTACTGATTGAGCCTAATAATCTTGCCACACAAGATATGTACTCAAAAATGTTTTTTTTTGTTTTGTGATGTTGCAACCGTTGTCCGGGGATATTGCAATCATTATCCTAGGATGTTGCAATCGTTGGATGCATACGACTCCTATTCGTGCTCTTAGTTGGCATATACAGATTAGTAATACATATGTGTAACATGTTTTCCTTCAAAACTGACGCGACGCAATTATTTATTGCCGCACTCTTCACTGTCCAAAGGAAGGATCCATTTGCCTATATAGATAGATGGTGGTGAACTGAACCTCGTACTATAGCGTTACGTATGGTTGTTGCCTTCCAGCGAATCGCCAGTTCGCCACAGCAACGCATAACAAACGTGTGGCAGAAACCGGACCTAGCCTGGCTTCTAGTATCATCCTTTTTTTTTATTCGTAGCAACGACACGGACACTTTGCACTTAGCTGGTATGTATAGATTTTCTTGGACGAGTGTACTTTCGCAATCAAGGACCTGGGCTGTTTCTACGGTCTTCATGGACGGAGCGCCGGCTCAAGTTTTACTGAAAGAAGCTCATGATTACTGAGCCTTCATCACGGTTCGGCCCACCGCAATGACTTCGGCCTCGGTCTCAACACCATTGTAATCAATCTTCTATCTCTCTCTGGAAAAAAAAAGATGGTACCTGGAGGTAATTTAAAAAGTAGATGATTTTCGTCTGATCAAGCAAATCTAAAGATAGTTTGTGTCTGAAATTGGTGAATAAAAACGGTTATCCACCTGCCTGCCAGGCGAGCGAGCCAGGCGCTCGAATCCTGCGCCTAGACCCAGCAGCGAGCAAACAATGCTCAGGAAATTCCCGGCTGCTCTCCAGGCCAGGCAAATCTTCTCCGGGACCAAAGCAAACAGCCCCTTCGTCCTCTAAAAAAAGATAACATCTTTCATCGTTGTATCACCAGCGGAACAAAACGGTAACAAGAAATCAACATCCGCCAGCCATAGCAAAAATGGGCAAACGGGGGGAATAACAAAGGAGGGAACAAAGACAAAACTGTAACCCTAAATATCATGTGGACAAGCTGAACATGAGAACCCAACGAATAACAATAATAATAAACTTGCAAAGTACAAAATAATAACATGTTTCCCTAGACTCCCCCCTCGACTCGACTATCCATTCCGTTTGAGCGGCGGGAAGCTAGCAGCGCGTGCATCTTGTGTCTATCAGACCAACCAGAGAGCTTCAAAGTCCCATGAAGCACTGTCTCAGTCGAGGACGCTGTGCACTTGCAGAGATGGAATTTACTGAATCACACACTCACATTTCCTGAAACTTTCGTTTTCCAGTTCAGCGCTGTTGAAACATAACTTCAACAATCAGATAAATACTACTACATCCAAAACACGTAACTGTGCAAGCAGTATAAATTCAATGTGTAGTGTAGACAGTCAGCTTGAAGCCACCAATGCCAGAGCTTGGAGCAAATTCAACATGAGAATAAATGTGAGCAAATCAGAACGACGATGGAAGCACATTCGCATTAACTCCCGATAGACTGAAACATTCCCAGTTTCATAAGTAATTAATGATTCATATTAGTAAGAAACAGATCATTCAGCCAGAGAAAATATCACAAGGAATACATGGTGTTAACACTAAAGCTGGAATACTCAAGATTGTCTGGGAGCTTCTTTGATGAGTTGAAGCTGGCATCTTTTCATGACTGTAGGAACAGTAAGGAATTTTATTTACTAACTATCGACATGAATCCGATACGTGCAAACAAAACTAGTGCTTGTACAAATTAGAAGCAATACCTTGTTTCAAATTCTCTTATCTCGAAAAGTTCCTTCCCGCATGTGTCAGTCCACTGAACTTTTCTCCGTTCCATACCAGCTTTCAAGGTTTGCACCTCTTCCAGCGACTCACGCGGCTCCTCACCATCACTTGCTATAGAACGCTCTGAAGAATCCCTTTTTAAGTTGCTTTTAAGACACCCTTTTCTCCCACTTCCGTTGATGGAACCATCAGTTATTGCTTTCCTGTTTGTTGAACTGGATGATTGTTCTGATGAGGCCTCAGGAGTGTTACCTGAACTCAATTTTGGAGGAGATGCCCCCTCAAGCCTAGCAGGTGTGCAGCCAAAGCAGATAAAGGAAGTGCATTTACCAGGAACATCATTTTTCCTTGAAGCCACCTGGCTCTCATGCCCAGTCTCTCGATCGACTAGTCGATAATGATTCCACGCTGATACCTTGACAGGCTTCTCTTCACCTTTCCGTCCAAGCAGCAAGAGAGCAAGGCCATGGCTATACCCTGATGCAGATGACGAGAAAAAACCTCCACCCTCCACAGCCAGTAGCATTTCAGCTGCTCATCCAGCCACCATGAATAAAATATGGCGGCCAATTTGATCCAGAAAACCTAGCCACCGAAATAGTATGTACTAAACCAGTGTATCTTCAGCTTCTACTTTAACATTCTGCAAAATGAATCAAAGACACATCAGGTTAATTAACCACGCATTGAACTTGAAATCAATATCCATACGACTAATGTTCTTCTAGTACGCTAGGTGAGTAGCCACCATTCCATTTAGGTGATCAGCGGCGTGTTAGTGATCTGATACCACGAACTACACAATTAGGGGACCAATCCTTTCGTTCACATTTCTCTTCTGATACAGTGCTGATCAAAACACATTTTTCCAAATTAAGAACTGCGCGCAACTATTGGTTGCAACCTGCAGTTAATATTACGTTCCCCCACCAATCATACTTGCATTCACAGTTCCCTGTCTATCTGAACCGATTATGCGGTCATTGTTTAGATAATGGAAGAGAAAAATATCCTCTGTCCTCTACATCAAGGATGTGTACATCAAGGATGCACACATTTTATTCAGAAGTAATGAATTCATAATACACACAAAAGGCCTAAAATTGCACCTAATCTTGGCACTAGTATCTTGGTTGGCTCGTACTACAAGTCTACAACCATTGCATCCGAAATATCCCACGCATCCTAAAAAACCCCAGCTTTTACTCATATCCAGATATAACTCCACATTTGAAGCCCACATCGTAACCAAGAAGATGCTAGTGGTGCTCTAAGTAGAGAGATGGAGAGAAACAGCCATGTACACAGATCTACCAGCCAAGAACAGCCAAGCACTTGATTAAGCTAAAATAACTCACGCATTGACCAACCCCAGCAACTAAACGGACGAACAGAGAATGTATAACATGGATCCCGTGAAGAAATGGCTGACAGGTTTCCCAGAAAAGAAGGCCTAAAGATTCAGGGGAAGAGTGCGCGGGCGGGCGGATCAAACTTGGGAGCAAAATGAAATGCGTTCCGATTCAGGGAGTCGGCGGTGGTCGAAGCGAGCACGCGATCGAAACAAGCCTGGTAGCCCCGAGAAAGGGAAGAAGGCCTTGGAGGGGAGAAGCTTAGCCGAGCTCGGAGATGGAAATGGCGGAAGAAAATAAGTAGTAGCAAGAAAGTAAAAGCGGAAAATTAAGAGAGGAGGAGGAGGAGGAGAGGCACTGACCGTGGCAAGAGAAAGAAGTGGAGTGGAGCTGGAGGTCGCAGACTCGCAGGCAGGTAGGAGCTTGCTTTGGGAATAGCCGTGGACTAGGCGTGTGACTGACGGGTGGGTCACACGCAAAGCGAGCCCCGCAGGTGGTGGGGTGCGGATCTCGAGGGGGCGGCACGGGTTTTGACGAACCGTGGGCCGTCGGATGCGCGGTCTCCTCCCCTCCCCTCCAGGTCCAGGCCAGAAGTGCTTTAAAAAAAAGAGAGCACTGTAGCGATCGTTTTTCTTCTACGGCATGCTGCAGCAGCAGGACTCGTCTCTCTTCTCTCTCTGGTTCAAATCGATCTTCGCTGGCGATTTTGCTGAGTACAATTCTACGTGCGCTGCACTCTAGTACCTAGTATTTATTTATCATTACGATTACTCCGTGTTAGTACCGGTGCTGCTGTAGCTTAGTTCACGCTCATTTGAAGTTGCAGCAGTACCATTCGAGCGTAGCTAAGCTACAGTACCAGTACTGATAATAAATAAATAAATACGCCGTACCGGCGCAGTGCACGTAAAGGCCTAATAACAAATGCACGGCTGTTCAAATTGAATAGAAAGCGTTTCTCTGATTACTCGGAGAGAGAGAGAGAGAGAGATTTGCTTGGCGAGTTGACGTGGTTGAAGATTAATTTGAGGAGCAAGAAAGGCGGATTGAAGGTGCAGAGATGCGGCATGTCGAGGGATGAAGAAAGGAGGCACTGAAAAGAGGACATTGACGCATGCCACCCGATCATGTCGTCAGCGTCGGTGACGTGAGCAGAGAAAGGCCGGCCGGCCGGACCAGGCAGCAAAGAAAGGCATCAGAACCGTGGATACCCATCTCATCTAATCGTCCCAGTGGGTCGGTTGTGTAGCTTACATGTGCCGTACGTGTTCTGTACTCGTCGAAGAATCTGCCTTGTCGATTTCAGATGCCGGTGTTGTCTAGATTTTGTTCTGTCAACTTAGTAGACTCGCTCTACCAGTGGATTCTCACGTTGCCAATGCAGGAGAAGCTCTACCACTACCAGTGGATCCTGAGGAAGCACGAGGAAGAGTCGAGGCTGGCAGTAGCTGATATATATAATGGCCCATATACAGGTACACGAATGGTAGACCAAATTAAGTGACCAAATGCATTGGATTCAATTGTGAATTGAATTAGTTGTATACCTTACACCACCGCTTGATCTCATTTAGTTCATGTCCTTTAGATGCCTATGTGAATACGTGATGGTGCACAATTTGAATCAAGAGCTGAAGTGAAAAATATCTAGAACAATCTCCAGTTCAGATATAGCTTGAACTGGGTACAGGGCTGCGTTGGGTTTGTCATTCTCAAGTGTTGTGAACTTGACAATGTACAACGCATAGTAATAGTAGAGGACTTTGAACTTTTGAACTGCTTAATGACATAATAAACTCTATATTTTTTTAGGCATCCAGGTGAATTGGTGACAAAATCTCATATGTTTTACCAACTTGTTCTCCAGCACGAGATGGACTACGGTGGCAGTGATGCACATGCAGCCCCAAGAGTACAACAGTATCCTCAAAGTTTGCCGATTCGAGCAGCCAACTCTCAGCTGGTTCGTATGGTCAGGCATCTGGGCTCGTTCCTCGGGCCAGCAACAACGAACAGTCAAAGAATACCACCATATTGTCATGAACCGTCATGGTGTTGGACCAGCGTAATGGAGCATGGGCCTAAGTGTGCAAGGCTGACTTGGGTTGTAGAGTACAAAAGCTAGTAGCAGATACGCAAGAAAAGGATCATCGAAGAACAGAACAACAACCAGCTCTCTTCTTCCCCTCTACTGTTCTTTCCCCAAAATTCCTCTTCTGTGATTTCCGGTCTATTACTTCTTCTTCCTAGCCTTCATTGCTCTTTCCCGTCTCCATTCTAATCCTCCAAATTGTATCCTCAAATAATTTGAATCTTGTGTTGGATTTGGTACTAAGCGATTAAGTTGTGTTCATTCGTGTTCATCTAAGCGGGACCGTAACAATTGGTATCAGAGCCTTCGATCCTGATGGTTTCATGCTATGAGGTGGCCATGAGCGACGCTGAGAAGGAGAGCAAAGCACGGTGCAAGTCGATGTTGAACAAATTAATCTCTGAAGTGAAGAAGTAGACATTGGAGATGGAAGACTTGGCCCTACGCATGAATGAGCCCGCGGTCGGCTTAAAGGCCATCGTCCAGCCGCGAGGAGTATCCGATCACACCTTGCCACCGTCAGTAACCGCACTGATGCCTACCTTTGTCGTCGCTGTGGCAGCAGCTACTCCACGTGCAGAAGCTGCCCTCGCCCCCCGAGTCGCCCACCAGGTGCTCGATGATTCATGCCAGCGACGACACTGCCTCACAGACATCCGCATTCATGCTAGACGCGGCCCCGGGTCCTCCCTCGACCGCCGCCCTGCTCGACGTCGCCATCACCAGCCCCGAGCCGTCTGTCGCCACCATTCTGGTGCATGACGGCACCAGTGTCCTCACCTCTGCACCGAGCGGCGCCGCCATCCACTCCATCAACTTGGGCGACGAGCATATCCCCAAACTATCCTGCTGTCAGTTGGGTGCGCGCAAGCTGTTCGATGAAATACCTATTAGGAGTATAGTGGTGTTGTGGCCACCACCGATGAAGTGGGACGAGCTGCAACTATGGCGGTCGCCTTTGCGAGTGGTGATCAAGTGTAGTAGGGAAGAAGGAAAAGATGGGTTACTTTCTGTTGCAGCACATCAGTTGACTGAAGTTACCAAAGATGCAAAAACTACAAAGGACCTAGATTACTGTGACGTATTGAGCTCCACTTAAGCTCGATAATGGGTTGGATAGAGAAAAGACTGCTTGCTTACCATGAAACTTTCAATGCTAGTAATATTGATTCAATGCAAGGTATTGTCTCAATAGGAGTCTCCACTGCAAAGATTCTTGTTGAAGATATATCCCATGAACACCGTCGGAGAAGGAAAGAAGAGACTGATGTAGCATGTAGCAGGATGGAAACCTATATACAGCCCTCACTCCGTACTGCTTTTGCTAAAACAATGGAAGAGGTGGATTCAAAGCGATTATCAAGGAACCCTATACCAGTTCTGTCAATCCTTGCAAAGGATATTGGTGACCTTGCTACCAAGGAGAGAAATATGTACAGTCCAATATTGAAGAAATGGCATCCGCTTGCTTCAGGTGTTGCGGTTACAACCCTTCATTCTTGCTTTGGGAATGAGCTAAAGCAATTTATAGCTGGCCTTACAGAGTGACACGGAACCTGACTCAAGTGCTAAAGGCAACTAACAAGTTAGAGAAGGATCTGGTTAATATTGCTGTTGAAGATTATGTGGATAGTGATGATGGAGGTAAAACATTGATCAGAGAGATGCCACCTTATGAAGTTGAAAATGCAATTGCAAATCTGGTGAAAGCATGGGTGAAAGAACAAGAGGACAAACTTTATGGATGGGATGGTATCTCATGGAAGCCTTTGGCTGATGTTCTGAATGTGTATCCTGATGACTGTGCATATCCCACAGTGTGTGGAGAGTATGGAATTTGTTCGCAAGGGCAATGTAGTTGCCCAATTAGAAATTCTGGTGACGTGTTTTTCATCAGCTGGACAACCGATAGCCTAATCTGGGCTGTGCACTAGCAATTCCTCTATCATGTGACTTAATGCAATACCAATAGCTTTTGCTCCTCCCAAAGGTCACATACTTCGATTTTGCATACAATTGGAGTATTGATGAAGAGAGTTGCAAGGAGGCATGCTTAAAGTCCTGTTCAGGCAAAGGCAGCTCAAAATATGAAGGAATTATTGCTGATCAAAATGATGATGTGTACTGTTCACACAGCAAGTTACTTCAGAACTTGCCACAAGCACTAAATGAGTTGCTGTAGTGGGTGGAGCTTTGGTTCCTAGCAAAATGCAAGATGAAAGGACCCCCACACCTTGGTGAGTTACCAAAGCTTTCTGTTTATGACCTAGGCACTCAAGAATGCAAAGATAATTTTGGTTCTATTTGGAGTTCATGCCAGATGACTTGTGTGGCAGTTTTGTGCTGTCTCCCTACAATTTTGGATTGCCATCTTAGGAGTAACTACCTTAGAGAGCAACTACATGATGGGTTCAGTTCCTGGAGGTGTAGCCATGGTTGTTTTACAGAGATGCATGCTTATGACTACAATTGCCACTCAGGAATGATCTATAATTTTGATTCATGGTTTGGGGTGATGCATCCCACACGAGATGATTTATATGAAGTCAAGATTAATTGTTGCACTTTGGAAAGTTGGCAGGTTGTTCAAGTTCTTGGGATTAACTCAAATGCTTCAGAATTACAGCACAAGCTATACTAGAGCAGATATATACCTCTGTGTTGTGTGCTGCATTTTGGTATGGAGGAGGATTCTAGCAGATCCACCGCAACCATTGGTTTGTTTAAAAGAGGTTCTGGCATCTCCTTGAGAAATCAAAGCAATGAGAAAGGGCTAAACATGTTGTGGTCGCTACCAGAAATGGTGATATTGAAGTGAGGTTACTTCCTACACAAGGATTCTTACAAGGATCATAAATTTATACTCCTCACCCATATAATAGACAATGGCACACTTACTACTAGAAGCAACAAGAAAAACAGAGCCATCTTTTGTGAGATTCAGAGCCAAGTGAAGAACAAGAAGGTGACACAACGATGGATCGAGTTGACACCATGGCCTTCATTAGAGTAGGCAAATTGTGTGCTTGTTGAGGTCAGGAAGTTATTTGAAAACATTGTGGCATGGGTGGAAATGAAACATTGGCCTTTGAAGTTGTGTCAAGCAACCATGCATTTGATAATCTTCAGTGGTTGGTGCTGCAACGCAAAATATCCAAAACATAGTTGTTTCTTCAGTATAAGTGGTTGCATGGAAGGCTTGGACACCACCTGGGCATAGGAATGGTGGTATGGAGTCAATCGGTGGCACTCAAGACCAAGCTGGCTTGTTCTCAGTTTTACAAATATCAGAGTGGAGCAGCAGAAGCATGACTCTACTCCTTTAGTGACAAAGGGAGATGGACTAGCTACAATATTGGTTCTCCAACAAGAAGAAATGAAGATTAAGGTATGTGCGCTACGAAGTTGGTCATTCTGGGAGAGGCTTGAAATGCACTACCACCTTGGGGGCATTCGTATAGGCGAAGCTCAATTGACATTCAACACCAAGAATTTGCAAGTACCTTGGGACTCAAGCGGCTTTGTGCATATCTTAGGTGGATTGATGGAGTCGGCTTGAGGGCAAGCCGAAATTCAACGATGGAGGAATGTCATGAACCGTCATGGTGTTGGGCTAGCGTAATGGGCCATGGGCCTAAGTGTGCAAGGCTGGCCTGGGTTGTGGAGTACAAAAGCTAGCAACAGATACGCAAGAAAGGGATCATTGAAGAACATAACTAAGTTGGCTCTCTTCTTCCCCTCTGCTGTTCTTTCCCAAAATTCCTCTTCTGTGATTTCCGATCTACTTCTTCTTCCTAGCCTTGATTGCTCTTCCCCGTCTCGATTCTAATCCTCCAAATTGCATCCTCAAATATTTTGAATCTTGTGTTGGATTTGGTACTAAGCGATTAAGTTGTGTTCATTCGTGTTCATTCAAGCGGACCGTAACACATATTCTCAAATGCCCCGTCAAGTCCAGTCCGCCGGAGCCTTCAGAGCTACCATCCAACTCAAGGAGCCGGAAATGGAGGCCGAAACACCAAGGCTAACCCCATGGGGCAAAACTGAGAGACCAACTCTGCAAGCTCAAATGACACCACGATGGACATGATTTCAGACAGCGCGACAAATGACCACTACTGAAATGTCATGTTGGTAGTTAGTTTTTGGTTGTTCTCTGTTATCTTTCTGCTCGTTTGTCAGCCGTTTTCGATGGTTGTAATCGCAGTATTCGAGCCTCACCTGATGTTTTGGGTTATACCTGCTGGTTGCTTCTTTGTGTTTTTTTAGTCTGTTGTTTGAACTTGTGTAATCTGGTTTCATTAATAGAAACAGGGGAGACCTTTTATCAAAAATAAATAAAAAATAAGCTAAACTAGTTGCATACCAGTTTGAGTCATGAGACGATCAATCATGGACGCTATACGACCGACTATACGGTTTTAGGCCATCCCCGACCAGCAAACTGGTTAGGAGACATGACAATTTCTCACGTGACTAACGCGAGAACGGTTATTAACGTATCTGACAACTTACGACAGTTGACTATGAGACATGACGGTTTAAGGCTCAACACATATAGGTTTTTTTTTTTGATGGCGAATTCCATATAGGTTCTCGGTGCCGTAGTATTGAATTAGTGGGAGGTAAAAATAATTTACAACCTTCACGTGCAAATCCATTTGAATTAACGCTAAATAATAGCAAGCACCCAACCTGTAGCCTCATGGAGGAATTGAAGGGTGGCAATTCCCCCATGGGGCGGGGTGATCTCCCAGGGCGAGGAACGGGGACGGCCTCGATACGCTAACAGGGCAGGGAAGGGTCGCCCTTCCCTGTAGGGCCGCGAGGATCCGGTAATAAAATAATTTTTTTGGGAGACATATTATTTTCTTGTATATTTGGAATCAAACTTGAATCTATATGTTAGAATATCTATTTTGGGGAAAAATGGCTAAATACTTATAAATTAATAAATAAAGTTACATAATTTTTTAAAAATTAATATTTAACATATTCTTTAATCTGGCGTGAATCAGCCCAGTCCATCTCTCCGGAGCCCTATCGGCCGGGGCGGGTGGGTCCACAGGGGCGTCCCCGAGACCCTCCTGTCCCCGTTGCCACCCTGCGTTTGTGTTGCTGTGTGAAGCTCTCAGTAGACGGATATTAATAGATTGTTTCTTAAATAATCTATTTTTTATTAGAAATTACAAAAATATTCCGGCGTTCTTTTTTTTTTACAGAAATATACGTCTGTCGCCGAATGATTGGGCGACTGGACCTAGTCGCTTGACTATTAGGCGACTGAAGTGCTATCGCAAGAACCGCTAAGCGTAATACTTGATCGCCCTCTACTGATAAGCTGACGAGTTCCGTCGCCGAACCGTAAGGTGACAGGGGGCCCCTCCTATTTTTGTATTTAATTAGTGATTTAGCAAATCTGATTGTATGATGTTATTTATTTTGAAAATAATAGTGTTGTGACGATGTTGGTTGGTATGTTTGTTATTTTCGTAGAATATCAAGGGTACGAAATTTGTGAGACTCGCAATAACATTTTGTGATCATCGTATATTGTTGTAGTGCACAAAATTTCTGTAGAATTTTGGGAGGACAATTGAGATAGTGATGAGTTGTAAGTAGAAAGGTAAGTGATATTATGATGTGCAGGGATATGATTGAACGGACTGAGAACGCTCGTTGTGATTATGAAAATACCCTAAAACATAGAGGATTCGATGTCGGTGCGAATGGTTCTTTCTGGGATTCCACTGGAAGAGGCATACTTGCAATGTAGGCTTGCTTTGATGGCTTAGCGGACACACAGAACCAAAACTACATTAGAGTCCGCGGACAGAAGCACGTTACACATAGTCACATGGCATGATGGTTCGGCTAATTACTTTAGTCATGCTCACTACTACTAGGGTACAATGAACGTGCAGTACGATATTTACATTCAACATCAAAACTGAGCTATTACATAGCAGGCATTATCCGATTCGGATGCTAACTTGCAATCCGAAATGCTATAGGTATGCGTTCAGTTTTCTACAGAGGTATACCTATTACCTAAGTCAATTAGTTCATACTAATTAACTTCTACTAATTAGTTTATACAAATAATTCATCCTCCTTATGCGCCATCACGATTATTCACCCAATAATAGTCGGCCACGATGCAACCACATAACTACAATACTTCTCAAAACAAAGACTAATACTCCCTCACAGACTATTTTTCTCTAACTAAAGTTTCTTATCGCGCTACTTACATACAAATCAACAACATTTTGATTTTCTACTTTTTTTCTCTAACTAAAATTTCATACAAGTACTACTTACACTACAATTTGTACTAAATAAACTGTTTACCTACTACAAAATATAAACTACAAAATAAAACAAACTTACCTCGCAGATGCTGTTTTCCTCTCCTCCCCCTCTATTTTTCCTCTCCTCTCCCTCTATTTTCCTCTCCTCTCCCCACGAGCGGTAACTCCAAATGTTTCCTCTCTCTTGCTTTCATCAACATGGGGACCGCATGTTTTTATATAGGCATCCAATCGTCCAACGGTTCGGTGATCGAATCATGTCGCTCTACTGCTCAATGACTACAATAATGACGCTCAACGGTTCGGCACCGCAAATATAAATGCTTAACGGTTACGATAGGACTCGATCGCCTAATGGTGGAGCGATCGATCCATCGCCCAATCGTTCGCATGCATGATTTGATATTTCGTAAAAAAAAGAACGCTCGAATATTTTTGTAATTTCTAATAAAAATAGATTATTTAAAAAAATCGATATTAATATCTCCTCTATTATAATTAAGAGATGGGATGTATGCTTTGGTACACCTCTTTTTAAAATAAAAAAATCCGAAGCTTAAAGCACCATAGTTAATATTATATGGAGCAAATATACATAAACTGAGAAAAATATATCAAATCAATGACTTGCCCGTGCCTAATATTGAACTCTATATCTATATCTAATCTTTAGTTTTATTTATTTTTATCGGTTTAAGATTCGTAACTGAGGTGTAGAGAAGCAAACCCCGTTGACCGATTCATGTGAGCTCGTGCGGTTTAAACTATACCAATTACCAAGGTTGCTACATCGATACATACTTGCTGATGCCATGCATTACAATACAAGGCGAACGAACGTGCCTTGCTATCTTGTGTTTTGCTAAATTACTATTGCTCGATGATTAAGACTTGAAGTTATTTTATTCTTCCTTGTTAGTCAAATGCCAACGTGATGGACCGTCGATGTGAAGTGTGAACACGGTGGTCACATATATGGTTCGGATAAGTGGCCAGAGCCAGATCAGATGAGCCGGGATTGCTACCGACGCGAATCAAACCAAATTTTGATAACGCTAACACAAATTGACTATCGTTTGATCCACTACCAATATCTGGTAATATCAACCAGATCTAATGTCACGCGCAGGCAATCCGAGGACGATGAAATCGTTCACCAAATTTTAATAACACCAAAATTTAGTTTAGCCGCAATCCAAACAACATTTGTTTCACCAAATTTTTGCTCAGTTCATTGAGGCCACGAACTAAACAGCCCCATGGTCAGCAAATTGGGCCAACTGGGCTTATCTTTGGACTTGGACAGGAGTATGTGTTTATCACGCAGACATGCAGCAGTTGCATTGGGAAGGGAGAAACTAAACGACCAAATTGGGGAGCATAAGAGGTCACTTGTTACTAAAGGGTTATCACATTAGTATTTAGGTGATATAGAGGAGAGAATGTGATGTTGTTTCTAGATGAAGAAATCAACAAATTGTTAATACTAAGGCACAAGAAATAACCAAATACTCTATTGAAAACTTACTTGTTACTTTAAAAACGCGTTTTGTGGGTTCCACTATCTCCAAGCAAAATATCTACCGAATCACTTGTGCAGCCCGACTTCATTATTGATATGATAAATGAGCCAAAACATGCAGACCACAAAGTTGTATTTCATTATTGATCATCAAGAATTATGCACACTTGTAGCAATTAAAGTCTTAGACACAAGCTCAACAAACAAGTTATTGGAAGACTTGTTTCTTTTTATTAGATTGAGTACACCATCTCCTCTTAGTAATAAGCTAAGAAATAAATTATTGTAGATGCTCTGACAATCGTAACGATTGAGCAGCTAGCAGCAATCTTTTTGGGGGATGGAGAAGCAAGCGATTAGAAAATGGGACGCCGGAGTTATACCGGCCGACGACCCACTGACCCTGGAGGCCTGGACTAGCATTACTTTACTCTATTGAGCGTACGGCATGTCGTGTTGGACAACGAGATTACTACTCCTACACAGGTCAAGTCTTATGTGGAATTTTTTGCCTTGTTTTGGGGGACGAAATAGCAAATTTACAACTCTTTTCGACCTTAGCTACAGCGGTGATTTTGTGTGGTAAAAATATCATTTCGTTTACACGGGAGTTAGTTTTGCTATTTTGTTTTACAAAGAGGCTAAATAAGAAGAAGAAAAAACTGTTCTTGTGTGCTGCTTGCATGAATAAACTAAAGTGTATTGGAGTATCATTGAGCATCACGAATTAAAATTAAATTAAAGATGATGAAGAAGAAGAAGGGGGGCTGGGGCAAACAAGTGGTAGCAACTAGCAAGTGTGTTCTAGAACTGCAAATCATGCATTTTGGTTGGGTCTTCTACCGGAGAATTTCGTTTGCATGTGTAGTATCCACACGATGCATGGACTACCCAATTAATGTCGTTACGGAACACTTTGGACGCACGCAAAATCTTCGTCGACTTAACGTTTGGTAAGAAAAAAAAGGGAGAGAAATAAGATAGAAATTAACATACACTCGATGGTGTATTATCCATTACATAATAAAAGTCGACGACTTTACGGTTGCTAAGAAAAAAAGAGAAATAAGATAGAAATTAACATAAGCTCGGTGGGGTGGACCCTATTTATGGCTAATAGACTATAGCCAACCAGATAAAATAGACATGTAGATTTTATTCCATGAGAAGGGTAGAGTTAGAGCTTGTACAATAGTGTGACGTCAACTGTCTATAAGATTTGCCACGTAGGATATTAGATGGTGTGGATGGGAGAGAAGGAGCATAGATAATTGTGCCGTCTCTCATGTAGTAGTCGACTGTAACACGAAAAACAATACATATTATACACGAAGGAGTTGTATATAGAGACATGTAAAAAGACAATCCATTGCGAGAGTTGTCTTTAGTATTATCTATAGATAACATATAGAGATACTATAGACAACAGTTTTCTATACCGTTGTACATGACCTTAGTTATCATAGTCATCCAAAAGCTCAACAGCCGAGAGGTGACAGTATCGTATCTATACCGATTGGATTAGCCATTAGTTGATAATATACACGTAGATGCCAAATTAGGCGATGTATACTACGTCACGCTAGTTGGCGAGGATAGGTTGAGTATCATCACAAAATCCAACCCAGGTCGTCAGCCTTTACCCGCCCATAATGGCAGTATGACTCAATTATATATCCTGTTCACGACATAGTAGTAAATTCTGTAAGGGGTTATTAGAGGAAATAAATCATGCATAATGTTTCATCTCCTAGATAGGAAACTTCCCTAGTACATCATTCGTTTAGAAATATACGATATTTTAGAAAACGTGCAGTCAAACTTTGATTAATAGTATATGAAAAACTATTTAGATTAGCTGTGAGTAAATAGTACCATTATATTTGTCATGATAAATATTATCATAATATAATAATTTTGTATTTTTTTACTAACATAATCATATGAAAAATAATGGTCAAAATTGGGTATCGGAG
Source organism: Phyllostachys edulis (assembly GCA_036346405.1). Taxonomy (NCBI): domain Eukaryota; kingdom Viridiplantae; phylum Streptophyta; class Magnoliopsida; order Poales; family Poaceae; genus Phyllostachys; species Phyllostachys edulis. Next base: position 847,177 of record CM070554.1, on the reverse strand, counting down.
TAGTATCGAACCATAATCAAAACGTCATACATTATTAAACAGAGGAGTAGTATCGAACCATAATTAAAATAGCATTTTAGTTCTATTTGGAACACGACAACTTCTTGATTTCTGTGGATTTAAATTGTTTCATGTAAAGTTTCTATGAAATTTGTGCATATCTTTTTGTACGGTGCCTAAGGTTTTGAGCTCACACATCAAGATTTAAGAATCACACCATGAAACAGAAGGAAATTTGCTAAAGGGCTCTTATCGTGAGGCCCCCTCCATTAGCCATTAATTTCCAGATATCACCCGGATGGGCGGTGGACGAGGTAGGGTCTCCCTGCCGAATTTTTTTTCCCCATGAAACATGCTGCATCAGAGGGAGGGAGGAAAAAAAAGAAAAAAAACGAAATAAAAAACGATAGCCTTACAAGCGTGTCCCACGAAGAACCCTAGGCAAGTAGCACACGGACCCACGCACGCCTATAAATGGAGTGCCCACGGCCACGAGGTCTCTCGCGTCTTGCTCGTGCCGCGTATCCCGTTCCTCTTTCCTCCTCCCCCTCTTCTCCGATTCCAATCTCTCGCCCACCACCCACCCATCGCTAACTCCACCGCCCACCTCACCCACCCGAGGAGGCACCCACGCACGATCGCCGCTGCTACCAGTACTTGTCCGGTCGCCATGACGCAGACGGCGGCGATAACAATGGAGGCGGCCGCGGCGGCTCCATCGCCGGCTGCGGCGTCCACGGTCGGGCCCGCGGCGGCCGAGGAGATGGCAGTTCTGGAGGCGGAGGGGCCAGCGGAGTCGGGCATCGGCAGGGTAGGAGGAGCTGCTGATGGTGGGGCGGATCGGCGGTCCCGGTTCCGGCGGATCTGCGTTTACTGCGGCAGCGCCAAGGGGAAGAAGGCCAGTTACCAGGACGCCGCCGTCGAGCTCGGCAAGGAGCTGGTAACTGATTCTTTTTTTTCCCGCGCCATCCTTTTGGGGGTTAATTTTATGTGTGTGTGTGTGGGGTGGTTAGGTTAAATTTCACGAAGAAAAAAAGGACTCCTAATTGATTCATTTTGTTTCGATTGCGTTTGGTTCGGATGTGGAGGCGCATGAGTTTTTGAATCTGTTAGGATGGCATGGGGGTTGATGACTATGAGTTGTATCCTGGACCTGGAGGAGGAGGTCATGTCATGGGGGTGTGTAGGTGTACGTGTACTGCTGTTGCATGATCATATGGTTAGAGTGAGAGAAGAGGGCACGATGAATCATGGAGCTAGCACATCCATCTCCCACACACTGCCCGAGCATTCTCCTCCGTCATCACGGAGCCGAAAGGCGGTGCAAGGCCTTGCCATTTCCTTTCCCATTGTTGACATCATGACCCTGTGACCTCACTTGCTTGCCCAAACGCACAAACATTTGCCTCTTGCATGCATCAAAATTCAATACTACCTGATGATGTGAATACACTGGAATTTTCTGACGGGTGTTTTGTTTTGTATGGCCGTGCAGGTGGAGAGGGGCATAGACCTGGTCTATGGAGGTGGCTCCATTGGCCTCATGGGCCTGGTCGCCCATGCAGTTCATGCTGGAGGGCGCCATGTGATTGGGTGAGTATCCATCTCTATCTCTATCTCCATTCCTCACCACCCATTTCTATCTACCTGATGGTCTCCCTACGTACACTTCTTGTTTGCTTGGTGTTTTTATGGTGTTCTTGCTCTGGGTGCTTTGCTTCCAGCAACTCCCTGCACTAAAATGGCAGCCTTAGGTACCCCAATGGCACACTTGAGAGTTTGTGCTTTGGCCTCCTTGACATGCTTGGCGCCCATGTGCATTGTCTTCAACGTCTCCCATGTCTCCTTAGTTGTTTCATTCTCGGCAAGCAGCAAGAGGGTGTCCTCGCTGATGCCTTGGTAGATGGTTGCAAGTGCCATATGATCCATGCGCGTGTCGACTTCCTCCTCTGAGTCGATTGCGTCCCACACACCCTACGCCTTCATGTAAACCTTCATTTTGATTGCTCATGCCGCGTAGTTGCTCTTCGTGAGCAACGGGTACTGGAGGGTCACAATTCCCTCCCTCGTCAGTCTCGTCGACGACATGGTTCTCCGCTTCCCGACGATACTCCGGCCGGCATGATCTTGGGCATTCACTTGTAAGCTTGCTTTCGCTACGCCTGACACGAACCTAGGGCTCGTATCAATTGTTGAAACTAAAACTAGCTCTAATACCAATTGTTGGAACTCTAATTGGGAAGCAAAGAACGGAGGAAGTAAAACAGAGCAAAGGAGTGGTGTAACTCAAAGCATTTAATATTAAAGCTTATATTACAAACATAGATGCACGAGTCTATTTATAGACTCTTACAAACCGACATGGCAAACCGACTCAAGCAAAAACAGAATTTTTCACAACTCATGTCCTATACATGGACAACTAGATATGTGACTATTTAAGGGCCTATTTGGTAGAGCTTCAGGTTTTGATTTTTCAGCTTCTGCTCCTGATTCTCTGGGAATCCACTTCTCTGAGAATTTAGAGCTGGATGACGGAAGTGTTTGGTAGGAGGTTAGCTCCCAAAACCTTGAAAGAGAGGGTTAGTGCAAAAAGACCATGCTACCCCTGGACAAGGGGGGAGGACGGTAGTGATTCTTACCTTCTCGACTCCAAGGAATCCACTTCTCCGAGAATTTAGAGCGGCGACGGCTATAGAGCTCCTAAAACCTGCAATGACTTGTTGGGTTTGGTAATGGGGAGGCGGTGAGGAGACCTTCTCGACTCCAAGGGCCTGGCGAGATCAAGAGGCTGAACTTCTCATGTTTGGTAATGGAGGTGGCAGGAGGCTAGAGGAGGCCGGTGGACAAGAGTGCAGGCGTAGGCAGCGAGATGAAGGCCGGTGGGGTTAGGGGTGGCGGCGGCTACTAGGGTTAGGGGCAATGGTAGTGTTAGGGCCGTGAACGTCGGTCGCCTGGATCCGATGTCAAGGGGATGCCAGACGGTGGAGATGGGATTGTGGGCGGTGGAGAGGGGATTCCGGGCGGCGGCGATAGGATTCTAGGCAGAGGCGAGGTCCTACAGACCGGCGGGGAGGCGTTTGTGGCCGGCGCCGCTAGGCCTCCATGGCGCTGTGAGAGGGGTGATGAGTGGGAGAAGGGGATTGCACGACTTGAGAGTCCATATCGGGCGTTATATCCAATGGCAAAATATGGGTAAATATACCTTAACTTGAGAGGCAATTTTGTAAGGAGGGCACTTATTCTTGCGGGGAGCGACCTTTGGGCCGCTCCGAGTTCTGTATAGAGAACCTACTATGCTCCTCCCCTGATTCTGATTCTAAAAAACTCAGAGCTGAGTTGTTTGGCTGAGCTCCTACAACTACAGATAAGAATCCGGGAGCGAAGCCCTACCAAACATGCTTGTTCTTGACTACTTTATGGGCTCTGACTAATGCTTGTGTTAATACATGTCTGGTAAAGTAACAGCTAGATGAAGCTACTGCCGATTTCCATTGCCGACATGCATGCATCAAAACTCAATGTGACTTCTGCTCTTTGTTGTGATCAACTTATCACCTGAGCTTGCATCACTAGAAGATTCATCTTTGAGTTGGTAGAAACATCACAGCATGCGGATGCATCTACTCTCGTACTAGTCAAAAGTGGGGGCTAGTGTTGCGCCATGGTTTTAATTATTGCGCAGTGGTTGTCTAGTCCAGTTCTTGATAGGCCCACCTCTGTCTAGCTGTCTCTAGCCTGAAATTAATGTGCCTTTTTGTTCCCCTTGTTTTTTGGCAGGATCATTCCAAAATCACTGATGCCCAGAGAGGTGAGTCTAAGGCTGTAACTTGCATTTTGTTGCTATTGCTTGATACTCCAATTCACATGCTCTGGAATCTGGGTTGGATGTGCAAGATTGTTCATATATAAGGATATTATTTACAATGATGATGCATCATCATATGAATATAATGTGCCTTTTTTAAAAAACGAATTAATGTAATGTGCCTATGTGATGACATGTATATATAACTCTTTAACTATATATGGAATTTGCACTGATCTTGTGAAAGTTCAAAAATATAAATCATACCTTGTTAAGCAGATATTCTTCGTTTCATGTATGGAGTAGCATTTTCCACTTGTGTTTGTTGAAAAGAAACATATCCAGTTTGTAGTTGTTGTAGTCTTGGACAGACGGTCTTTGTTCTGATCTTTAATGCTAGACGAGCTGTACGCCTGTACTGCTTAGCCTAGGCTTTGACGTTTGATATCATTATTCCTGTCATTCTGCATTGTCTTCATGTAATTAGTAGTAGTTGATTACAAATTTTTTACATCAGTGATATCTGAGGATGCAGCTGCGGTATATTGTTGGATTCTTGATATCATTAGTTCATGCTTCTGTAGGTAACTGGAGATCATGTAGGGGAAGTTAGAGCTGTTTCTGGCATGCATGAGAGGAAGGCCGAAATGGCTCGGTTCGCTGATGCTTTTATTGCTTTACCGGGTATACTAGCGACCCCCCCCCCCCCATACACGAAAGATATCAGGATTAAATCATATTTGTGCTGTAGTTTTTTATCCTTCAATTAAATTGATAGGTGGCTATGGAACCTTGGAGGAGTTGCTTGAAGTCATCACTTGGGCACAACTAGGAATCCATAAGAAGCCGGTAAAAACTAACTTGTATTTGTTCTTGGTGCTTCTCACACAAAAATTACCCATTCCATTGTTCTAAAAATTACGCATTCCCAATAATCCAAAGATCATGTGCTTGTCTGCATGTTTTGTCAACCCACTTTATTTTAGTAGGTATACGGAAGCGTTGCTTTGTTTATTATAATGTCGTTAGGGCCGTTGTAATCTGTGCTACCATCTTGCCTTGTTCACATTTGACTACAAATTTCACACAGCAACAAATTATTGAAAGGATAATTTAATCAAGCAGTTATCCACATCACGACATCAGAATATTGTTGGAATTGAAGGCCATGCGATCTGCATTCTCATATTTTATATGTGGCTCTAATAAGATATGCTTCATACTTTATGAATATTCCCATACAGCTGATGGAATGATGGTTGGAGGATCTTAAAGGGTTAATTTCTTATTTGTCATTAAAAGTTGGCGAGTTCTTTAAAATACTATCGAAAAATTGCTCATCCATTTTTTGCCACTTGTTCTCAATTTCATCCCTTTTTTTGCCACTCCGGTCAGTTGACCGTGGATTTGACCGTTGACATGTTTTTCTAAAAAATCTTTCAATTTACAACCGAAATTTTAAAGATGTTCAGAGAAAAACATGTTGCAAATAAAACCCTATAAAAATTACAGAATAATCTACACTATGTCAGGAACTTTCGCTAAAAATTTCATAATTTTTGAAACCATATTACTATGTCAAACAATTCCCTAAAGATCTCAAAGATACTTAGGGCAAAATCGTTTTTCAAGGCCCAAGTCAATCGGTCAAATCCACTACCAATTGACCGAGTGGCAAAAAAGGGATTAAAGTTGAGAACGAGTGGCAAAAAAGGAATGAGCAATTTTTCGATGGCATTTTGAAGAACTCGCTAACTTCCAATGGCAAATAAGGAATTAACCCGATCTTAAATGGCATGGTGTGTCGCATGCACAAGAAAATGTATCGGTGTCTATATATGTTAATAACTGCTTAGCAAGATATAAAATGGTGAAGGTCTGAAGGACAAGAACAGTCAATTCAACATTTCTCTTCTTCTACCCTTAATCTGTCACTATTATTGAATCTGAAGCCCCCACCAAATTGCTATTTATTTGTGAGGTGATATCATATACGATTCTGTGGGTGTGAGTGGATCATTCAATAATCAACATCGTTGAATCAGGCGCTACATTTTTGTTATTACTACCAATTCATGGTAGCTTTTGTGTAATTTCTTAAACATATGTTAACAGGTCGGGCTTTTGAATGTTGATGGATTCTATGATCCTCTACTGTCTTTCATCGACTTGGCTGTTAATGAAGGCTTCATCACCGAGGAGGCGAGGCGAATCATCATTTCAACTCCGACAGCCAAGGAGCTAGTCATGAAATTGGAGGTTGAATCGCGACTCTGTACCTATTTTCAAGTGTTACTACAGTAGATACCAAAACCGTATTGACTCATTCAATACTTAGCAGCTTATCCCTATATATGATGCACTATTCATGTTCTGACAAAACTTGTTTTGCAATCCAACGAAAGATGTTCCATTAATTCCTTGTTTTGTATGGCATGACTTAATTCCCTGAACCCCAAGTATCTATTGCAGGACTATGTCCCGGAGTATAAGATTGGCCTGGTTTGGGAGGACCAGAAGCAGAAGCAAAATAACCTAGTCCCTGAGCCGGAGTCCGGGACCACTTCATCTTGATGGACTTTCCAGCTTGCATACCTTAGGATTCTAACCAATCGGTGTCGAGATATACCAAAGCAGCAGCGCATATCTATTCTTCTAAGTTATAGCTAGGGGTATTGGAATGGAAATGAGGGACACACTAGTGTGTGCCATCGATGGTTGTTTTGGTGGCATAACATGGTTAGCAAGCAGTTGTCCGGTGCATGCTGTAGATCTTGTTTTGATCCTGGAAGAAATACAATAGCGGGGTACATCTCTCTATATAAAAGGAGGCTGGGATGGGGCTTCTCAGGGTGGCTATGTCACCTTTTTTGTTTGGTGCATTTGATTTCTTCTGTGTTCCTTGCGCGTCGTTCGATTTTGTTTAGCGCCGTTTGGTTTTACTTCATGGCTGTGCGGCGTAGGCCTCTCGGCAGCTCACGCGTGGGATAAAGCGGAGGGGACCACGCTTCTTTCACATGGACGCGTGTCCCCGCTGACGCTGCTTTTGGCTGGACGCGTGCCCCCGCTGCCTCGCTTTTACTCCGAACGACGATACCGCAATGCTTTTACTTGCTCCCTGTTTCCAATCCTCTCACCCGGTGCTCTTCTTTTTTCCTTCTTGTTTTTCATCGGCTTCTTCCCTCCCTCCATCGCAGACGCTCACGCCGCCACAAGAAGAAGAGCACACGCCTGCGTGGGCCGTGAGCGAGACATGATGGCGTGTGGGCGGCCTTTGAGGGCGCGCCGCCTCGCTGCTCCCCCGCACGTGAGCCGCAGTCGCTCACCGCTCCCTCTAGTCCTTCCACCAGAGTACGTCGAAATGACCCATCATCCCTTCTTCTCTCGCCACCGTCGACCTTCGCTCCGTATAACTGTGTCACCGGCCAGGATTCATGGTGTTTGGTTGGTCTCCGGTGCCTCGTGCGCGAGGTGTTCGCTGTTTTGCTTACATAGACTTGACATATTATCCTCCTCTGATCATGTTGTACTTATTGCTTGTTTTACTTGTGTAGAGCAAACGCAAGCGTTGAACAGAGCAAAGAATGCTCTGAAATTTGAGCAGGATAAGGAGGCAGCTCTTGTGCAAAATCTTGATGAAAAGATTCATGCTTTAAACAAGATGATCTTTGATATGGGATCAGGATCAAGTGTGCCTAACTTAAGAGATCCAATAGAGAAAATAAACTTCTTGGGCCAACTTCTAGAAGATGTCAGTGGTCTGCTCAAGACTACTCGGAAGAATTATGCCCAGACTATGAAAAAAGGCATTGCTAATGGAGTTAGTTTTGCACTGGCAAAACTGAAGGCCTCCGACTCCTCCATTGATCTCAAAGCCGTTGAAGACGATTTCAACTGCCTGCCTGATGAGGCGACCAAGTTTATGAAAGAACTAGAGCCGCTTGGAGACAAAGTTGTAGAGGAGATGGATGTCGGATCTCCATCAAGTAGTGATTAATCTGGAGACATTCTGGAGTATGACATTGTAATATAAGAATTGTATATAAAATGTATAAAAACTTACCTTTTTGCCATCAGCAACTCTTTTGTTTATCCTTTTGACTTTTTGAAATTCTCGTATACTTCCTAGCCCCCGACTGCTTTGTAGTAGAAGAGCCTTACTAGACAAGCAGTTAGCCAAAAAGAGAAAAAGTCAAAACCATTGTTTTGAAGGCATATACTGATCATAAGACAAAACTGATCGTAACAACACCTTAGAACCAGTGTATGATTTCGACTAGTTATAGATCTTTGTTTGTCATAATCGAAATACCAAACAAAACTGTACATAGTCGGAAAAAAGTTTTGTTGGGATGACAAAAGTAGAAATGCAAGAATGTATGTAAAAAAAAACGATATGTGATCGTATTTATATATACAATCCAAAACTGGTCGGAAAATACTACTAAGAACAGAAGATATAGAAAAATATTTTGCAAAACGTGCTCAGGCTCAAGTCCGACTGGCAGCGAGGATCGTAAGAAAAGAACCATCGCTAGGAAGCTCCTTCCATTAAGGTGACCACGCATTTAAAAAGGAGAGACTTCGACTAGGTGGCTTTCCGTGTCCCGACCATTAGCCAAATGAGAGTATAACAGAATTTTGAAATGAAGAAATATAGTCTTCATAATCTTAACAGTATAAGGCACTACACGAAGTTATTTGTATTATGCTCTGTTTACTTGTATTGTCACGCATGGAATCATTCATGAAATGATCACGACTAGGACCTATACAGCGTATGACACAGATGTCGTTGCCAAAGAGTAACAGAGATCCTGATAAAGGATATCGGAGAGAAAAATTGTCTTCTCCGACCATCTCAAACAAACAATAGTATGTGACCAGAATATAGGCATAGATATATAAACCATATCACTCGTCGAAAAGAAATGAATGAATGTACTAATGAAATGAAAAAGAATTGAAATAATGTACAAAAGATTTAGACATAGAACTTACACGGTTGATCAATGTTCCAAGAATTTGACAAACTTGCCCGTCCGACATGGCTAGTCATACAGAACCTAGTCGGATGACTTCGACCACAGTGTAAGGACATTCCCACTTAGGGGAAAGCTTGTTGCGATTTGCTTGGTTCTGAATTTTTCTGAGAACCAGATCACTTGCAGCGAGGCTGCGAGGTTGTACCTTACGACTATGGTACCTTCGCATGGCTTGTTGATAGACCGCGGATCGTACCAAAGCTTGATTTCGTTGTTCTTCAAGAAAATTGATGTCGTCAAATCGCCGTTCATTCTGATCGTTTTCATTGAAACGATTAGTCCGAGCAAAGCCCATTTTTAGTTCTAGAGGAAGTATGGCTTCAGCACCATAAACCAAGAAAAATAGTGTTTCACCGGTCACACGACTAGTCATGGTTTGAACGGCTCATAATATAGACGGGGGTTCTTGAACCCAAGCTCCTGACCGTTTGATTAACTGGTCGAACACTCGGCGTTTGATACCCTGCATAATGATATCATTAGCTCGCTCAACTGCTTCGTTGCTCTGCGGATGAGCAACAGAAGCAAAATGAATTTTGATACCAAGTTCATCGCAGAATTCTTGGAATTGACCGCTGGAGAACTGGGCACTATTGTATGTGATTATACGACTGGGTACACCAAATCGTGTGACCATATTTTTCGTGAGAAATCTCTTAGCGGTCTCAATTGTTGTTTTAACAATAGGCTCAGCTTCGATCCATTTTGTAAATGTGTCAATCATGACGAAGAGGAATTCGAAGCCCCCGGGTGCTCTTGTGAAAGGTCCTAGAATGCCCAGTCCCCAAGTTGCAAAAGGTCGTGAAAGAGGAATTGTCTGCAAGGCTTGTGCCGGCTGATGTACTTGTCAGCTATGAAACTGACATTGTACGCACTTCGTCACGAGCTCTTTCGCATCATGAAGGCGGTTGGCCAATAGTATCCTTGCTCAAGGTTTTACCGATCAGTGTTCTGTAGGAATGATGTGCTCCACAGACTCCTTCATGGATTTTGGTTAGCAATTTAATGACATCCGCTTGATATATGCATCTCATCAACACTCTGTGAGATCCTCGTTTATACAAGATACATTCGATCGAGTGTATGATTTGGCTTTTCATGCTAGATGATCGGCCTCTACATCATCTTCTCGAATTATGTCATGTCAAGATAATTGTAGATCGATGTAATCCAATCTCTACCTTGATCGTGATAAATACCAACCATCAACGACTTGTGGAGCATCCATGTTTTCACGATCGGTTTATACGACCAGAGAGAATCATGTATGTTCTCGGAAGGCTCGACCACCGAGAGTGAATCGAGTTGCTCGAAAAAACTCCCAAGTGACGGCCAACCTTGTGGAGGCCATCCATGCTAACTAGTCTCGCTAGAAAGTTTTCCTTTCTAGGAATATGTTGATCCGAAAACCAAGAAATGCATTTCGAAGTTTCCGTACTTCCGCCAGATAAGATGACATCTTGGTACTCGAATATTGATACTCTTTCCCTACTTGATTCGCTACTAGTTGAGAATCGCCTTTCACTAGTAATCTGCGAATCCTGAGCGAACGAGCTACCTAGAGTCCTGTCAGTAAACCTTCATATTCTGCCACATTGTTTGTGGTAGGAAAATTTAACTGGATGGCATACTTGATGTGTTCGCCAGTAGGGGATATCAAGATAACTCCAGCCCCCGAGCCTTTTAGCATCAAGGAACCATCAAAGTATATTGTCCACTCTTCGTGGTGTTTGTACTCGGGTCCTTGGGTGGGTTTAGGGTTTGTCCATTCGGCAATGAATTCTGCTATTGCCTGAGACTTGATTGCTGTTCGTGAGATGAAATGAAGGTCAAACGCCCCGAGCTCAACTGTCCATTTTGCTATTCGTCCTGATGATTCCCTGTTTCTAAGGACTTGACCAAGGAGATATCCGGTTGGTACGACCACTTTGTGGGCCTGAAAGTAATGCCTCAGTTTCCTTGAAGACATAAGGAGACCATAGAGCAACTTTTGTACATGTGGGTATCTTTCCTTTGGTCCATGTAAGACTTCGCCACGTAATATATCGGTCGTTGGATGTTATCCCGTTTCTACGCCCAAGACACCGCTAATCGCGTAGCGCGCGTACCACGTAAATTAGTAATGTTTCTCCCAATCTTGGAGAAACTAAGATCGGAGGGCTCGTAAGGTACTTCTTAAGTTCTCCAAAGACATCGTTTGCCTCCTTAATCCATTTGAAACTCCCATGTTTCCGAAGAAGTTTAAAGGAAGGTAATCATTTTTCTCCTAACTTGGCTATGAAATGACTTAATGCTGCCATACAGCCGGTTAGTTTCTGAACCTCTTTCTTCGTGGTCGGAGGACGTATCTGGTTGTTGGCCGATATTTTTACTGGATTTGCCTCAATACCTCTAGCCGAGACTAGGAAACCGAGCAGTTTTCCAGCAGAAACTCCGAACACACACTTCTCCGGATTCAACTTGAGGTTATGCCTTCTCAAGTTGTTGAAAGTCTCTTGTAGGTCAAGAATATGATCGCTAGCGTTGATGCTCTTTACGACCAGATCATCAACGTAGGCTTCTAGATTCCGACCTATCTATGGACTAAAGGTTTTCTGCATCAACCTTTGAAAAGTTGCACTAGTATTTTTGAGACTAAATGGCATCTTAACATAGCAATAAGTGCCATATGGAGTGATGAAGGAAGTTTTCTTCATCTTCTTTACACATATTAACTGTGGTACCTCAATACACATATAAAAAACTTAGTAACTCACACCCTAAGTAGAGTCTACATGTTGGTCAATGCGTGGAAGGGAAAATCATCTTTCTGACAAGCTTTATTAAGATCTGTAAAGTCAATACACATTCGCTATTTTCTATTATTTTTCCTAACCATTACAGGATTGGCGAGCCACTGAGGGTGGTCGACTTCACGAATAAACCCAGCCTTGAGGAGCTTGTCAATCTCCGACTGAATTGCCTTCTTCCGATCAGGTGCAAAACGCCGCAGCTTCTGTTTGATCAGTTTCTTGTTAGGCTGGAGAGCTAGCCTGTGCTCGATCACCTCCCGGGAGACTCTGGGCATGTCGGACGCCTGCCAGGCGAATACGTCCTGATTTGCTTGGAGGAAGGAGACGAGCGACTTTTCCTATTTGGGGTCGAGTCTTGCCCCGACCAGTATCTTGCGGGTAGATGGGTTAGTGTTTCCTAACCCAAGTGGCGACTTGGTGCTATCCGGAGAAGCACATTTGTCGAGCGGTACCTCTTTTGTCTGGTCGGATGGCTTTGGCGTCATCTTTGGCCTCGAGTGCTTGACCTACACGGTAGATGGATTAGCCTCTCTGGTCGGAAGTTCATCGACCAGTTCTAAGTATTTTCGATCACACACGTAAGCCATTTTCTTATCTCCTCGAACCGTGATGACTCCTTTCGGTCCCGGCATTTTCAAACTTTGATAACCGTAGTGCGTGGCTATCAAGAACTTTACTAAAGCCGGTCGACCAAGGATTCCATTGTATGCGATTCAAAATCCACTACATCGAATGGGATCTTTTCTGTTCGGAAGTTGTCAGGTCTTCCGAACGTAACCGGTAGGGAAACTTGTCCTATCGGTTTAGCGGTGGAGCCAGGACTATACCGTGAAAGGCATATTTCACTAGTTTCACCTTGGTCTTGGGAACTTACATGTCTTCTAAAATTCCCGCAAATAAAATGTTTAAAGAACTACCACCATCTATCAAAACTCGATTAACCCTACAGTTATTAATAGTAGGTTAAACAGCAATAAGGAACCTACCGTCGAAATAAGGATGGGGCGCTTTCTTTGCTAAAGGAGATTGTCGTGTCCGACCACTTTGATGGCTTGATGATGGTCTGAGGCTCAACGAGGTTGACCTCCGCTCCATGGCCTTCGATGAAGCCTCGACTTGTAATGAAGAAGACCCTCCAAAGATCATGTTGACCGTGTGTTGAGGCTCCCGGTACTCCATTTCTTCGTCCGCCATCTTTGTCCTTTTTGGAACTCGCTCTCCGAGCTCCTCAGATTGTAAGAAATGGTCCTTACCCGCATAATAGTCCCCTGCTTTTTTTGCTGGGCTCGGCAAAAGGTGGTCGTGTTCTCGTCACCGTGAAGTGTACACCACTTCTTGTTTTTCTGGAATCCTTCGGTCGGAGTTTTTGCTTTGCCTCGACCGGTATAGTCCTTTTTACCCTTCGTAAACTTTTCAGGGATAGCTAGGACTTCTTTGTTGTTGGGTATGTGTTTCTTCTTCTTCTTGAGAGCTTTCTTATTCTTTTTCTCTGGTTTGTCCAAGCCAGGCTGGGGGATTTTGTCCTTCTAATCAATAGCTTCACACCACTCTATTGCTTCGCTAGCGATGGCGCACTTGTCGACCATGTCGAAAAGTTCGACGGTTGTTCGTGGAGGGTTTATGGTTATATCCTCCATAAACAGATGATTCCTTAGACCTGTTTTAAAAGCCTGGATAACAGATGACTCTGCGACCTCTGGTATGGAATTACGAACCTGGCTGAATCTCTTGATGTATTGACAGATAGTCTCATCAGAGCCGTGTCAGATTCGGTGGAGGTCGTCCTCCTTTCCAGGGCGGTCGTATGTACCCTGGGAGTTCGCAATTAGAAGGTCGTAGAGTTGCTCCCAAGTATAGATTGATCTGACCGGTAGGTTAAGTAACCACGACCGGGCAGACCCTTCGAGCACGGTGGGCAGATAGTTAGCCATTACATTTTCATCACCACCAGCAGGTCTGATGGTAGTGGTATATATTTGGAGAAATTCTAATGGGCTCTGAGTCCTATTGAACTTGTCCAAGTTGGCCGATCGGAACCTGTTTGGCCAACGCACAGCTTGGAGCCCTGCAGAGAAGGCTCGACAACCTGTGATCGATTCATGGCGCCTTCTTTGGAAAGGTGCCGGATTGTAATCGGTCGAGACCGGTTCCTAGGGTTGGAACGCTGGAGCTCCGGTGTGCCGATCCGGTCGTAGACATTGGTATGATGCCTTCGACCGCTTGCTTGATTTAGACGATGTCGGAGATCGTCAGGTCCAAGCGATTGTTCTTCTCGACGTGGTGAGGGAGTGGCTACCTGGAATAGCCTTCTTCCCTCATGACTCCTTGGTCGGAATCGTCGAGGAGGTCTTGGTATTGATTGTTCCCCAACACGACCATGTTGCCCTCTACTGAGGGAGGAGCGTTGGGACGAAGTCATAGTCTGACTTCCTGAATTCCTCTGCTCTCGATCACGCTCGCTCGCTGCATGGTTTGTTGCAGAATCTCCGATACTTGGCCTACGAGCTGTACAAAACCTAGGGTTTTTGCTAGAACAGGGTTAGAATTATTCAATATATCTTGAACACGTTGCAGGTTTCGTACAGTTACCGAGGGTCTCAAGGGGTTCATACTGGTAGTAGGTGTATACAGGTCTGAACCTTCCCTTGACCTCCGGATTTGTTTCGTTCAACCAGCTACTCTTGGTGGGGTGTCGGCGAGTTAACGATGGACGCCGATCGCCATGTTGCCTCCGGTTGGTGCTTGATGGCCCATAACATCTCCACCAAGACATGGTGGCGTGGCGAGAGTGTAGGACCGCAAAGCATCTTGATTTGCATCTCGATCGTGTTGACCTTGTGCCTCCAAAGAATGATCCTCCGATTTAACTTCCATTGTAATTAATGGAGAGCCTTCTAGTTTCTACTAGGAGTTTCCACGACGAGAGCGGTCGAAGATGAGCACCTCCTGAGGTCTTCTTGGTGGGCGCACTGATCCGACAGATCGCCGATCGATATCTTTTATCATCCCCACTTGGCCCACGACCAGTGGAGGCTTCATCGACACCGTTACCAGATGTCGGTTGGCTCCTGAAATTACCAGAAGCCATAGGCGAGTACCTTTCAACCATGATTTCATCAAGAGTATAAAGATTCTCGAGTGGCGGTGCTAAATTTTCTTCACCTGTTTCGCTGGTTGGAAGGACCGGGCTTGCAGTGGCTTCGGACATTCCGAGCTAGTCGGAATGGCTGGAAGCGCCACTTGTCGTAGTGGTGGATCCTCATCCATCCGTCGATTTCGCTAACGTCGGCGACGTGTGAACCGACGGAGGAGGAGGAGGAGGATGACATGTTGTTTTCTTGCATGGCACGGATGCATCCTTCCATGTCGAGGTTGGAGTAGTCCGCCAAGTCGAACCAATTCTCCTCGTCCCAAACTCCGGCCATAGTCGCATGAGCGATTACGAGGAGTGAGCGAGGATTTGATGAGCAGAGAGTTTCTTCAAGAAACTTACGTCTTCTTCCCCATGGACGGCGCCAACTGTCGACGATCGAGTCGCCGATCTTATGAAATAAAAGAGGAAAATAACGTGATATTTCTTGGGATAAAATGGGGCCGCTCTTTATTGATATGAATTGGATTTACAGGGGGTGCTTACGACCCGACTAGGGACTAATCCTAATTATACTGAATATGAAGATTGCTATGCTCTAATATGATGATGTTATCTTGTTTGTCTCAGACCAGATTGTGATTATCGAAGTGCTTCTCAATATTCATCTGCCTTTGCCCTTTGGTCTTATGTGCTCCACCCTTAAATAACTTTCGAAGAGGTGGCAGTTACTCCTGGAGAAGGCGCCCCTAGTGAAGCGCTATGATCGGTCGAGGCGTGGCATCGCTTAACAATGTGTTAATCGCTCTACTGCTTAAGTGTCTTAGAGACACTCAAGCGTATCATGGTTGTTGTCGTGTCTTTAGGACTATGTAACCGCAGTGATATGAAGTATACAAGACATGCTATATTCATCGCATACGGAAGAATATACTTGGGATCGATTATAGATACCGACCATAGCTTCTCCGAAGCGACTACCGGTCGGAGACTAGGTGCAGGGCCTTGTCCGACCAGGGTACCCTTATGTAACCTCTGGAATCCTTACGACCAGTGAGGTCGTTAGCCTTAGGGGTTACGACCATGAAGACGTAAGGTCTTTTATTATGTATTAAGATGATACATGGAGGTTTTAATCCTCGTTAGGAACCTTGCTTTATGATAAAACTTGCTTATACAAATGATACTTTGCTTTTATGTTAAAAAGGCTAGGTCATTGGCTTGGAAAATAATTATGGTATTTGGGATAAACTTACTTTGTGCTAAAATAACCATAAGACTCCTTTGGCAAGCCAAGTATATATATAATTGTATTTGACATAAGGGCTTGCTAGGTATTTTTGTACTCATGGTTGCTCATATATATGGATTCAGTGCCCAAAGATATCAATCTGTGAACAGATACCTCTACCCATCAGGAGTCTAGAATAACGCTAAGTGTTAGATCACTGACCCCAGTCGATTGCTTATGAGCATCCCCTGAGGGTCACCACAGCTATTTATCCTTTCTGTTGCAAGACTTCATCTATATCTAGCCTTTCCGGCCCAAGGTGTAAGACTTCGACCATGTGGTCTATTTACACCTATTATTATCATTTTTATTCGTATGTATGGATGTGATATTCATCGATGTTGTACAGTGTGAGCTAGCTACTAATCATGGGACTAACTCGGTGTACACAAAGGGTCTATATACAAATATGGGTTCGATATGAAGACTGCAACGATGCTTCATGCAATTAATTTTTTTCAATGTTTTGATGTGCAATTGTGCATAGACTTTACCCCGCAAGTCATCCTATGATCCTACTCCTACCACACAAAAAACTTAGCAATATCGGTACAAAGCATCCATGGTGTGTAATTATCTAAGGTGTAGAAGAAATGGTGCTACATTCCAACTAGAGGAAAGATATCTGGGGCAATACAAGCACCTATCTTTCAAAGAAAAATCAACATATGAAAAAAAATGAAGGCTTCTAGACCCATTCATTATTGGTTCTTGTCCAAATCACTAAGCGACTAGCAACGACTTTCTTTCCTATTTTTTCTGGTGTAAGAATCATCAGGAAATTGCTGTGGGTCAAGATTGAGGAGTCCAGTGGACTTTGGAGTTTGGAGTCATCACACCACAGAAGAAGAAGGAAACATTGTGTGGAGAAGGATAGGGTAAAATCAGGCTAGGATATTTGGCTTAAAAGAGTAAGAGAGAGGATAAAGGCAATATTACAAGAACAAAGAATCAAGGGGAAATTGCACGAGAGACGTAGGGGTGAGTTGAAAGCCACACAAAAAGAAGGCAAAATTGGATATATGTCAGTATAAAACATGTCACTTCGAGATATGCCACCCACTTTATTGAAATTGGATATATGCCACTTCAGTTTCTTGCTCCTTTGAAATATGCAATTTCCTTTTTATTTTCCACCATTTCCTATTCTTTTCTCTTCTTTTCTCATCTAGTTCTTGTTTTGTTCATCTATTTGGATAGATCCAACACCGTAGAACAAAGCTCCGATTGAACCACAACAACCAACATGCAACAAGACCCTTTACAACCATACCAGGCCAAGGAAAAGAAGAACAAGATTGCGTCTCATCCCATTGGTGACAACGCGAGGCACATCCCAACCATGGCGTGATGGCAAATTTGGCGATGGCGCCTGGTACATATTCATGTCTGTATGCATATCTCTGTATGACATAAGAATTGAAGGGAAATTGGCACTAATTTGATTGTAAGAAAGCAATAGAGTTGTTTCTAGGAAAAAAGGTTGCTTTGCAAGATTGTGTATCTCACATTGCAAAAACACTCATCAGTTACATTGCCAACAACAATAGGTATAGCTCTACGATGCACAAACACTGAGTACATGATGACAACTTACAGCCTACCAATTAGAATTACAACCACTGCAACCATAAGAACACCATTCATCACATCAGCTGCAATGGATAAGTTCACTCCTGGAGCAGCCCCACCACGTCCTCTGTGGCAATAGGTGACCCGAATGCCAACAATTGACATTAGGCGTCAGAGTAACGCGGTAGCCACCACGGTGTGTCAGCGACATCGCGGTCACCAGGAGCATCGACGCGGCGGCACCTAGAGCAATGACACAGGCAGGGAGACAACGGGGGAGGGCGACACGATAGGGCGATGTGGTGGAGGCCGATGCTAGCGCTGGAAAATAGCTCGAGGCTCACAAGCCAGCTCGGCTTGGACCAGGCTCGAGCTCGTGATGTTATCAAGCTGAGCCAAAGAAGAGCCGGCTCGAGCTCGTGATGTTATCAAGCCGAGCCAAACCTCTTCTTTGGCTCACAAAATTTTTGAGACGAGCTCGAGCCGCTCGCTCAGCTCATGGGCTCTTGCTGGCCCACAAAGCCCCACTTATTCCCGCACAAAGCCACAACCACAGACCCTCTTGTCGTTCGAGCCAATGTACGCACGCCCGCACACAACACACCTCTACACCTCTGCCCTCTCCCCTAAATCCCACTCCCGCCCTGTCTGCCACCATTGCTTAGCCCGCCGCCGTCGCCCCATCCTCCCCCCCCACGTCGTCCGCCCCGCCGTCGCCTGTAAGATCGAGGAGGCCGACTAGAGGGGGATGAATAGGCGGTTTTTTTTTTGTTGCTCAAACCGAGTTTTATGCAAAATAGTAAATCAATATAGTTCTGCTCAATTAAAAACTAAATCAATTAGTCTTGACTAAGTGCGCCAACAATATAAGACTATTGATAATGATAGCAAATATACAAAGACATATAAACAATTTAATTCTAGGAATATAAATTGCACAATGTAAAACACAAGAGAAACAAACCATAATGATACAAGGATGTTTTACCGTGGTGTTCGGAGACTTGCTGGTTTCTCCTAATCCACATTGAGGTAAGCCCAAACTAATTGGATCGACTCCATGAATTAAGCCAACACCTCCGAGGTAAGTCCAACCACTTAGACCAGCTCCAACACGAACCAACACCCCAATCCACTTGGGTTTGCTCTTCCTCCACTTTGGAGATGGCGAGCACCAAGCCACTCACAACCGCTTGGGTCTTCTCACAACCTTCTTTGAGAAGATTACCGGTGTAACTTCTCCAAGCCGTCTAGGTGTCGGCAAACACCAAGAGTAACAAAGTAACAAGTCGAAGACACTTACTTGAACAAATCAAGTATCTAAGCTCAATGGATACACAATTCACTACCTAATGCAATACATGCACTTAGGGTTTGCTCTCTAAGCTCACTAAGTGCAACACATGCACATAAAAGATGAGAGGGCTTGCTCTTTATTCAAGGGAATGAATAGCACCAGCAACAACAACACTTCCACAACTGGCCAAGGTGGGTATTTATAGCCCACACACAAAAACTAGCCGTTGGAGATAAGCTGCTGAAAAGTCAGGGAACCCCGGTCTAACTGCCAACCAATGGTCGGCCAGACCGCCCTTACTCCAACGGCTATAAAACTA
Source organism: Phyllostachys edulis (assembly GCA_036346405.1). NCBI lineage: Eukaryota > Viridiplantae > Streptophyta > Magnoliopsida > Poales > Poaceae > Phyllostachys > Phyllostachys edulis. The sequence continues at coordinate 827,962 of CM070554.1, read as the reverse complement.
GTCGTTGGACACATATTCGGTCTGACCGCCAACCAATGGCTGGTCAGACCGGACCAAACCGGTCAGACCGCTCACTAGAGAACATGGACATTCCAGAAAAACACCTTCTCTGGAATAAACATACCGCAAAAAGACTTCGATATTACCGCTCTCCGTTAGTACCGTTTCTTATGTGCGGTACTACCACACAAAAACTTACGGTTAAAACTGCTCACCATGGGACCGGTCAAACCGTCCAACCCATGGCGGTCAGACCGATATACCACCGGTCAGACCGACAGACATGGGTGATCAGACCGCCCACTGCCAACAAGGCTGAAAATAGATTGCACACCTTGCTTCAACTTAATTTGCAAAACACATTTGCCAATTGACGCAAGATGAACACAAGGGATGAAGACAAGATTCTCAGCAAGTTGCAAAATACATTTGCCTACTTTTAGAATCAATGCCACAAGGAATTAGGTATATGGACTTACACCATTTGCAAAACATATTCGCAAACTAAAGTCACATGCTACAAGAATTATGTATGAACCACAACCATTTGCAAGGCAAATATCGGCAACATGCTAACGAGAGTTAGAGCAAGCACAACGAGCTATCAATACATGACTAACTCAAGCTACCAATCAAGACCCCTCTTAATAGTACGGCAACCTATACTAGCAATTCGGTCTTCCAACCAAACACCAAGACCGAGAAAAGACTAAGAACACATCCTTAACCCTAGTTAGCCATACCTTTGCCTTGCACATTCACTTGAAGCTTGATGACACACATCTTCACTTCAAGACCGGGTCATTGACTTGATAATCATCAACACATGATGATTTCCTTTACTTCAAGTTCTTGACTTGAATATGCATCAACCCATGATGCATTCTTTCACTTGACCTCCATAAACACATGTTGGGTCTTCTTTTGACTTGATGATCAACTCATGATCATCTCCTCTTCTTGAATATCATCGACACACGATGATTTCCTTTTCTTCGAGATCTTGATACGCATCAACACATGATGCATCTTTTTCTTGAACCTTGACTTGTGATGATCGACTCATGATGTCACCCAAAGTCTTTATCATCATGGGACACAACCTATTCATCCAACTTATGAAAAATATTAGTCTCACAACATGATTGTTATTAATTACTACAACATACCATTAACTCATAATAGTGGGTCAAGATACTCTAATCTTTCCATCTTTGGTAATTGATGACAACCATCACAATTTGTGAATAATTGAATATAAAGACATATGAGTATATATGAACTACACAAGTTTTGTATACCCATTTGATATGCTTCAAAGTAAAGATCCGTAATATATGTGGATAGAGAAATATAGATCAATACTAATGAAACTACAAAACATAGAGTGAACTCCCCTAAATGTGTGCATACACGAATATGTAATAAAAACATATGCACATATTCAAGTTAGACTTTTAGTGGAGTTCAACCTATATTTTGGATCCGAGGAATGCAACAAGATATAAGAATATGATGTCAAATGCATACCTCCATGATTATCACCTTTTTATCCAACTGAGACTAAATAATAGGTTTAACAATAGAAGTATTAGTCTCACAAATAGATTTATCATTAATAACCAAAATACTTCATTAACTCATAATAGCGGGTCTATATTCTTCATCGCCCCATCCTCCCCCCTCCTTTGTTCATGCCTGATCAATCCGAAGAGCGATTGGTGAGGTTCTTGAATCCCTCTTTGGGGATTCCTCCGTGGATGCATATTCTTGAACATGAATGATTTGCTTTGACTTCTTTCTTTGGTAGTCTTTGTCAATTAAATTGTTCTTGACGAGGATACAAGAATTGATTTTGATATGTGGATGTTCATGTGCACCGTGTAATTGGAGTATAAAGTGTGATCAACATCAATCTAGAACAACATTGCCTGTGCTGACAAAGAATAATTTGTCCCTTGCAAATAAAAAACTACACTTTCTCCAACAAGCCTTGGTCAATTTTGTACATGCAAGTCAAATTAGCATAAATTTTCTTACTCTAATAAGTGTCTCTAAAGTATTTGGCGATCTTCTCCTCCTTTTGCTTGTGTTTGATAATTTCCGGTACGATCCTCCAAAAATATGCTAGCCCAATTATTGAACCAAACTATAAAATAGTGGTCAAGATTTGACGACTAGCAACTTGGCTCGCGAGTCAAGAATACCTCTTGGCTCGTTCCCAAAACGGGCCGAGCTGAGCCCACTTTTCAATTGAGCTTGAGCGAGCCAGCTCGACTCCAGCTTTCTTCAGCCCTAGCCGACGGCGGCGATGCGGCGATTTATGAGGAGACCGACCAGGGGGCAATGCGGCGATGATGGGCGAGAAAGGCCAACGCTAGCGATGGCAGGGGAGGCCGATGGCGACCCGGCAGGTGCAGGAGTAGGATGGGTTAGGGCTTAGAGTGTTTGGGTTTGCTTGGTTTGGGATGGATTTGTTCTGGTTTGATCTAGCCAAGATAGAGAGAAGGGGTAGGGGCAAAACAGGAAGTTCACTTGGGAATAGATGGGAAAAGAAGAGAAAAGAATAGGAAATGGTGGAAAATAAAAGGAAATGACATATTTCAAAGAGTGACAAACTGGAGTGGTATATATCTGATTTCAAAAAACTGGGTGGCACATATGTTTTAGAGTGGTATATATCCAATTTTGCCCAAAAAGAATAAGCACTAGAGACTTTATCGAATGAAGAGGAAATCTCCTTTGAAAAACGAAGAGCAAATAGAGGGCAGGATAGCTAGGGCAGAGCACAAAGAGAGAAGAAGAAGAGGGCGCAAACAAGAGGGCATGAGAGGGATGTACGCAAGTCAGATCATACCCTAGCTAAGAACAAACAGACAATGCTGAATGTCACGGTGACTTCTCCAATAGTAAGGATATAACAAAATAGCGAAAACTATTAAAGGCCGGTGGCACATGCGGCCTGGCGCGCGCTCCATCAAGCGGGGACGGCACGGCATGATGCCGTTGGATGGGCCATATCTCACACTCTCCTTGCCTGTCAGCACGTGCCCGAACCGGCCCTGCCTGAAAATACAGGCTCCGTTTTTCTTTTCTTTTTTGAGGAAATGGAGGCACCATTGGGCCCGACTAAGTGCCGTACATGCATGCTGGCTCCTGCAAAGCGTGCGTTAGGTAGCTTGCGACGGAGACGTAGGAAGCATTCAGCCTCAGGTGATAAGATATCTTGCAGCACGCATACATCGTTTCCTTTCTCCTCTCTCCCAATTAAGCTCTCGCACAAAGGCAACGGGAGATGACATACATAGATCCCTAACCTCTCCTCACGTACCTACTCTTGAGCAGAGACAAATAAAGTCGATCAAAAGTTTGGAATCATCCATCGGCAGGGCAGGCACCTATATGTATATATATATATATGGGGTGCCAACTGCCAATGTTCTCATCTCAACATCGACAACAAGCACAAGCTAGCAAGTAGACGATCGACGTACCGGCCATAGCTACAATAGTTCTTGAGCTAGCAATACACGAATATCCTTACTTGGACTTCATGGCAACCAAGCAGGGAACCCAGGCTGCAGCAGCTGATGGAGAGTTGGACCCCAAGTTCGAGTGGATGGAAAATCCCACCAACTATGTCCTTCGCCTCAACCTTTTAGGTATTCATCATCTGATCCATGAATGTGCGTACGTACGTGTAGCATATATATATTCCACTTTTATATATTGTATGTATTAAAATGCAGTCATTAAATTAATTAGTTCAAACAAAATCCAATATGAAATAGTAGTACTGTCCTTGCTCAATTTGCACTGCAAATAAGTTTTCGTACGCATGCATGACGTACTGTTGGTGTTGTGTTGATTCCAAAAAAAGGCTTCAAGAAAGAAGATTTCAGGGTGCAAGTGGACGGCGCGGGCAGGCTCACCGTGCGCGGCCAGCGCCCGGCCGGCGCCGACGGCAAGCTCGACCGCTTCCACAAGGTGTTCCAGCTGCCCTCCACCGCCAACCTCGACGAGATCAGCGGCCGCTTCAACGCCAACGTGCTCACCCTCACCGTGCCCAAGCGCCCGGCCACCATGGATCAGGAGATGAAGAAGCCCAAGGAGGAGGAGCAAGAGGATACCAAGCCGCCAAAGGAGGAGGACGAGCCCAAGAAGCAGGAGGACGTCAAGAAGCCGAGGGACGAGCCCAAGAAGGAGGAGATACTCAAGAAGGCGCTGGACGAGGCGAGCAAGGTACAACAAAAGGAGGGGGAGGAGGCCAAGAGACGCAAACAAGAGCAAGAGCAAAAGCCGTCGCTGGCCGTGAGGAAGGAAGAAGTGATGAAGCCAAAGGACGAGGCTGCAGCTGCACCAACAGAGAAGCAGGCGAAACCGGAAGCTGCCGGCGAGAGGGCGAAGTCGTTTGACTCGGAGAGCCTGGGGGAGAGGATGAGGCGGCGCGCCGAGGAAGATAGGGCCAAGGCTGCTGCTGCGGCCGAGGAAGCGGAGCGGGAGAAGACGACGGTGATCGGCGGTTGGAAAGAGCGCGTGGTGGGGGAGCTGGAGGAGCTCGCGGACATGAAGTGGGCGGACGGTTTGGTGGAGGCGGCGAGGAAGAACAAGGAGGTGATCGCCGCCGCCGTCGCTGCCTTCTCGCTCGGCTTCTTCGTCTCCCAAAAGCTCTTCTCCAGGAAGTAAAAAATCATGCATCATGAGACGAGACGACCATGTATATATAGATGCAGCTAGCGCGTCACATGCATACATATGTATGTGTGTGGATGTATACACGACACGTACACAACTACACAAGTGCAATGCGAAATGCACTCAAGTAAAACCATTTGTAATGTGTACATTGGCACATCGAAAACGAAGTTGATTGTTCATATATACAGTACATCGAAGCTTCCAAAACTGCAGATCATCGATCACTGGACAAGCCAAGACAATGGAGTGACAAGGACAACTGAAACTGATCATGCAACAGTCCGGAGCATCTGCTGAGTTGAATGATTCACCTCACCTGGTCATATAGATTGGCATTTCCACTGGAAAATTCTATCAGAAAATACAATAGCTGCGGCTGGAAGGTTGCAAGAACTACACACGTTGATGATACATATCACAACAGGCGCTGTAGTTTGCAGCATTTCATCAACCTGGATCTATCCCGAACCCCGGCCGATATCTCCCTTGCAAGTATACAACAGGGAGGCTGCTCTGTATACGAAACCATACTATCATCAGCATAAGCATATTGTTTTGATGTAACGTTCCAATCTATCTGGGTGCAGTCGGAGCTGTCCATCGCCCAGCTCCAGCTGCTGCGCGCTTCCCCGATTGCCGCATCTCCTGTGCTTTCGCCAGCTGCGCGGTCAGATCCTAATCCACAATGAAGAAACAGTCAGCGGCAACCTACCCATATAACTCACAGATGAAGAGGGACCGAAAGATACCTTCGGCTTGAACGAACCATCCAATGAGTGCAAGATCGTACCAGCAAGCCCATAGTCAATGGCCTCTTGTGCACGGAAGTACCTCGGACCCTTGAGAAATTCTGCAAGCTCTTCCTTTGGTTTACCAACTCCTCTAGACAAAAGATCCAGGTGGTAATCTGTGTTCGTATCTAACTCTTTTGCCTGAATGCAAAATAAAATATTCAGTGCATAATGCAAGCAGAAGCGTAGCATGGAGTGAGCTAGATGTTAGAAATTGGAAAGAAGAGTTGAGTGTGACCTTAATCCACATGTCGATGGCAGCTCCACCAGATTTGTGGACCTTCGGCAGGTACAGTTTGGCTGCAGTTCAGTGATGCGCATCAAATATTATTAGGACCGCCATGTCAGTTTTTATAACATGCATGCACATATGCGGTTGCAAAAGGGAGCAAGGAAAATTAGAAAAGTAACATACTGATTGAATTTGGCAGCACTCCTCTTTTACCCTTGACACCCAGGGAAAGAAGCATTGCAGCCTGACCATACGCCATGCTCAGATTGATTGTGTAAACCTTGGATTTGCTTCGCTATAAAACCAAGACAAATATGACACAAAAATCAGAGTAAGCATTGTTTTATTGGAAAAACATACCTTCAATATTTCATTTTGCTCTAAAGCAAATAAAACATGAGCACAGTATATGAAAGAATTATATGTATGCCTGTCCTGTTTCCCTTCCATGCCATGCTTCAGCACAGTTACCACTCGAGTAAGAGACATGACTTACTTCGGACTGTTAATAATGTTTGTCTTTGATCCCTTGCAAACATTGTCCTGATCTCGTGGTTTGGAGGTATTGTATTCCCTACTGCAGACTGTGTCACAAATTAACCTACTACTCTCTACCAGCACTTGTCACTCAACCTCACTCAAACTGTATAAAAAGCAATCAAGCCTAAACTGAGCCTGATTCAATTTAAGACCTCCTTGCCAAATATTTATTGCTTCTGCCACTTTAACTTCATCCCATGTGCTTTATTCATGAAAAGAGTCTGCTAATGTGTGACTGCACCATGTGAAAGAAGATCAAAGCAACCATCTTTTGTGAATTCAGTTTTCGTGGTTCGGTAATCACTACTAAAGTCAACTAATTGCCCTTACAAAGAAAAATTGTGCAAGCAGAAGCTAAAAAATATAAATAACAGCTAGCATCTCCAATAGCAGACAGAACTCTAACCAATTTAACTTGCTTCTAGTTTTTGGCAAAATATGAAGGAAGACAATTAAATATGCAACATATTCAACTGTTCTAGACTCGCAATCCTGATGCAAATGTATGTGCAAAAACACTTGAACACTGTAATCATGAAATTGAAATTTGCAACATACACACAATAATTATTTATCCAAACTCAAAATATGAATGTGTCCTGGGCACAATATTAATACAGACAGTGAACGATTAGTGCAAGCGTAGTTTCATGGATGAACCCCCAAATGCAAAAATTGACACATCCATAATATGACAATCTGAGTGATAGAAGATAAGAGCGTACATTGATAAAATCAGCAATTGCATATGCATCAGTCTCAGATGCAACCAGCTCATTATTTTCGTCCTGTTACAGCACAGAAAATATAAATAACCAAACCTCAATAATTTCAATACAAGAGACAATGGAAACGAATGAAAATGGCATGTTAAGTTGTTAACATCTTATGACAAGTACTTACCATTGTTCCTGTGGAGTTTATATACAAGTAAATTGGTTTGGTGCGGTCATCATAATCTAGCCACAGAAATTGAGCAGCAATAAGCTCAGTTACAGCTGGAACAATCTACCAATAGAACAATGAGAACAGAAGGTCACTAGTTTATTGATTGAAACCTTATAACTACTATGTCATGGTCTCACGAATAATGAAATATGGTAGAAAGTTGATCTCTTACAGGCATTCCAAGAAATATAATTCGGGAGTCCAATAGCAATGATGGCAGATCTGGAGCTGAGCTTCTCATTCTTCTATATCCTCGGCCTGCCCTGCCCATGCTCATGCTGCCCATGCCCATACCCATGCTGTAACTTGCAGGGCCCTCGTGCATGCCTGACAGGGTGTACATACCAAATTCTCCTAGAAGCGGAAATGCTTTCCTGCAGTTCACAGGGAAAATACCATGTCAACTTTGTTGTGTTACCATCATAGAACAAATTTCAAGAATGAATAATGAAGAGAGCTCTACAAAACATCACTAACCTCTGTAACTTTCTGTGACTGCCGATTATAAGGGCTGTCGTCATTCATAAACATTTTCATCTGGGCAGGACTTAAGCCATAAAGGAATTGAGGAACGTTCTTGTAATAATCCATCACTGCAAGAAGGCACCATACTTTAAAGCAGTGCAACAAATAACTGGTATCAAAAGCGTTAGGGATAAGGTACTAAAGTGTGACAAATCACAAAACTAAAACAGGGCAGAAAATCGCTTGTCACCTCACCATAGAAAACTAGCAACTGCTACACTTTGTATGCAAGTGTAAAATGTGTCACTTGAGTACATTTTACATCAAGCATTTGATGAGACAGATTATTTAGGAAGATAAAGCAGGAACCTGGCATGTCCAGACCTCGTGCATAGTCAACTTGCTAACATCTACTGCTTCTTATGAATCACCAGTTAATAAATTTTCCCCAGGCGTTTTTTTTGTTGTTGTTGTTCTACAATATGTTAAGTTCAAATCTTACATTTTGCAAATGTTAAAATGAAGATAATATATTAAGCATTAGTGTAGAATTTCGGGAATAATTGTGTGTGTCCCTTAGAACCCCCGCACTCTTTATTTATAGTGCCAAATATTACAATCCGACTCTAACCAGTGCGCTGGGCGCAGCCCCGCTGCCGCGCTTCGGGTCAAATCGGCACTCTAGGCGCTCGCCCCGCCTAGACGGTCATCGCCGGTCCAAGGCAGACCTAGGCAGGCTAGGCGCGGCGGCTGCAGGGTGGCGCTGGGCGGTTTCAGGTGGAGCTAAGCAGCGACATGTAGGAGAAAGGAGGGGGTATGACGTGAGGAGACTCACCTGTGTCGGCCAAATCCTCCTCCCCGTTGTCGGCGCCGCCTCCTCCAACCCCTCCCCTCCACCGTAGTTGTTGAATCTGTCTCTCCGTTCCTGTGCTTGTCGCAGGCCGTCCTCCTCCCGCTGTCGCCCCAGCTCCAGCTCCGTGACCAAGTAGGAGGAGGTGGGTGAGGAAGAGGAGGAGGCGATGGGGCCCCAGAGGTGGCGGCGACGAGGCGATGGAGCGACGAGGAAGAGCCAGAGAGGTAAGGGCAAGTAGAGTTTGAGTGGAGGCGGGAGGGGGGTTTATATCGACGGCTCGAGGCGGATGGGCGAACGGTGGCCGTCGAATCTCAGATGGGCTAGGGCTTTGGGATTATGGGCCACAGAATTGGGCCTTCCAGTTACACGGCACATCCGCACCGCGCAATCGACCCCTTGCCTCCTCCTTCCCCCTCACCTCCTCCTTCTTTCCCCTCGACGTCGCCTCCTTCCCCTCGATAGCTCGACCACCACGCACTCTCTCCACTCTTCACTCCCCTGGTCCCCCCTAGCCTCGCTCCCCCTGTCCTTCTCGCCTCTGCGCCTCGCTCCCCCTCACCTCCTACTCTGCTCCCCCCTCGCCTTCGCGCCATGCTCCCCCTCTCCTCCGCGCCACTCTCCCTCCGCCTGAGTCGGCCGCCTAAACGCCCTAGGCGCTAGGCACCGGTCCCCCGCCTGACTAGCACCTAGCTCCTAGGAGAACACACACAACTCTCAACTCACACACGATTTGGACTCTTATTAAACTCTAATACTAATTCTCCAACACCCCCTTAAGATGGGCATGAGATAACAATCATTGTCATTTTGTTACATATTACAATATCATTACTAAAATCTAACACTTTATCAAACCTAACATCGACTCCATCGCCAATACCATAAAAAAGACGAAAAGGCTGCTCAATCACTAATACCAACAGGGACGTCACCAAATCCATCCCCACCATCTACCAGCTGCTCTGACCTCAACCTCCTCCTCCTCTACCCATATGCCCTCAGCCACCTCCAGCCTCCACCACCTCTGCCCACATGCCCCTAGTCTCGGCCTCCACCTTCTGCCAACCCGCTTTCGAACCTCTCCAGCAACGCCATCTCTGGCACGGGCATCCATACCACCACCATAGCCTCCACTGGAGCTACCACCAGCTCCTGCTTCGTCATCACCATCATCAAGCTCATCACCGCTATCGAACATCCACATCCCCTACCAATATCAACACCAACTTCATGAGCACCTTCGCTACCAACTCCAACGTCAACACCACCGAATGAGACTGCCATCAATTCCACTATTAGTACAACCACCAAAACCACCGCATGAACAGTCTTCTCCCCTTATTTTAGGGCCTCTCTACTTGCCCTAAAACTCCACCACCATCCCTAACTTCCACCATAGTAATCAGTCCCCAGGGAGCACACGCATCCACCACCATCTCTCTCCCTCCTCCCTCGATGCCTCTCGTCGAGCTTAGACAAATTTGCATCATCTCCCCTCTCCATCCTTCCCAATCAGCATCTCCCACTTTTTTTCCTCTCTTTTTCTTTCCTTTTTCTCCTTTTCTTTTCTTTCCATTTTCTACTTTTCTTTTTTTCCTTTTTTATCATCTCTTCCTTTTCTTTTCCCTTTTCTTTTCTGTTTCCTCTTTCGTCTTTTTCCCTGTTTCCTCTTTCTTCCTCATGCACGCCTGCTTCACCTTTGTCTTCCTCCTTTCTTCTTCTTTCTTCCTCACTCTCACCTCTCTCCGGTCGAGCCGGCCCGGATCCGGCCATGGACCGCTGGATCCCGATGCCCCTGGTCGGATCCCGCCGCCTCCTCGTCTGCCGCATGCGTCGCCGCCTCTGGCGCTTGCTCCGACTCAACTCCTTCTCCTCCTCCTCCTCCTCGTCGATGGAGTCCTCGCTGTCCGACCCCTCCTCTGAGTTGTCCGAGCTGTACCTGCTCCTCCATCGCTGCCTTCGCCTCCTCTCCTCCTTGTTTCTCCCCTTCCTACTCCGCTTCGCCCGCCACTTTTTCGTAGGAGTCATTGGAGCCCGAGTCTTTGCCGCCAGATCAGCCCTTGCCGCGGGAGTCTAAGCCTCCTCCACCGCCTCACCTTCTCTGCCGGTCCGCCCCAGGTTGTCCTTCGGGTCGCGCCTCCTCAACCGCCCGCACGCAACCCAGCCGGCCGCGATCCGCTCCCGTGTGATGCGGTCGTGGAGGACCACATGCGACGAGGGGCGGATCGACCGAGGAGCGATGGCGGCGGCAGTTCTGAGGTAAGGGTTTTGCTCGGGTTAGGGTTTGGGATGAATTGGCTCTGATACCATGTAAAATTTTGGAAATAATTGTGTGTCCCTTAGGAACCACACGCCTTTATTTATAGTGTCAAATATTACAACCCGATTCTAACACAACTCTCGATCGCATACGACTTGGACTCTTATTGAACTCTAATACTAATTCTCCAACAATTAGTGAACTTTTACTAAGATTTGCCCCTATAGACCATCCACAGTTCATTAACTTCAATGGCATGACCCCCTAGTCCTAGTTAAGTCAGTGCAATTTCTGTGAAATGCTAGAACTTGAAAGAGATACATGGGCAATCGCATTATCTGCATTCTGATATTGCTCAAATAGATCTGCATAGTTCAAAGCAACTAACAAAAGTATGTCATCATCGATTCCCTAGTACAAAAGGCTTATTTGGAATCATTGCTTTTTTTTACATGGTTCTGTATACACCGGTTCATTCGTTTATAAACATTGAAATTGAGCCAAAATTGTTAACAAACCATGGCGGGAGGATACGAGCTCTACACCACATAACCTAGCAGGATCTTATCGATAGACAGCTGACAGGCACTATAAATAGGTGATGGGGAAAGGTACTGGGGAGCGAGCTCACGGCCAACTTTGAGGTTCTCCTCGCGGAACTGCTTGGGGATGTGGTCGTAGTTCTTGCGGAAGGCGCCGCCGTCGCCGTGGTGGTAGTAGTAGCACCTGCAGTCGCCGGCCGGCCTCCTCGGGAGCCTCGCCGGCGGGGAGGAGGAGGGTAGGAAGGGACTCCTGGCCGGCGACGGCGGGGCGGCGGGGCAACGCAGCGCGAGCGCCATGGGGTAGTGTGTGACTCAGTGACTGTGGTGTGGAGGCGCAGCCGGCGTACGTGGGTCGTGATGGGTGGGCTGCGTTGCTTGCCTTGCTGTGCATTTGTATAACTACTTTTGTTAGTGTGCGGTAATTTGGAAAACTCGGAACAATTACTGTCCGGGCTTACTGAAGTATTGAGTCCGCCCACAAGGCCCAGCCCAGGACCGTGAATCCATGAACAATCTAGGCCCAACCTAGGTGCGATGGCTGCTGTTAGCTGATGGAGTTGCTCAATGCAAGAGCATGTTTTCAACCATCTGCCGGACTGCAATTAGCCGGTTTTCTTTTAAAAAATCATCTTCAGTTTGTAAGAGTGCAAGAGGACACACTCACGCACAAGCATCCCCTACACATGCTGAGAACTAATGACAGACATTCAGGTCTCACAGAGTGTGGGGACACGCTTAATTTACTAGAACTGGTCACTAGGGCTAGATAACGAGCCAGCTCGGCTCGTTAGCGTTCGTTAAGAAATCAGGCTCGGCTCGTTAAAAAGCTCGAACTCGACTCGTTAGGCTCGTTAAGAACAATTTAGGGCTTGTTAGACTCGTTAGGCTCGCTAAAAAAGAAAATCAGCCTAATAAAAATTTTAGAAAGTCATGATATCACAACTTGGGGCTTGGATCTCCCTGGACCGTCTAAGGGTTGCTGGGTTGGACTGGTCTGGTACTACTACTCAACTGTGCTTGTTTTTTAACGAGCTAAACGAGCGACTCGCGAGCCAGCTCAAACTCGGCTCATTAAGAAAACGAGCTAAATTAGCGGCTTGGCTCGTTAAAAGACCGAGTTCGAACCGAGTCGAGCCGAGCACTTAACAAGTCAAGCTAGCTCGAAAGTTTCGAACTTTTTTTTTTACCCTTACTCGTCACTAGAAATTAGCCAAGTGCAAAGAGAGAGAAAGAGAATCGTCTGGCTAGCCAGAGAATTGAAGCACGGGCGGGCGATCGATGCAAAGCATGGCAAAAGGCTAGAGACACGCTAGCTCCTCGATCGATCTCTGCAGCCTCCTGAATCAACCGTACGTGCGTTGTGTGTGGTTTTAGCCTATAGTGATCACCATGGCCTGTTGATGCATGTTCACATTAATTCTGATCCAGAACAACTAACAAGATTCCTCACCAACAACCCAAAAAAACAAGTCCTAGTGCTTGTCAAAAGGTACCGATCGTTTTAGTCACAGCAAGGACATGGGCGCTGACTACAGATAGTGCCGTTTAATTGTCGTCGTTATTGAAATGCGTACGTTCGTACGTAGCTCATGCGCAGCGTGGCACTGACTCTCGTTTGCAGCCTGGACTGCCTGCCTGATAGATAACACAGCGTAGCAACATGCATGCCCATGCATACTCCATGTCTCCATTTCGATCGAATTAATGAATATCAGCTGAGCTCGATCCTCGAGACATCCAAGTCGATCGCTGATCGTTTTTTACACATGCAATGAAGGTGGCTAGCTTGTCTCTGCTGGTGTAAGCACCGTACGTGTGCAGGAGCTGAATTGCAGCGTAAAATTGGCTTACATGGCACTATTCGGCGTACTAATAGTAATTTTGTCTCTCTCCCTACGTAAAAACCAAAAATATCACCCTCCAACGTTCCCCAGGGGACCGGATACTCCACCACACGTTACGTGTGAAATCCAAACCACTGGAGCACAGACCAAGCCGAGTCTAGCCCCTAGGGGCACGGTAGAGGACACTGTCGTGCCCTGGAGCCACAAAAGGCGAGAGTCCATGCCTCCCTGGCACGGAAGTGGTGAGGCTACCGCGAGAGGAAGTGAAAAGGAGGATTAAAAAAAATTCTGATACTATTTGAAACTTATAAAAAATATTTTTCCCTTTGGATTTTTTATTCTTATTTTTTTACCTCGCACTTGCAACTTCAAATGTATTATCACATGTATCATAAAAAAAATTCCATAATTTTTTCGCATAAAATCGCGACGCAACATAGCACACGCAGCTTCAAACATTGGTGTCATTCGTAGCCATCGCCACCCTTCGCAGCCCTCGATGGCTCGGTGAGTCAATGGAAGGTGCATGTGAACACTATTTGACGATGTGACGGCGGACAGTATTACACCGCCACCAGACGCGGCGGCGGGCGGTAGTACACTGTCACCGAACTCGAAGGTGGGCAGTATTACACCATCACTGAATGCGGCGGCGGACAGTAGTACACCATCAACAATCGCGGTAGCGGACAGTAGTACACCGCGACCGGTGACAGTGTACTACTGACCACCGCCGTATTCGGTGACGTTGTACTACGGCCCGCGTTGCCGTGTTGTCGAATAGTATTTCACATGCTCCATCCATTGACTCATCGAGCCACCGAGGGCTGCGAAGGGTGGCGATGACAACGGTTGTACACCCATGTTTGAAGCTGCATGTGTTGTGCTGCGTTGTAATTTCATGTGAAAAAATTTATGAATTTTTTTTCTGGTACATGTGATAATATATTTAAAGCTGCGTGTGCGAGGTAAAAAACAAAAATAAAAAATCCAAAGAAAAAATATATATTCTTTAAAGTTTCAAATAGTGTCAAAAATAATTTTTAAATCCGCTTTTGCGCTTCCTCTCGCGCCTTTGGCGGCACCCTCGCCACTTCCATGTCAAGGAGGCACGAACTCCCGCCTTGTGGCTCCAGGGCATGGCAGTGCCCTCTGTTGTGCCCCTAGGGGCCGGACTCAACCTAGTTCGTGCCTCAGGGGCTCGGATTTCACACGTGGCGCGTGGTGGGGAGTCCGACCCCCTAGGGCATGGTGGCGGGTGTCATTTTTGGCATTGACGTAGGGAGAGGGCCAAAATTGCTATTTAGCGTGGTGAATAGTGACATGCTCAATTGCAGCAAGCAGATTTACTCAAATCTAGTCTAGTCAGTAGCTAGCTAGTGTTGCACTATATGTCTATCTAATTACAAAAGGAGGCTAGCTAAGCAGGCAGACGGTGATACTCAGGGGTGGATCCAAGTGAGGCCTAGTTGCTCAATATCTCATCGAGAGTGGCATTCCCTTTGAAGCTTCTTTCCAAGTCATTAGTCAATTTCTTGACTTGGGCCTTGAGCTCTTCGTTTTCCTCTACAATGTTAATCTCATAAGATATAGAGGAAATAGAAATATCTAATTTTAAGTAACCAGGTACATCTAGTAAATCATCACAAGAAGTGGATATGCTAACTTGTAGGATCAAGGATAACCGACTAGAGGGGGTGGATAGGAGGTTTTTAAACTTTTTGACTAATTGACAATTTAAGCCAATTAAGAACTAAGTCTAAACTAGATACAATTCTAGCTAAGTAATTCAACATAAGATAAATGCTAGAATTGTAAATACGGAAAGTAAAGACTGGAGTTAACCACAATTGAGACAAAGATGTTTTTCCCGTGGTATCGAAGACTTGCCGGTCTTTACTAGTCCACGTTGAGGAAGCTTGAACAAATCAAGCTGGCTCCACGAATTAAGCCTTCCCTCGATCACTATTGGTTGTTCTTCCTCTGCTCCGGAAATGGCAAATACCAAGCCACTCACAATCTTAGCACCGGGCCTCTTCACAATCTTCTTGAAGAGATCACCGTGCAACCTCCGCCAAGCCGTCTAGGTGTTTGGCAAAACACCAAGAGTAATAAACCAATGATCTTCACTTGACGACACTCAAATACAATAGGTCAATCTAGTATGAATGCACTTGAATTGGGGTCAACTACCTCACAATGAATGCACAAGTGTATATGAGTAGTTGAGAGGATGCTCAAAGCTCTAAGGATGTTAAATGAGGTATAGCATACAGTCCTTGAGCAGGTGGAGGGGTATTTATACCCGCACCAACAAATATGACCGTTGGGGAGGAATTCCCCAACTTTCAGCGAAATACGGTACTACCGTCAACTAAGTCGCGGTACTACCGTACCCATGTCAGAGCACAGTAGCGGTTAGAACAGTAGCATTAACCGCTCTGCATAGCTGTTGAAAATTCCAGAGCGGTACTATCGCCAACCAAGCTGCGGTACTACCTCTTGGGCCAGTCATACCGCATAATGGAGCGGTACTACCGTTCGTAGGGTTTCCAACTCAAGCTGAAAAGACGCTTCTCTAGAAATTACATACCGCCATCTAGAAAACGGAACAACCGAGGAGCGGTAGTTCCGCTAAACATGCGGTTATACCGCGATGCGGTCGTACCACCAAGTAAAGTCCGGAACTACCGTTTCCAGGGTGAAGCACCAAACCCAAAACGGGGTCTCTCTGTTTTTTACGTACCACCAACTAAATAACGGAACGACCGGGTTGCGATAATACCGCACCACGAGCCGGTCGTACCGCTGAGCGACCAGATCAGCTTAGCCCGATCGGACTGATTACGTGGACGGCTCAGATTCATTGGGCCATTCGGACCACATGTCTTAACCGCACGATTGGGTTGCGTTCGGACGGTCCGAACGTCCACCGGTAGTATCGCCAAAGTATATGCGGTCATACCGCTAAGCGGTAGTTCCGCCGTGTAAACTCCGGTACTACCGATTTACCTGACAATTGCACAGTTGGCTTTCCAATTCAAATTCAAATGCATGCATGATCCTAAATTGATCCAATTTGCATAAGAACAAGCTATCAAGCTACTAGTCACGATCACTCTTAATAGTACGGTATTTAACCTATAATCCAGTCTTCCAATCATTTCTCCTAAGACCGGTAAACACAAAAGGATCCTAGACTACTTGTACCTTGTCTTTGAGCCATGTAGATCTTCATGTTGTCCTTTAGCATGCATCTTCAAGTCATCAAACTCACCAATGGGACTTAACCTTGTAAATACTCAATAAACACGTTAATCCCATATTCACATATTATCATTAATTACCAAAACAATTATTAGGGGCCTAGGTTTGGGCTCATGGCCTTAATAAAGATGGTCATCCTAATTTTCCAATAAGCATAATTTGAACCATCAAAGTGTGGTGCTCTACTAAAAGAGAAACCCTCATTAACCATCATTTACTCTCTAGGCTGTGAAGCCTAATAAATGAGAGACTAAGCTCTGATGCCACTTGTAAGATCGAGGAGGCCGACTAGAGGGGGGGTGAATAGGCGGTTTTAAATTTTTTTTTGGCTAAAACCGAGTTTTATGTGGAATTGTAAATCAATTCGGTTTTGGACAATTAAAACCTATATCAACTAATCTTTACTAAGTGCACCAACGATAAGACCATTGACACTGATAGCAATCATACAAAGACAAGTAAGCAATTTAATTCTATAAATGTAAATTGCAATAGTAAAGCACAAGAAAGCAAACCACGATGACACAATGGTGTTTTACCATGGTGTTTGGAGACTTGCCGGTCTTCCCTAATCCACGTTGAGGTAAGCCCAAAAAAATTGGATCGGCTCCACGAATTATGCCAAACACCTCCGAGGTAAGTCCAACCACTTAGACCGGCTCCAACACGAACCAACACCTCGATTCACTAGCGGTTGCTCTTCCTCCACTCCGGAGATGGCGAGCACCAAGCCACTCATAAACGCCGGGCCTTCTCACAAGCTCCTTGAGAAGATCACCGGACCACGATGCCTCCACGCCGTCTAGGTATCGGCAAACACCAAGAGAAACAAGTCAAAGACTTTCGCTTGATTCTCACCAAGTGCAACACATGCACAAATAGATACCCAGTCCAATTATAGTTGCAACACATGCAACTAGAGATTCTCCCTTTTACTCACAAGGTGCAACACATACACAATTGAGAGGAGAAGACTTGCACTAGCTCAAGAGAATAGAATGGGGGCCCAGCTACTCTCCCACAACTGGCCAAGGTGGGTATTTATATCCCCTACACAAAAACTAGCCGTTGGAGGAAAGATTGCTGAAAAAACCAGCACGAGCGGTAGTATCGCCGTTCAACAGTCGGTACTACCGCACCTCCACTGACACACAGTAACGACTATAACAAAGCCTCTAAAATAGCTATTGAAAATGTGGCGCGGTACTACCGCCGTTGAACACGCAGTAGTTCCGCACTCTGGTAGTTCTAATCCACAATGGCGGTACGACCGCTTCCACTTGAGGTCCAAAATGACACTCTCTGGAAATAACGTACCGCTCACTAAATCGGTTACACCGGATTGCGGTAGTTTCGCCAAGTAAATATGGTACTACCATGATGCGGTAGTTCCGCCAAACAACCCCCGGTACTACCGCACCTCAAGAGAGCAACACATGCTCAAAAGTGTCTTACTGGAAAAAACGTACCGCCAACAAGGGCTGGTATAACCGGGTTGTGGTAGTACCGTACAAACTTCCCCGATCATACCGTAGTGCGGTAGTACCGCCAAAAGAACGTCGGTACTACCGCCTTTTCTGAAAAAAGCACAGATTGCATTCGTTTCAACTCAATTTGCAAAACACATTTGCCAAATTGATACGCGATGCAAACAAAGATTTAAAGGCAAGATTCTCAACAAGTTGCAAAACACATTTGCCAACTTTTAGAATCAATGCCACAAGAAATAAGGTACATGGATTTAAACCATTTGCAAAACATATTCGCAAACTAAAGTCACATGCTACAAAGATTATGCATGAGCCTCGACTATTTGCAAAAACACATTCGCAAATATTGGCAACATGCTAACGAGAGCTAGAGCAAGTGAGATTGAGCTATCAGCACATGATGAGACTCAAGTTACTAATCAAGACCCCTCTTAATAATACGACAACATATACTAATAATCCGGTCTTTCAATCAAATACCAAGACCGGTAAAAGACTAGGAATACATCCTTAGCCCTAGCTAGTCATACCTTTGCCTTGTACATCCTCTTATAGCTTAATGATGTACATCTTCACTTCAAGTCTGGGTTCTTGACTTTGATAATCATCAACACATGATGATTTCTTTTCTTCAAGTTCTTGGCTTGAATATGCATCAACCCATGATGCATGCATTCACTTGACCTCCATCAATACATGATGGGTCTTATTTTGACTTGATGATCAACTCATGATCATCTCCTCTTTTTGAACATCATCAACACATGATGATTTCCTTTTCTTCAAGATCTTGATACGTATCAACACATGATGCATCCTTTACTCTAAGCTTTTGAATTGATGACGATCAATTCATGATGTCATCCAAAGACTCCAACCTCATGGAACTTAACATATTCATCCAACTTATGGAAAATGTTAGTTCCACAATGTGATTGGCATTAATTACCACAACATACCATTAACTCATAATGGTGGGACAAGATACTTCAATCTTTCTCTCTTTGGTAATCGATGGCAACCATCACAATTGCAAGTAATTGAATATAAGATCATATGAGTATATATGAACTACACAAGTTTTGTATATTCATATGACATGTTTCAAAGTAAAGATCCTTAATATATGTGGATAAAGGAATATGGATCAATACTATTGAAACCACAAAACATAGAGTGAACTCGCCTAAATGTGTGCATACACTAATGTGTAATAAGAACATATGCACATATTCAAGTTAACCTTTTAGTGGAGTTCAACCTATATTTTGGATCCGAGAAATACAACAAGATAGAAGAATAAGATGTCGAATG
This sequence comes from Phyllostachys edulis, assembly GCA_036346405.1. Lineage (NCBI taxonomy): Eukaryota > Viridiplantae > Streptophyta > Magnoliopsida > Poales > Poaceae > Phyllostachys > Phyllostachys edulis. Next base: position 808,718 of record CM070554.1, on the reverse strand, counting down.
CATACCTCCATGATTTCACCTTTTTCATACAAATGAGACTAAACAATATCATACTAAACAAGAAAGTTAGTCTCACATATAGATTTGTCATTAATCACTAAAATACTCCATTAACTCATAATGACGAGTCTAGATTCTTCAACGTATCATCCGATCATGTGGTCATGTCGAGTGGTCCGAACGTTCAATCACATTTGAGCCGTCCACATGGATAGTCCGATCGAGTGAGCTGGTCCGGTCGCACTTGAGAAAGCGGTAGTACCGGAGGTTGCTTGGCGGAACTACCGCATCACGGTAGTACCACATTTACTTGGCGAAACTACCGTAACCCGGTGTAACCGATTTTGTTAGCGGTACGATATTTCCAGTAAGGACCAGTTTTGGACCTCAAGTGGAAGCGGTCGTACCACCCTTGTGGATCGGAACTACCGGAGAGCGGAACTACTGCGTATTACTTTGCAGTAGTACCACGCCGTATTTCCAATGGCTATGTTAGGGGCTTTGTTATAGCCGTTACTGTGCGTCAGTGGAGGTGTGGTAGTACCGGCCGTTGAACGGTGGTACTATTGCTCGTGCTGATTTTTTCACCAGCTTTCCTCCAACAGCTAGTTTTTGTGTCTGAGCTATAAATACCCGCCTTGGCTGGTTGTGGGTGAGTTGCTGGTGCTATATACATTTCTTTGAGCAAAGAGCAAGCCCTCTCATCTCTTTTGTGCATGTGTTGCACTTAGTGAGCTTAGAGAGCAAACCCTAAGTGCATGTGTTGCATTAGGTAATGGATTATGTATCCATTGAGATTAGACACTTGATTAGTTCAAGTGAGAGTCTTCGACTTGTTACTCTTGGTGTTTGCCGACACCTAGACGGCGTGGAGGCGTCGTGGTCCGGTGATCTTCTCAAGAAGCTTGTGAGAAGGGCTGGCGTTTGTGAGTGGCTTAGTGCTCGCCATCTCTGGAGTGGAGGAAGAGCAACCCCTAGTGGATCGAGGTGTTGGTTTGAGTTGGAGCCAGTCCAAGTGGTTGGACTTACCTCGAAGGCATTTGGCTTAATTCATGGAGTTTGTCCAATTAGTTTGGGCTTACCTCAACATGGATTAGGGGAGACCAGCAAGTCTCCGAACATCACGGTAAAACATCATCGTGTCATTGTGGTTCGTTCTTGTGCTTTACTTTGTGCAATTTATATTTCTTGTTTTAAATTGCTATCTTTTATATCGTCTCTTGTTGTTGGTGCACTTAGTAAAGACTAGTTGATTTAAGCTTTAATTGTGCAAAACCGAATTGATTTATAATTCTGCATAAAACTCGATTTTAGCCGAAGAAGTTTTTAAAATCGCCTATTCACCCCTCCTCTAGTCGGCCTCCTCGATGTTATAGTCATGCCTACCGGCCCGGCCTGAGACACGGTATGTTGGCCATGTCTAGGCATGTACGACACGCACGCAGTCGTCGTGTTGTGTCAGGATCCTCGCCCAAATGAAATGGGTCCAAAGATGGCATGCATGTCTGAGACCATGCCCGACATGGCCTTGCTCGGGCATGGCACGACACGACTCAGCCCGGCCCGGCTAGGCACGATGGCGGTGGCACCTTGGCCGGCGAGGAAGGAGGCGGAGGCGGCAGAAGAGGTAGCAATGGCAACCCTTCTTTCCCATCGACTACAGCCCTACGTCGTGGGAGTCTAGGGGTGGCGTCATAGCCATCGCGCACGGCCGGCAGCGGCACGCAAGGACGTCGTTGGCGTCGGTGTAAGATCGAGGAGGCTGACTAGAGGGGGTGAATAGGGTGTTTAAAAAAAATATTGGCTAAAACCAAGTTTTATGCGGAATTGATATGAATTCGGTTTTGCACAATTTAAAACCTAAATCAACTAGTTTTAACTAAGTGCACCAACAAACTAAGACTAAGACAACAATTGCAATCCTAAGGAGACAAGCAAGCAATTTAGTTCTACAAATGTAAATTGCAAGAAAGCAAAGCTCAATAAAGCAAACCACAAGAACACCTGAACTTTCCCCATGGTGATCGGAAACTTGCCGATTTTCCCTAGTCCATGTTGAGGTAAGCCCAAATGAATTGGATCGACTCCACAAATTTAGCTTACACCTCGAATCCACTCGGGGTTGCTCTTCCTCTACTCCGGAGATGGAGAGCACCAAACCGCTCACAACCGCCCTAGTCTTCTCACAACCTTCTTTGAAAAGATCACCGACACAACTCCTTCAAGCCGTCTAGGTGTTGACAAACAGTAATAGTAATAAGTCGAAGATGTTCACTTAAACAAATCAAGTGTCTAAACTCAATGGATACTAAATTCAACACCTAATGCAACACCTACACTAGGTTTTTACTCTCTAAGCTTACTAAGTGCAACATGTGCACAAAAGAGAGGATAGAGCTTGCTCTTTGCTCAAGGGAAACGAAAATAGCACCAACACCCCCCCAACAACTGGCCACAAGTGGTATTCATACACACACATAAAAAACTAGCCTTTAGAGGAGAATCTACAGAAAAAATAGGGAATATCGGTTTGACCGCCAACCAATGGCCGTTCAAACCACCCTAGCTCAAACGGCTATAAAAATCAGCTATTGGACGCTCAACGGGACTGACCTCCCTCATAGGGGCCAGTCAGACCACCAGGGAGGAGGTCAGACCGCTCCACAGAGGAGTCAAGCTAGGGGGGGAATACCCATCTCTAGAATAAACAAATTGGGGTGATTGACCATGGGGCTGGTCAGACCGGCCAACACATGACTGTCAGATCGGGGTCCCACCGGTCAGACCGGTCGCCACTGGCGGTCAAAGCGCCAGGACAATTAGACTGGCACACAGCCTAGTCAAACCTAAGGTGGGCCGGTCAGACAACCCAAAGTGTGCGGTCAGACTGCCAGAGATTGGAAAATAGATTTTCAATATCGCTTCAACTCAATTTTGCAAAACACATGTGCTAATTGATGCGCGATGTAAATAAGGGATGAAAGTGAGATTCTCAACAAGTTGCAAAACATTTTTGTCAACTTTTAGAATCATGCCACAAGGAATTTGGTATATGTACTTAAACCGTTTGTAAAACACATTTGTAAACTAAAGTCACAAGCTACAAGGATTATGCATGAGCCTCAACTATTTGCAAAATGCATTCACAAATATTGGAAACATGCTGAAAAGAGCTAGAGTAAGCACTCAGAGCTATCAACACATGATACATTCAAGCTACTGGTCAAGACCTCTCTTAATAGTATGACAACCTATACTAGCAATCCGGTCTTCATACCAAACACCGAGACAGGTAAAAGACTAAGAACACATCCTTAGCCTATGCTAGTCATACCTTTGCCTTGAGTATCTATTTTGGAGTGATCACTTGATGACGAACATCCCCAATCCAAGTCCGGGATCTTGACTTGAATATCATCAACATATGATGATCTTCTTCGGTTCATGATCTTATCTTGATGCTCATCAACACATGATGACATCCTAAGTCTTCATCATCATGGGACTCAACTTGTTTCACCAACTCATGAAAAATATTAGTCCACATGATGATTGTCATTAATTACTAAAATATTCTATTAACTCATAATGGTGGGTATAGATTCTTCAGTTGGGTCACAGACAGGAGGTTATCGACGAGCTGGGGAGCCCGAGCCAGAGCAAGGTCTTGTCACCGTCCTTTGTACAGAAGGTGGCAGTGGCGGCGTGCTACAGAGGAGGAGGAGGTGGCTCCCACGGCGGCGGAGGCGCACGGTGGTGTAGGCAGCAGCGTTGCGTAGTGGCCAACGGGCTTTTATAGATGGCTACACAAGACAACCCCGTCTTGTCAGGCTTATCATGCCCAGCCCGGCATGGCAGGCCCATGAGCTCGCACGTGTTGTGCTTGGGTCAGCGGTTGAGCCCACGCATGCCCCATTTAGTTAGCTAGGCTGGCCGGGTCGTGCCTAAATGGACTTGTGTCAGCCCATGATGCCTATTTGGCCACCACTAGTCTCATTCATTGCCCTACATTGCATGTAGAACTTGCTTGTTGCACGTAACAAATGGCAGGCGATATTTGGTTACTCCATTTGATTTGATGGTCTCCTCGACGAGCACGACGCCCAGCGATGACGATGCGTACGCATGGTGACAAGAAGGAAGGTACTTTACCTCGTCAACGAGGATGTCCGTGTTTAAGGACATTTGATAAATGGGCACTGTTGTAGAGTGCCATGTATTAAAAAAAGAGAAAATTCATTATATGATACTGAATAACTCCTTCACGATATGCCATCAAATAACTTCTTCTTCACAATATGCCATTGAGTTCTAAATTTTCTTCATAGTATGCCATCACCATCACTTTCCTTGTCCAAGCCCCTCCTTTAAGTCTTGAGAAAAAGACTATTTGGCCCTCAAGTGTCACATTTTTTCACATTTCACTCCATGCCATTTTTTTGTTCACAACAAATTATTCTAGTCCAAAGTCTACACACGTATTGGATTCTACTACCACTCAGTGGCAATTTAAAACACATTAGGAGCAATAAAATGTAACAACTAGCGGAAAAACGATCTTTTCTTAGGGCTTAACGGAGGGGCTTGGTCGGAGAAGTGACGACGATAGCATATTGTAAAGAAATTTGGAATCCGATGGCATATTATGAAGGAGTTATTCGATGGCATATCATGAAGGGAGTTATTCGATGTCATATAATGGATTTTCTCTTAAAACCCATGAAATTAGAATGCCCCGTACAAATAAAGATGTTGTACATTATCATGCAGCTAAATTTGCCTGTAACAAAACCGATGGCCACTTAGGGCATCTCCAATGCTTATTCCTTAAGGTAGTCTTAAGGTGGGGCCCACGTGGACTGTGGAAATTGTCCAATGTTTATTGTTTGAGGAGGCCTTAAGGTGGGTCCCACGGTTCAATAAAAAAATCATGCCCCTCTCTATCCCTCTTTTCCTCTATTCACCCATCAACCCATTCCACTCCATCGACTACCATCACTATTTACTGTGCGCCCCTCTTCTCCGCCCCTCCCACTCAACGCTGCTCAACACCGCTCACTGCACTGCCCCTCCTCTCCACCGCTCACCGTGTCGCCCCTCCACTTCACTGCGTCGTCGCCCCTCTTTACCGCCCCCTTCTCCACCACTCCTCCCCCGCTACCAACCCTCCCCCTCTCCACTAGCGCTATTCAGATTTGAAGACGACTGGATCCGGCAGCCTTCCTCGGCCTCCTGCCTACCCACGATTGGATCCAACAACGACGACCGATACAATCTCCTTCCTCGTCTCCTACCTGTCGGATCTGAAGATGGTGGTGGGCCTTCCCTAGCCTCCTTGGAGCTCCAGGACATGCGGTCCAATCTAGTGGTGATGCTCGTCATCTGCTGCTCCGGACGTCTTCCTCGAGCCACTGTCGCCGTCATGCATCGTCCTTGTCGAGCACCTCCAATAGCGTCACACCTTCTGCATCCTCTTGGTGGCAGCAACAGCAAGTCCACAACGACCATGATGAGTGTTGCGTGCTGACAGGTGGGATAAGATGAGAGAGAGAGAGGAGAGAGTAACATTTGTATTACTTTTGCACTGGTCACAAGCTTGTGGCTGACTGCAAGCTATAGGGCCTATTTGGCACGACTGTGGCTTTCCTGAAAAGCGGCTTTCGGCTGGACTGCAGGGTTGAACGACTGTAGGGATGAACGACTTGGCTGAAGAGATTTGATGTTTAGTTGTCTGGATTTTAGGTAAGCTGGTTGCAGCTTCCGATATGAGAAATGTCTGAAATGCCCCTAAGGACTAGGGCTGGAAAAAAAGCTTGTTAGTGGGGCTCGTTGGCCCGGTTCAAAATTACTCCAATTAGACTCGTTATTTGGTCAAATATTGAAATGACTCAATTTCGAATGAAATTGGATTTCACTCTGGCTCGGCACGGCTCGGCTCGTTAGCTCGGTCATAAAAATACTTTCAAACTATAAATAAAATGATATTAAATCAAACTATGTCAATTTCAAGAAAAACTCGGTAAGACGACTATCTGGCTCGTTATCCATCCCTACTAAGGACATTAATGGCTTATTTGATGTTGTTTAATGCAATTAATAACATTTAACGACAACTAATGGCAATTGACGATTATTAACGACAACTAATGCAATTAACGACAACTACCGCAATTGACGAGAATTAACGACGATTAACATAATTGACTACAATGAACGATGACTACCGCAACTGATCGCAATATACTACAATTAACGACGATTAACGACAATATACCGCAAAGAACACAATATACCGCGATTAACAATGATATACCAAACAACACAATGAACCATAATTAGCGTATTTAACATCAATTATTATAATAAACATATATGACAACCAATAATTATTAAAACCATTATTACAACAAATAATTATTAAGATAAATAATTAGTACAATAATTAATTATTTTAAAACTATTACTGTGAATAATTATTACAATGAATAATTAATCAATTAAATAATTATTACATAACACTAAATTTACAACCAGAAAAAATAAAAAATAATAAGAAAAAATAGAGCCGTCGGTGACGGCTAGGGTTTGGGTCGCCGCCGGGAGAGGACTTGGGCGATAGGGGAGGAGGGAGCCGGCACCGGAGAAGGACTTGGTGTTGGGTCACGGGGTAGGCTACGATAGCTACAAACAAAAATTTCTACCACGCGAACCAGGATGCCAAGCAAGTAGATGATCATAGATCGTTATCAACAGACGCCAGCAGAGCAATGAAGAAGGGTTGGAGCAACCGTCCAACGAAGAGCGGCCGATGTAGTGGTCGAGTCGATCGCTCTCCAAAGAACGCTCTGCGGTTCCTTGTGAAGATCGCGGATCGCCCTCAAGCGCAACAATCGTAGTGGCGCCTCTACGGTATCCACACGCCCAGGAAGGAACAACCGAACGTCGGTGTGCGGCACCAAGTCGCACGCTGGAGCTCTCAAGGAGATGGCGGCTAGGGTTTCGGTGGTGTTTCACGATCCTCCCAACACCTCATGCACCTCCTTATATAGTGCTCGTGATGGATCCTATCCAACACGCTTCTTAATCAGATTCGTCGGGTTTGTTCCAACCCGCTAAGTGTGTGACCACAGGGTTCATGTGTAGTTCGGTTGTGACTCTAAACCGCTTCCGATCACGAGTCGAAGCGGCTCCTAGCGTAACATATCGATTCCCTAATACACACAAATTATATCGGGCGAACCTTAATGCAATATGATCTACGACTGTGTCTTCATCACTTACGACCGTGTCCTATCTCAGATACGATTCAGTTATGTGGTCACGACCATTCAGAACTCCTCACGACTGTGTTACGACCACTCAGGATTACGCTCGACCGATCTGACTAGCTCAGATTTGCATACGATCACCAGAATCGTCGACTGAGCGACCTACTCGTGTATACTCCCTTTACCTCACGACGTCTGGTTGAACTCCGTGTGAGATGTTGTGTCATCCATGGATCTGCTCAATACTTTCTCGACGAGTATCGATAACTTTACGTGGTCGAACTCTTTGACTACTAGTGGCATGGCCATGCACTTTCTTTATCCGATCACAACGAGGGCCCAGAGACATCTCTCCGTTATGTTAGGAGGGCAAATCCCATATCCCATCGGTCACATTCCTCTCCATGTTTCAGAGCATACCCGAAAGCTACCTTTATAACTACCCGATTCACATTGTAGCGTTTGGCAACCCTAGCGTGCTCTTACACATGTAGGAAACCATGCCGATCTCGTGTCTAAGGATTATACATCATCATTGCTTGAGACCAACTAATGACACATAGATTCATAACAATCTCAATAGTGCCTCAAGGTGGGTCTTATCCAACATCATGTTCTCTAACATGTGTCCATATTATTGGTTTGATATCTCCATATCTATGACTCGTGAAACATAGTCATCAACCAATACATATGCTAGTCTATTCATATGTGTCCTCATATGTTTACGACCGAGGATCGATAAGAATAATTATTGCGTAAATATAGAGTTTCACAACCAAGTCACATACTTGATAATAAATATTAACAATATTATTCTAAGAACAAGATAACACATTATCCAATGTCATGAACATAATGAAATGTAATCATCTCTATGATTGCCTCTAGGCATATTTCCAACACTTGGGCGGCGGGGTCGAGGGAGGAGGCCGACGGTCGGACCAGCGCGAGGCAGAGGGAGGAGGAGGGCAGCGACCACGGGCGAAGGAGGAGAGAGGTGGAGGAGGGTGGCCGCGGGCGGAGGAGAAGGGAGGTGGAGGAGGCCGATCGCGGGCGAGATCCAGATCTGGATTTGGGCTAGGGCGGTGCCAGGGAGGAGGAGGTCATGGAGACGCCGAGGAGGAGGAGCGTCTGGGGGGAGGAGGAGAGAGGCACTGGCTGGGAGGAGGACGGGCGGGAGGAGGACCGAGCGAGAGAGGAGGAGCTGCATTGGGGAGGAGGGGGCGGCGAGGAGGAAGGAGCGGGTCTTGGGGAGGAGGAGGTGGGAGGAGGGGGCGGCGGGCTGGCTGGGAGGAGGAGGGGCGGAGGAGGAGTGGGCGAGGGAGGTAGTAGTGGGAGGGAGCGCGGAGGGGCGGAGGGAGGGGGTTTTATGCAGTGGCAAACGTAGGTAATTACCCCCTAACTTGGGGGGTAAAGTTGGAACAGAGGTCATGGGAAGCCACAGGAAGTTGCCTCTCGGTAGTTTTCGGCTTTATCGCATTACACGCGGCTTTCGGCTTTGAAAAAAAACCAAAAAAAAAATCATCCATTTAGAACGACTTCTAGCTTTTCCAAATAAAAAGCGGAAGCTGAAGCCGTCTCATTCACGACAAGCCGTAGCCGGTTCAAAAATTTCCCCACTCTGCTTGTGACCGGCCATAAGGTCGCCGGGCAGGCCCTGCGGCCTGTTTTTTTTTTCTGCACATGGTGGATGCGCTTAGCCAATCACCTGAAAAGCCCAACATTGCTGTCCCATGCAGCCAGATTGAAACCTAGGACGTGCAGTACTGGTGTACGGTACTGTGCCGGGGTGGTGGGCGGATGGATACGAACAACAAGTGGTGTTTCCACGGTGGCACGCATGTCCACGTACGCAGTACGAGGGGCTCAGCCCACAGGAATGGAAAGAGCAGAGAAGCAGAGCAGTCTTGCTCCTCGTCGGCCGCCCCCGGTTTTGGTTTTGCGGCCTTCTCCCGGTTCATCCCCTCGGATTTCCTCGTATCGTACACGCATGGATGGCTTGGTATTTCCATCCATTCCTCCCAAATCCCATCCCAATTTATACCCACCCCGATCCCCTCCTCCCCCGTCGCCGCCCGCGCTGACTTCGCCGTCCATCCCTGCCTCGCCCCTTCCGGCCCCGACACACGAACGACCCTGCCGCGCTTTCCTCGCCCAGCCCAAGATCCGCTTCAACTTTCACACGCTCTTCGGCTTCGCCGGCGGCCCCTGAATCTTGCGCGCGCGTCTCCGACCGCCCCGCGGTTCGCTTTGTCATGCCGGTGCAGGTCGGAGGGGGCAAGGTGGCGGAGCCCATGGGCAGGGTGGACCCGGCCGTCGCGAAGAAGGGCCGCGCCTCCTCCAAGAAGAACAGCCGACGCCAGAAGAAGGCTGCTGCGGCATCGGCCGCCGCTCCGTCGCCCGCGCCTGTGCCGGCCCCGGCCGACGCGATGCAGAGGCTGTTCGTCACCAGCGGGGAGGTCTTCGCGGATTCGTCGCCGGGATTCGTGCCGCCACCGGACGCCGTGGCGCGCCTCGCGGGCCTCCTCAGTACGTATCCTGCTCCCATGGCTAGGGTGGAAAAAAAGCCCGTTAGTGGGCTCGGTGGCTCGTTCAAATTTGGTTAAACATTAAAATGATTCAATTTCAAATGAATTTGGATTTCTCTGGCTCGGCTTGTTAACTCGGTTCTAAAAATACTTTCAAACTATAAATAAAATGATATTAAATCAATCTATATCAATTCCAAGAAAAGCTCGCCGTGTGGCTCGATATCCAACTCTACATGGCTGCCCTATAATTGGTGGATCTACATGGCTGCCCCATAATTGGTGGTGCCAGTACTGGCTAGCGTACTCCATATACAATTCTGCATGTTTTTTTTTAATTTCTTGAGGGGAAATGCAATTATGCATGGGTTTTGAGCATATATATAGCCAACCGATGACCGTGATTGCTCACTACAAGTACAAAATCCTCGACGTGCTCGTCCTAAGTCGTAGTTATCTAAAAGTGAGCTTAAAGTTTGATCCTTTGAGTCGATTTGAGAAAGAAAATGTGCAGAATCCAAGGAGGGCACTTCTTCTAGTACACGCTTCTCGTGCTTAGGATGTAGTGACAATGATAATAGCATCTTTAGATCACAAGAATGAGCTGCCTTTACCTGAGTAGTCAGTCAACATCCTTGTTCCTTTCATCTCGTGAGGCGTCCATTTTTGTTACGGTAAAGCATGTCTGGGGTCTTGGGGTTTTGGGACCATCTGACTAAGTGCAGTCACTAATGCGTGCTTTTGCTATGCATGTAGTACCATGTTTGCCATGCCATGGCATCGTAACAGTGCCCTGTAGTAGTAATATTTGTTACTCAACCTGACAACGGTTACTAATACTACTAGGATTCTAAAGTTTGCACTTTGCTGTACACACTTGTTTTGGAAAATTCATATCAATCTGCATAGAGAGTTTGTTAGAAACTGGGAGGACCCCATATCCTTAGCTGCCCTTCGTCAGTGCTGGTAATCCTGTGATGCTTGACCGGTTAATCCAGATCTTGACATGCATTTCATCTGATCTCTACGCTTTTGTATGCAGATGATTTTAATCCACATGATGTTGGCATAGACTCAAGCATGCCATGTTTCAAGCACGTTGATTCCAAAGGGCCTCCTCGAGTGACATACCTGCATTTCTACAATTGTTCCAAGTTTTCGGTAATTTAACCTTCTACATTTTTTGTGTATTGATTATTATTATTATTAAGACTTTAAAACTCTTGTTGAAGGACTTGCACGGTATCGCCTCTTAGGCTCTTACTGAAAGCTTTTGTGTGCTTTGTGCAGTTTGGTATCTTCTGTTTGCCCAAGTCAGCTGTCATTCCTCTCCACAACCATCCTGGAATGACAGTCTTTAGCAAGATACTATTTGGTTCCATGCACCTGATGTCGTATGATTGGGCTAGAACTCCCCCAGATAGTGATAGTAGTACTCTCAGTACCTCAGATGGTTAGTTGCCACTTTCGTTTTCTTTTCCTTCTTTTTTTGGGTTTAGAAACAATCCCCATTTTAGTGCTTACACTTCATTTGCCGATCTGTTTCATGTCCTAACCACAGGGGCTCGTTTAGCAAAGGTAAATACAGATGCTGTTTTGGGGGCTTCAGCTGAGACCATAGTTCTATACCCAGAAAATGGAGGGAATTTGCATTGTTTTACTGCGTTAACCCCTTGTGCTGTGCTTGACGTGATGGGACCCCCATACAATCGTGCTGATGGAAGGGATTGCTCATACTACGACGATACCCCCTACTCCAGTTCATCTGGTGAGTTTTTTCCCTAATACAATCTGCTGCAGTCATTGAATCCCATTTGTTGAGGACAGTGCTATCTTCGCTGTGAAATCAAAACAATAAGAAAAAAGTCCGTTTGACCCCCCTAAACTCTTATGAAAGTTTGAAAATCAATCTTGAACTACAAAACCGGATTTTTTTTTGACAAAAGGAAACCCAGCTTTTATAGAAAACATATAAAAGATCCTTACAAGAGACATCAAAAACGCTGGGAACACCAGCTCTCAGTGCAGGAACAAAGTAACTAGATCACAACCCAACTAAACTATTACAAAAAGAGATTCAGAGTTATCCAAAAGACTTTAATCCATTCTTCAACTACCGCCAAGAAGCAGTCCAGCTTACATTGATCAACCCCTTTGGTGAGAATACGTTAATGCTGCAAATAAGACAGAAATTTGAAAATCGCTTTCATTGGTTGCTAAGGAAAATTCTTCTCAATCACCATTTTGTTCCTAAATTTCTAGAGATTCCAAGCAAATGGTGCAAAACCAAACCAAACAACAGTGTAATCATTAGACCCCCTCCTCTCCAACCAATTCAGTTGGAAATCGTCTGAAGATCTTGGTGTACGCTCTCAGCTTAGCACCTCTTTTATACAGAGCCAATTTTTTTTTTGCTAAAATACAGGAGAACAAAACATGATCAATACTTTCTTCAGAGCCACACAAAAGACAATTCACATCCACTTTCCAACCCCCCTTTGTCTCAAAACCGGACATATGACAACTTTCAAATACCATTACCAAGCAAAATACCCCATTGAGGCCGATCCAGCCCAGTTTTCAGTTGACGTCGCGCCTAGGTGGCAGTGGTTTATGACATGTTAGGTGGTTTTGGCATGTCATGGCAACTAGTGAGCAGAATCAGCAAATAAAATAAAACAGATAACGGGACCCACATGTCAGGCTCGGTCTTTCTTCCACCATTTTCTTCTCTCTGACTTCCTCCTCTCTGCTGCTTCCCTCGCCAGTCCCCACGTCGCCAGCTGTTGCTGCTCTGCTCCCTCACTAAATTTGCTAGCGGGGAGGGAGAATGGAAGAGGGGGACAAGGAGGTTAGCTAAATTGCTTCAAGCGCCTCAAGGGTAGCTAAATTGTTTCAAGCGCCTTAAGGGTAGCTAAATTGCTTCTGCATTGGCTTGGGTTGGCTTCTCTGGTGCTCAAACTAATGACGTTTGATTGATTCGCGCGGGTGGTAGGGGATGAGGAGGACGGCGTGGACGACTTGGAGGGCGAGTTCAGCCTGTTGGTGGATGGCCGGAAGGATGACCCCCATTACATCACCGAGTCCATGCCTCGCCATCCTCACCATGTCGAAGCCGCCGTCCCATGCGCACTGTGCCGCCGAGCACACGCAGCCCCGTCGTTCCCTCGCCAGAGCCCGAGCCGCGGGCTGCCGAAGCCGCCTCCGCTCGCCCGCATCGCGTCGCCCTTGCTAGAGCCGAGACCACTGTGTGGGAGTCGCCTCGCCGGCGCCGGCATTAACCAAACTTTCGTCGGAGCCAGGATAGCGCTGGAGTTATAGAAGGAGAGAGAGGTAGCAGCAGTGTGGTCGGAAAATGGGGGGAAATTGGGAGAGCTAGAGATTTTTTTAAAAAAACTAAGCTAGAGAGGATTTGAGAGATAGAGAGGAGCAGGGAGATGGGGAATTTGGGGAAGACTCTGTCACTCTGAATATGCAGAGGGAGAGGGGGGAGAAGATGGTTTTAGGGGTTGACATGTGGGCCAATCATCTATTTTTATTTCCTTTGTGATGTGGCAGCCATGTCAGTAAATTTATCCACGTAGATGTGACATCAGCGAAACCGAGATGGATTTGATGTGAGGGGGGTGATTTGCACGGTATTGATAGTTTAGGGGGTCGGTTACTCGGTATTCAAATGGGCTTTTTCCAAACAATAAGCTACAACAAAGTATTTTGGAAAGAGACATGTGAACTTCAAATCCAAGAACATTGTTTTATGGATCCTTAGTTCTGTTAACTGAGAAAAATGTCATTTGATTTCAGGTGGAGATGAACAATATTCTTGGCTCAAAGAAATCCCTAGCACGTTCGAGATGAAAGTTGTAAAGATGTCACGAAGGTTTATTGTCTAGAAATAACTTGCAATTTGCATCGAGATGTGGCAATGCCTGCAACCATTTCCACCGAGGAGCACGTCCTTTAGCTTGTTGTAGATACCTGTAACTGCAAAGACAGCAGATGGTACAAGGGAAGACCAGGCCACTAGCTCAGGCTAGCAAACTCCAAGTGGCACACTTCACATTTCTTTGGCTTATTTGGTCAGGGCTGAAACAATCTCTTGTGATTTCAGATGACTCTGCTTCTCTTATGTTATGTAATAGTGCGTTTTGATTTGGGTATACACGGTCAATAGTTCTTTGTTTTGGGGGCATGATCATTTTTTTTTTTGGTTTCCCTGTAGAACTGTATGCAGGCGTTTTTAAAAGTGATCATGTACCAAATTCAGAGTGTCGTATGCTTGGTTGTTGAACAGGGAAGGTAGCCCTTTTTGCCTGTTCATTAGGGGGCGTATCTTTTGTTCATGTTTCAAGGGTTTCTTGAACAAAGAAATGTCTATCATCCATCTGTGAGATAGCCTCTCCCTTTACTTGCCTCTCGTTTTGCTCTTCATGCAAGTTCTATATGCGGACTGTGAGCTGCATTCTTCTTCTTCTTCAAAACCACCTATAAGTCGAAATGACAGGTTTCGCATTTCCAATTGATTCATTTGGAACGTAATCGAAGCGATCTTTTTTTTTTTACAATTTGAATTAGAACATGGATAACAGGACAGGTCCACATTTGACCCCTCTATTGTTGGTATTATACTACATGTTCTCCCTTACAAAAAGAAGAAAGAAACACATTGGGTTGATTTGGTTAGGATTTAGTTCACATTTTTGAATTCAACTGGATTGGGGAAAACTTTCAACCAGATCAGGGAGGCTTCCAACCAAATCAAAACTGAAAACTTTCACAATGCAAAAGATTTCAACTTGATTTGAGGAGCTTTCCACCTAGATTTAGGATGAACAATCAGATCGGGGAGACTTTCAACTGGATCGGAATTCGGCCACCGGCGGCGGCGCTTGTCTAGCCTCGACGGAGCTCATCGTAGGCCTCGCCCAGCAGCAGCTAAGCTTGGTTGGCCTCGGCGACGATGGAGCTCGGGGAGGTGGGCGTGGAGGCTGTGCCCGGCAGCGACTAGGCTCGGCTCGCTCCGACGACGGCAGAGGAAGAGCCGAGGCGCAGCGCTGACTAGTGAACTTTCAAATAAAGGCCCATAAGCAGGAAAGGCCCACCGAGATCAGGAACGAGGCCCAAACATGTATACGGGCCGGGCCTAATTAGGCTTATGGGCCCTAACTCACCCTCACCGCACTCCTATCAACGTCCAGCACCAGCTCTCTCTCTCTCTCCGCCTCCGGGCAGCTAGAAAAGAAAAGAAAAGAGACACTCCACGCCCTTCCCCTCCCGTCCAGCCTAGAACCCTTCTCCGGCGGCGGCGGAGATGAGCGTGTGGAACTACGTCGTGACGGCGCACAAGCCGACCAGCGTCAGCCACTCCTGCGTCGGCAACTTCACCAGTCCCCAGCAGCTCAACCTCATCGTCGCGTAATAACCCCCCAATCCCCCTCCCTCCCCCGTCTTCTCCTTCTCGATATAGGGTTTAGCTCCCCTCGCCGCTTCAAGACGGCGGCGTTTTTTTGGGTTTGGGCGCGTGGCAACGCCATCTAGGGTTTTACGTTGGAGTTAGGGGCAGTCTAGGGTTTGCCCCGAGCTAGAATGCTGGGGGATGCGCAATTTCTAAAATTTCTTTGGCGAGTCCCGGCTTTACTTAACTGCAGGATGAGACAGGAATAGAGAACGTGTCTGTTTTTTTTTCCTTCTAGTTTTCTTTTGGGAAATTCAATTCCCCCACTAGTTATATGGGATCTGAACTTAGCAGCGCGAAACCCTACGCTCCAGCATGAAATTCGCAAGGATGCTGAGCTAAATCAAAATGGCTCATAGGCAGATGTGTTTGGTCTCTGTATGCGCAATGCGTGGCCTGATAAAAGGGAAACTGCGACTAACATAGCGTCCGGATGCGGTAATTGTACTAATGTTTGGTAACGTTGAGTTTGTCTCCAAGCGATTCATGTAGGTATGCCATGTGTATAGGAAGCCCTTTCGTTAGTTGCAGTTCTACTGGATGGCAGTGTTTTCAATGCTGTCTACCTGTTAAATCCTTTACTAAATGTGCACGTGTACCAAACTTTCAGGAAATGCACCCGCATAGAGATCCATTTGCTTACTCCTCAGGGCCTTCAGGTTAGTGATCGATGACATTGAGGCTCATGCACGCTGCTTGTGCTTTTCTGTATTTGTCGACTACCTGCTAGTTTGCATGATAATCTGCCACTGTAAGACCATAACATTTTGTTTTCCTAGCAGCCTATGCTTGATGTACCTATATATGGAAGAATTGCAACGCTTGTGCTCTTCCGGCCTCATGTGAGTTGATTTTCTGTTCCTTGACTAGAGATGTTGTATTTTTCTTCGTGCAGTATTTCTGTAAAATTAATTTCCTATTTGCTTGCCCCCCTCAGAATGAGACTCAGGACTTCCTTTTCATTGCCACAGAAAGATACAAATTCTGTGTTCTGCAGTGGGATGGAGAAAAATCAGAGCTTCTCACTAGGTTTGGACACTCACTCTCCTGGTTTTATTTTAGAAGGCAATGACTGAAGTTGGCACTGTGTGAGCATATTGGTATTTTAGAGCCATAAAGTTTGACAGTCAAATGGTTTCAGTTGACTGCCATGCAAAATTCTGCATCGCGAGTCCTGCATATTGTTATTGACGGTGCGACTGCCGCATCTGGAGAGAGGCAGATCGAGAGGGAAAGAAAGCTAACCGTAGCTGCCCCTCGCTATCACCGTTGGCAGCCTTGTTGTTTGTGGGAGGCGGGAGGTAGGGGCAGCGTAGGCATTGGGAGGGGTGTGGGGTCCTTCCTTTTTCTTTTCCTTGCCCTTACCTTTCCCTTTCGTTAGGCTCACCTGGGTGCCTTGAGAACCATGGCCCCACATAGTGTGTTAGTAGAACAAAAGCATATTGTCACTCTGATATATTTTGAGAAGTATTATCCTATTTTCATATGGAAGTATAATTTATTTGTAATATATAGAGCCATGGGAGACGTTTCTGATCGCATTGGCCGCCCTACGGACAATGGACAGGTAATACGACTCTTCCATATTTCAACACCTCTTCATTTGATTTGAGCTTTTCATTTCCTAATATTCATTTTATAGAGTTTTGTATGTAGTAGAGAGAGCAATTCTCTCTCTCTGTCTGTTATATTTAAGCTGTAACAATAATACTACTGGATGGCCTTTTGCTTATAATGCAGATTGGGATCATCGACCCTGACTGTAGACTTATTGGTCTTCACCTCTACGACGGATTATTTAAGGTATGAATTTTGGACATTCACCCTGGATACCAAGCTGTACTTTCACATCTCTCGGGTGAAAAATTTATATGTAGCTCTTATTTCCTTTCCTTGAATGGAACCCTTGCTTGGCAGGTTATACCATTTGACAACAAAGGACAGCTGAAGGAAGCTTTCAATATCAGGTACCAGTATGGCAAGGAATAACTGAATGCCTTTGCTGCTTGAAACATTCATTTAGTGATATAGTCTGGAAAAATATGTGGCACTGTAGCCTGTAACTAGAATTATTGGAGCATGCTAGCATGCTTAGTGTGGGAGGGTCAAAGGGTAAAATTCTTATGGAATCTTGTTTTGCTTTTGTTAGAGACAACCATAATGCATACAAAGTCAAGCTTTGTTTTGATCTCTCAATTTTATATTTATGCTGCTTGATTCTCTATTGATGTAAAATGCAAAACAAATTGGGGTTATTTTATTACTGTGGCTTTATTTGCTTGCCGGACAAGATAAAGCCTTACATTTCTCGTGGAGTATTGAAAGTTGTACTAATGTTCGAGTGTTTATTTCTGTTCTATAGCAACCATAAGATGTTGTAGCACATTTGTTGTCAGAAGTTCATGATAGAGGTTAATGTTTCATTAAGGATGATGCTTTTTATTGAAATATTTGACCTGATTAGCTTAGGTCTTGATTGTATATTATCTTACAGTTAGCATTTTCTTATGTCAGGCTTGAGGAACTTCAAGTATTGGACATCAAGTTCCTTTATGGCTGTGTTAAGCCTACTATAGTTGTCCTCTACCAGGTTTGCTCAAACTTGACATGCATTTTTTTGAATGACTACTATTGAAGTCTACTAGTTAAGTGCCCGTGCGTTGCTATGAAACATCTTATGAATGTAATCATTTATCAATTAAGTAGATATAATATATCTCAATTCGTCAAGACGCACATAGTAGAGTAGAAGAGTGGGGGTGGAGAGGAGGAAGTGAGGCCCGTCCAGATCCGGCTGATGGAAGCGGCGATAGGGCGAAGGTGCGCGGAGCAGATCAGAAGAGCGAGGGTGGAGGCGAGGGCGGAGAGGAGGAGGAAGCGCAGACGACATCGCAGGCGATGCCAGGAGAGGAGGAGCAGGGAGCGCACTATGCGATGAGATAGTTTGCTAATAACGTGGCCTACATGTCAGTAGAGGGACAGGGGTGGGAGGGTAGGGAGGACGGATGACCACCAACTCCAATTTTTAAGTAGTAGAGATAAATACGATGGGACTTTTGAACTACAACAATTGCAATGGTAACTTTTGTTTATACGATGAATATGCACTTCATATATATACAGAGGGTTTGCCGTTATGCTCAAGTGGTGCAAAGATAACCTGTTGTTATACACCTTTAATCCATGGTATTTATTTGTTTAGTTTTTTTAAGTGTAGGTGTCATGGGTGTGGGCCCAAGGGAGCCACGGCCCATTAGGGGGCTGCACGTGAAGCAATACTGTGCGTGAACAGTACCCGAGTACTGTAGCATTGGGATTAGGAAGGGGCTACCTTCTCCAATAAGAATATCTATTTCCCTAAATAGTTGATTAGTTTATATGGATTAGTTAGGAAGGTCATCATTTAGATTGATTTCATCTATAATTGTTAGAAGAGTCCTCTATATAAGGAGGTTTATTGTAATCGTTGACATTAAGCAATGAGAATACAATAGTAAGTCTCGATCCCCTCCGTCTCCTCAATCTATAGTCTTCCCTCTCCCATAGCAGCCGACGCCACTCGGCTATCCTCCCGGTGATATTTACCCCTATGATCTAAGGATCATAACAACTTGGTATCAGAACTAACACCATGGCTTCTGCTGCTGAGAATTTCAAGGCCATGAGGGCCACCCTCAACGAGATGAGTGTCGGCGTATACGGCATGAAAGCCATCTTGGTAGACATGGTGGCTATGGTGGCCAAGCTGATGGAAAAGGAGGAGAAGGCACGGGCAGCTGCTGCTGTGCGATCTGCACTGCCGGAGGCATCTCAGATTTCGCTGACGACTTACCCATCATCAACCTCACTGCTCGTGGGGTTGCACAAATGGTGCCCTCATCGAGGAAGAAGGCTGCTTCCCAACGGCCGTCTTCTCCACCCAGTCGGCCGACGACATGCCTTCATAGGTGTGGGCTGTGGCGAGAGCCAGCACCACGACGACGTCGTGTTCTCCCAACCACCGGTGGGAAGAGCGTCGTTGTTGCCCCGCGCTGCTTGTCCATGTCGTCGGCGTCTCCTGCAACATCAAGCCACGCCAAGGGACCGCAATCCTCATTGATGTCCACTGGAGCGTTGCTGATCCTCTTCCGTGCGATGCTCTGCCGGTGCCACCACCTCTCGTCGACACGGGGACACCTCGGGTTGCAGCCATGGTCGCCACCCTGTAGCTCGAGGACAAGCGATGTGTTCGATAAGGGTGAAGTGTCATGAGCGTGGGCCCAGGGGAGCCACGACCCATTAGGAGGTCAGTGCGTGAATGTAACTGCAAGTAACAGAGTAATATCAAGACGTGAACAGTACCGAACATCAGTAGCATTAGGGTTATGGAGGGATTACATTCCTCAATAAGAATATCTATTTCCTTAAATAGTTGATTAGTTTCCTTTTATAGGGATTAGGTAATTAGAAAGGTTATCTATTAGTTAGAAAGATTATCTATTAGTTAGGAAGGTCTCATCATTTAGATTGATTTTATCCATAATTGTTAGGAGAGTCCCCTATATAAGGAGGACTATTGTAATTGTTGTCATTAAGCAATGAGAATACAATAGTCTAAGTTCTAATCCCCTTCGTCTCTCCGATCTATAGTCTTCCCTCTCCCCTAGCAGCCGATGCCACTCGGCTATCCTCCCGGTGATGTTTAGCTGTCGCTTGGTGTGACGGTCCCCGGTTTGCACATCTTGAACCTCTCGTCGATGATGACAAGCTGCGCCAAGATTTGCTTGAGCACGGCGTCAATCTCCTTGGGACTGAACCGTCGTTGCCTGCCATGGTGGTCGCAGCGATTGGCTCTAATACCAAATGTGATGATCCTTAGTTCATAACGAGGTAAACACCACTAGGAAGAAGGCCGGGCGACGTCGACTTGGTGGGATGAGAGATTAGACTATAGACTGGGATTATATAACCTTGGGAGGGAGACTGGATTAATTCATCTTTCTTGCTTCCTTTGAATGGCGCGGCTCCTCACTTTATATATATGAGGTTAGCCCCTAACAATACGGAAACTATCATATCTAATGCAACCAATCAACTAAGGATAAGATAATATTCATACTTTCTAAATATGAAGATATGTATCAAATCATTCCTAATACGAAGATATGTCTCTATCATTCCTAATACGAAGATATGTATCTAACTATTCTTAATATAGAAGGAAAAACTAACCTAATCTAATTGAATAGTGCACGTGAACAGTAATTTCTGTCCATAACAGTCTCCTTGCATGGCCATAGCTCCCCCTGGGCCCATTCCCATAACAGTAGGCAGTTCAATTCACAACTTGCAGTGCTTATACACGGTATATAACAAGTTACTAAGATTGACGGATATGTTATTCAATGAATTACTTTTGATTTAGCACACACAGTATCTGCTGTTTTCTGTATCTTTTACATATGACTAGCCAAGTGCCCGTGCATTGCAATGGATCTCAAATAATCGATCACGTAACTCAGTGTTCCCCTAGGCGCTAGGCGCTAGTCGGACGGTAGACCAACGCCTAACACCTATTGCTGCCTAGGCGGGATAAATCGGCTAGGTGGGCTAGGCGGGAGGACCGCGCCTAGCGCCTAGGCAGCTTAGGCGGGCGCCTAGGGGAACACTGTTGTAAATGCTAAACTCTCAAAAACAATATAATTACATCCTATAATCAAGTTGAATCATACCAGGAGTCACATACATACACATATATGTAGTTGATCCCATCCTTCGCGGAAGATCCTCCAGTACACATGCTTATGTACACATATGTATCCGGATAAGATCCTCAAGGGGTAGATGGTGAAGCTGCCATCAGCACCAAGTGAAACTTTTATAGGAGTAAAGATATTGCTCTTGTGATTCTAGTGTGTACATGTCAACATAGTTCAATACTAGTGGCTTAGTGGGTTAATTACTTAATTGTCTTCTTAAAAAATCTTTCTAACCCACCCTTCATGGTTGTGGTACATATTATAAGATGTTGACGTTATCCCTATTGAACTTTTGAACTGATTTTAACATGAAGCTGTGCCATCGATGTACTGAAATAATTTAATTATTTCTTTTAGAACACTAACTAAACTTACCTTCTGTTATGGCTGCACAATCTTCTTTCTTTAGGTTTCCTACATTCCTTGAATTCTGTTACGAATAATTTGACCTTTAGTAAAATAGTAACAGATCTTAATGATTTGCATTTTCCACAATACCTTTCAGGATAACAAAGATGCAAGGCATGTTAAGACATATGAAGTTGCATTGAAGGACAAAGACTTTGTTGAGGGTCCTTGGTCGCAGAACAATTTAGACAATGGTGCTGGTCTGTTAATACCTGTACCGGCTCCACTTGGTGGTGTCATAATTATTGGCGAGGAGACAATAGTTTACTGCAATGCTAATGCTACATTTAAAGCCATACCAATCAAACAAGTAATACTTTCTTCTCTTTATACTTCTTGTATTTTCCTTGTGGTGCCAACTCATGCTGGTAGGCATGTTGACACTCTAATTATTTACCCTTGATCTTTCATTTCTTGCTTAGTCCATCGTAAGAGCTTACGGACGGGTTGACCCAGATGGTTCTCGTTATTTACTCGGTGATAATACGGGCACTTTGCATTTACTTGTCCTTACCCACGAACGAGAAAGGTACCAGCATGTGCACTATTTTGGAACTAAAAGACTCTTGACCTAGTACTTACAAATTTTCTGTTTTCATGTATTGGTTGCTTTTTAGGGTAACTGGTTTGAAAATTGAGTACTTGGGAGAGACTTCAGTTGCATCATCAATATCATATCTTGATAATGGTGTTGTCTATGTCGGTTCTCGATTTGGTGATTCACAGGTGGGTCAGTAACAGATTGAGTTACAAACTACTGCTACTCTTTCTTCCTACTCCATGCTAGATAAAACAACTTGCGTCTATTCTCGTGTCATGTAGCAATTCGAGTTACATGTTATTCTTTTTTACTATTCCATGTTAGATAAAGAAATGTTACATCTCCATTTGCGCCTTATCGCTGTGCTTATGTTCAATTGCTTAAAATAAGCTACTCTCTTGCCCCGACCCACCAAAAAGAAAGGAAAACCAGCAACAAGGCTCTCCACCCACACACAAAAACATACATGCACATGAAACAAAATCCGTTTCTATCTTTCTGGAACAAAATGTATAATTTTATTCCTCCTTTGTGTTGTTATTTAGAATTTATATTTGCATTAAACAATTCATTCTTCTTGACAGCTGGTAAAGCTGAATCTACAAGCTGATGCAGGTGGTTCATTTGTTGAAGTTCTCGAGCGGTATGTGAATCTTGGACCCATTGTGGACTTCTGTGTGGTTGACCTTGATAGGCAGGGGCAAGGTCAGGTGGTCACTTGTTCAGGGGCATTTAAAGATGGTTCCCTTCGGGTGGTTCGTAATGGTATAGGGATTAATGAGCAGGTATTGAATTAAGTGTAGTCTATTATGGCCAATTTTATACTCTAGAAAGTTGATCTTTATATATTCTCTTGTAATTAGGCTTCAGTAGAGCTCCAAGGTATCAAGGGATTATGGTCATTGAAATCTTCCTTCAATGATCCGTATGACATGTACTTGGTGGTGAGCTTCATAAGTGAGACACGGTTCTTGGCTATGAACATGGAAGATGAATTAGAAGAAACTGAGATAGAAGGCTTTGATGCACAAACCCAGACTTTGTTTTGCCAAAATGCCATCAATGATCTGCTTATACAGGTGCCTTTTCTAGTGAACCATTTCATTTTTTCCTTGCTTTTTCGATAAGTGATAACTATATTTGGTGGAGTAGTGATGTTGAGTGAAATGCTAGATGGAAATGGAAGAATCCTGGGTAATTAATGAAAAAATATTGTGGAATGATTTTAAGGGTATTCAAGATTTTTTTTGGCAAGTTGTATGTTTCTTGTTTTCGTTGTTCACCATTTTAAGTGGTTATATGACTATGCTTTATGAGCTATATTTTAATAAATACTATCAATATTTTATCAGCTACTTTCAATGGCAGGTTACTGCTAATTATGTTCGGTTAGTCAGTTGTACTTCTCGGGAGCTAGCAGATCAATGGAATGCACCAGAAGGATTTTCAGTCAATGTCGCATCAGTTAATGCCAGTCAGGTGGGTATCTTGTTTGGATCCCCCTTTTCTCTTTGGTCTAATTTCACCCCGTTTCCAATAGGAGATGAGCTATTGCCAATGATGATTGTATTGCTAAATGTGTGGTCACAGAATACGACTTTGAGGTGATTTCCTGCAATCATTCCTCGTCAATGCACACAAGCACATTCAACAATTATAAATTTTCCAAAATACACACAGAAGAAGTTTAGAGACAATAATCATGAGCAAGAAAAGAATGGGAAACTTGTCAGAAGATTTTTTGTGCACAAGCCCACTTTAATAAAATCGTCCACTTTCAATACTATGGTGATCCTTATATCTATGACTTTCAATTCTTGTCTTCATTTTGTATTTGTATACCGTCGCACCCACTTCGGGTTATTAACATCTTTTCTCGAGTCTGAAACTCTGAATTCTTGTCTTAACCACTTTATGTAGATAAGCTAAAAGTATGCAGTGTCACACGTTTTTACCTGCAGAACAATGTCTGGGTGTGTTATTTCTGACTCTCTTGTGTCTGGACTTAAGAGACACTAATTCATAAACAAGAAACTGGGAATTATAAAGGCCAACATACTATGTGCTCGATAATCCTAAATACGAATGGATTTGATTTCGCGTTGATACTTAGCTTTCCATTATAATTTTTTAAACACATTATGTGTCTTGCAGGTTCTGTTGGCAACCGGTGGTGGCCATCTTCTTTACCTAGAAATTAGGGATGCTAAGCTTGTTGAAGTGAAACATGTACAGCTAGAACATGAGATTTCTTGTGTTGATCTGAACCCAATCGGGAAGAATCCACAGTATAGCTCTCTGGCTGCTGTTGGGATGTGGACTGATATAAGTGTTAGAATATTTTCACTTCCAGACCTTGAGTTAATCAGGAAGGAAAACCTAGGTGGAGAAATTGTTCCTCGATCTGTTCTGCTGTGCACCTTGGAAGGGGTATGTTCTTGACCTCACTTTTCGTGAAAAAAAATCTGCTGCAAGTGACTTATACTTGCTTTGCTTTTCAGGTTTCATATTTGCTTTGTGCTCTTGGAGACGGTCACTTGTTCAGTTTTCTATTGAATGCAAGTACAGGTGAACTAACTGATAGAAAGAAGGTTTCTCTTGGTACCCAACCAATTAGCCTTCGTACATTCTCATCAAAGGGTACAACCCACGTGTTTGCTTCATCGGATAGACCAACTGTTATCTACAGCAGCAATAAGAAGTTGCTGTATAGCAATGTCAACTTGAAAGAAGTTAATCATATGTGTCCTTTTAATACAGCTGCTTTTCCCGACAGGTCTCTCTCTCTCTCTCAATGACTTGATTTTTGAGCTCAATACCTTCTATATGTAGTTCTGAATGCTCGTATGTGTCTAGAAGTGTTTTCACAGGTCAATTTGCATATGCATCAGATCTTTGTGCATCACCTTGATTGGATAATTCGTTCTTTTTACATTATTTTTTTACCAGCAGAATCAATTTATTTGAATCAATCTTGTTTACCATATGATGAAACCTGACATATCCTGTACTGAACACAATATTGTTAATAATTCCCTTCCCATTTTCTCGTATGATTTGTGTTTCTGTTGACATCGTCAAGTAACCTCCTTTTGTCCTTAATGCATATCAACTAATCTTATCATTAACATTCAAATTAACAGGTTTGTTTCTTAGATATCATACCCATGGCACAACATACAGAATTGGAAAACAAATGCTTGCTGACCTGCTAGTTATGTTTTGTAATATGCTAATTGATTCATGATTGCTGTTAGTAACGTTCTACTTGATTCTATGAGCTTCACACATTGCCTTAACATTTTAATTCCATTAATTTCTTGGTAGTAGTTATTTGGAAACCATATTACTGTCTTAAATTTGCTCTCATATTACTGTCTTAAATTTGCTTTTAAGTTACTTTTTTTAATATATATCACAGCCTTGCAATTGCTAAAGAAGGTGAACTTTCAATTGGAACAATTGATGACATACAGAAGCTTCATATCCGCACCATCCCCTTGAATGAACAAGCACGTCGCATTTGCCATCAGGAACAGTCCAGAACACTAGCATTCTGCAGTTTCAAGTACAACCAGACTAGTATGGAGGAAAGTGAGACACATTTTGTTCGTCTGTTAGATCATCAAACCTTTGAGTTTCTGTCTACACATCCTCTTGATCAATATGAATGTGGTTGCTCCATCATTAGCTGCTCATTCTCGGATGATAATAACGTTTATTACTGTGTGGGAACAGCATATGTTTTACCAGAGGAAAATGAACCGACAAAGGTAATTTGTCTGAGAGCTTGATGTTTCCTTAATGATGTATTTTTCTTTTTAGTACTTGTTCAATTTACTGTCTATTGTAGCTTATGTCACAGTGATAATAACTTTATTGATTTGTCCTGCACATAATACTTACGTGCCGATGGATCTTGGTGTAGGGCCGGATCCTTGTATTTGCAGTTGAAGATGGCAGGTTGCAATTAATCGTAGAGAAAGAAACCAAAGGAGCTGTCTATTCGCTGAATGCATTCAATGGAAAATTGTTGGCGGCTATCAACCAGAAGATTCAGTTATATAAGTGGATGCTACGAGAGGATGGATCACATGAGCTGCAATCTGAGTGTGGCCATCATGGGCACATACTGGCCTTGTATACCCAAACCCGTGGTGATTTCATTGTAGTTGGAGACCTGATGAAATCAATATCTTTGCTTGTGTACAAGGTAGGCTTTAACTGTTTACTTGATATGTGACATCTGATGCATATAGCACTATTTTTCTAATTGGTATATATAGCAGTCTCTTCATCAGGCCAATTACTATTGTTTTTCTTTTGGGCAGCATGAGGAAAGTGCGATCGAAGAGCTTGCTAGGGATTACAATGCAAACTGGATGACTGCAGTTGAGATGCTTGATGATGAAATCTATGTTGGTGCAGAGAATAGCTATAACCTTTTCACTGTGCGCAAGAACAGTGATGCAGCTACAGATGAAGAGAGGGGCAGGCTTGAGGTTGTTGGGGAGTACCATCTTGGAGAGTTTGTGAATAGATTCCGTCATGGTTCACTTGTAATGCGCCTTCCGGACTCAGAGATAGGCCAGATTCCCACCGTCATCTTTGGCACAATCAATGGGGTCATTGGCATTATTGCCTCCCTGCCACATGACCAATATATGTTTCTTGAGAAGCTCCAGTCCACTCTCGTGAAGTTCATAAAGGGTGTTGGAAGCCTCAGCCATGAGCAATGGCGGTCATTCCACAACGATAAGAAGACAGCGGAGGCCCGGAATTTCCTGGATGGTGACCTGATCGAGTCATTCCTTGACCTTAACAGAAGCAAGATGGAGGAGGTCTCCAAGGCGATGGGAGTTTCAGTTGAGGAGCTGTCCAAGAGGGTGGAAGAGTTGACGAGATTGCACTAGATCGATTAGTAGAAGTTCGCTATAACTTTATGGCATGTATATCCTTTTTACTGTTGCATGTAGTTCCATTGCGGTGACTTCTCTACAATGCCGATGATGCGCCGCACAAGAATGATTCTAGTAAAGTGCTCCCTATGGTTGTAATTTAGTTTGTTGGTTGGATGGTCCAATAACATTTCAGTTGTTAGTTTGATGAGGTTTCTCTCTTGCGATATATATATATAGAGAGAGAGAGAGACCTCTTTATCAATTTGAGTATGCTTCAATAATGATTATAAGATACCAGAAAGTGAATTCCATAAAAAATTTCGTGAAAATCCACTTTTTACACCAAAATATGTGTATATGCTTCTTTTATATATGAAAAAGAGTATATAGCAAAAATAAAGTGCTTCAATGATTTTTTTCAATTAAGTCGTATTAGAGTATCTTATAATTGGTATTTAAATATATTGAAAATAATAATAAAAATATAACATATTTTTTAAAGTGGGAGTATGTACCTTTGGAGGTACAAAACGGGCGACCTATAACAAGGTGAAATCCTCAAATCCGGGCCATTTGTTATTTTCTTCCTCCACAATCTTTCAGTTCATCCTGTGGGCAAGAGAGAAAAAGCTTTCGGTACAAAGTGCGCATATGGATAAACTTGCATCTCTTCCAGCTGTCTTTCTGGGACTTTGGATCCTTTTAAGGAGGACGGCGGCATCATATATATCACCTCAGATGAAATTTCAGCCAGGGCTTAAGCTTGTGCTGATTGAAACATTGAGATGACTAGCAACGTCTGGTCGGCTGTCTTACAACACTATTGAATGCAATGCATGCTCATCTGGGGCTTGTACATGGTTTGGCGCCCATCGAGATCGAGTGGACTCTGATCAAAAGTAGTTTTGCAACAGTGCTGGGTGCGTTGTTGAGATGATATGACATGAATAGATTTGAGCATTCCCGCGTCTTGCTCTAGTGTTGGTGTGCACCTTGGATCTGTGCAGGTGGATAGGTGTGTATCTTCACCTGAATGTAGAGTGAGAGAAGTATAGTAAAAATGTCACATGCTACTGGAATCAATGGAGCCAGCCGGAACAAGCTGGGAGTTGAGGCTTGAGAGTAGGGGTGGGGTGGATACCGTGTCGTGTGCTCGTCCAATCGAGCTTTTCCTAAAATTGATAGAATTTGATTTAATATTATTTTATTAATAGTTTGAAAGTATTTTTAGAATCGAGCTAACGAGCCAAGCTAAAGTGAAATTCAATCTCATCCGAAATCAGCTCATTTCAATGTTTAACGAATTAACAAGTGTAATTAGAGCAAATTTGCTTCATACTTAGAGAGTGGATGTTAGCCAAGTATGTTTGGGGAGGCCAGCAACCAAGGGTACAGTACAGGTGAGGTGTTTACCTTGCCACCCACCCCTTTTCAAACGAAACCACCACTGCCCGTTTTGTTTAGCTTTCCTCCCCGTCCGGCAACCAAATTGAGCCAGTAGCCACAAGCTTGGCTTCTTCTCTCCTCCTCCCGTGCGCACGCCTCGCCAGTACAACCCCTTCGATCCGCTCGCCTGGCCTCCCTCCCCGCCGATCGGGAGACTCGCAATTCGCCGCCGATTCGCCCTCCCCGCCCACGGGAACCCTAGATCTGGTGCGGATCCCGCGCCTCGCCGCCATGTTCTGGCGCATGACCGGCCTCTCCGCGGCCTCCCCCGTGAGTCCTGCTTCTCTCTGATTGCTTTGATGCTTCCAAGCGTCGAATCTTTGCCGACCTGTGATTGCCCCGCCGTGTTCAACTCTAGATTCGAATTGATTGCTGCTTTCAAGTTCCCCGGTCTTTCTCGCTTACGTTAGGTTAGGGTTTCTTGCTGTCCTGGGATTACCTCTGCGCGCGTGCGGTGCGTTTCTGGATGTGGCTTCGCCCGCGTGCGTGTGCACGGGTCCGCGTCCGTGCGAGCGGAGCCTTCACCCCGCACTGCTGCAGCACAGCCGTGCCTTGCTGGTGTGAGGAGAGATAAAAAAAAAAGAGAGAGAGACGCACCTTTATGCTTTGTTATTGGCTGGCAGTTCCTGTATCCGTTGGAATCGGTCTGGAGGAGGGTTCATTTTCCTGTGGATGTGGCAGTTCAACACCATTCTGGACAATCTCTCTCTCTCTCTCTCTCTCTTAAAGTCCTCTCTCTCTCTTAAAGAATCCAGATACCTGATTTTGTTTGTCTTGTTAACAACTAAAGAAACTGCAGCTTCGGGGGTGTAGTAGGACTGCGTTTTTCAGTGAATAATATGTACGATTTTTGTCCAATGCCAGCAAATCAAAGGATAGGAGAAATAGTCAGAAGAAATTGGATAAGTAGGGCAGGAGCTGGATAGGGCAGTTTTGTCGAATTAAAAGGATTAGATTGGCAACTGTTCCTACTTCTTAGCACATCCTAGGCAATCTGCTATAGACTGATGCAGTGTCAGTGGGATGTATTTTCTATCTCGATTTCATTAGGATTTATGACTCTTTCTGTACAAATTTTGATACCTGTTTTCATGCCTCGCACGAATATGTTTTCCTTTCTTTTCTTTTCCTTGCAGAGCCAATGCTCACCTTTGGTGCTTGCGCCATATAAAGTTTATTTCTGCTGAAACAGCACTCTGTGTATGGACAATTTCAGTAGTATTATTGGCTCTTTTGGCTGTTTCTACTTTTTTTGCCGTATTCTTTGTGCGGTAGACTTGTTAGTTATGTTATTTATGTATCCAAAACAGTAATTCAGTTCTTGTGTTGTTCTTTTGATCTTCTGTGCTCATTTATTAGTAATTTATACTGTATGTTGATTGAGCATGATTACTGAAATGTGTTAATTACTTGAATTGTTTTGTATCATTGCAAGGCTTGAGCGTAAATTTTTAGCATACAACGGGAAAACCTCCACCTCACTTGCCTACCTTTGTATTTCATTGGTCAGGTGGATACAATTCTAGACAAGGAGAACTTCACATTAGAGGAACTTCTTGATGAGGATGAAATTATTCAGGAGTGCAAAGCGCTGAATACTCGTCTCATAAATTTGTAAGACCATTCCTTTTCTTTTCTTTTTCATTTAATTTAATTGACTTATTCTTAGCTCAAGCCTTTACAGTTTTCAGCATGTTTAAGGAACCGTTTCGTCTTTTATGATTTTATCAGTTGCTGATTTCATATTTCTAACTGATAAACAATAATTAAAATCCTGTTGCATTATATAATGGCACTGCTGATAGGTGTTTCCCAATTCTAAGTGTGCCACACAGGCGACATAATCTTTTTTAAAAAATAAATAAGATAGTAAAGAGCAGCTTTATATCACAACTCGTTTGCATATACAAAACGTTCTATTACCTGTTTAAGATCCCTTTGCTCACTACTTTTGGCAACCAGGACCTAATAAACTTAGCAGCAACCAGCAATGCATGTAGAACCAGTTTCTTCATTTTGTAAGAAAAACCCTCTCGACCGGTGCTCGCCCCACCCCACCCCACCAGTTTTTGTAAGCTTTTACAGAGGAGGTTCTTGATTAATGGTCACTTATCTGTATTTGCTTTCAGTTTCCATCTGCTTCGCAGTTTCAGTAGTGCCAGATGCCAGTAAATGAGTATAGTGTGTTACTGGCAAACTAGAGTGCTTGTTTAAACTTCATATCGGGTTTAAAGGGCACAATTAAACTGTTTTTACTTACAAATTTCCTATCTCAAAAGGAAGACGCAGGTGAGTATGTTAATAGTTTAGTAAATAGTGTGTCATGAGCATGGGTTACTGTTCACGCATGTGAACAATACCTGACTGTAGCGCACTGTTCTTGCTGGGCCTGCCGGTGCGTTATTAGTTCGGAAGTAGATATAAGAATAGTTAATTTCCTTATTAGATGAGTTTACCTCCTTATAGATATATTCCATCTGTCAGAGATAGGTTTCCATAAGCAGAGAGATGCTTTCTTAGGGATGAGTCGAGTCGTCTATAAAAGGATAGCATGTATCCATTTGTCATATGCATGGGCCGGGGGGGGGGGGGCTACGGCCATGCAAGGTGGCTGTTATAGCTAGAAATTATTGTTCGCGTGTACTGTTTATGCGCGCGAATATTGCTCGACCGGATTAGATTAGATTAGTTGTTTCTTTTATATTAGGAATAGTTAGATGCATATCTTCATATTTAAAAAGTATAGATATTATCTTATCTTTAGTTGATTGGTTGCATTAGATACAATAGTTTCTATATTGTTAGGGGCTAACCTCATCTATATAAAGAGAGGAGCCGTATCATTCATAAGCAAGCAAGAAGAAATAATCTAGTCTCTTCCAAGGTTCATCATCCCAGTCCATCGTGCCCCCCTTCTCCTAAGACCCCTTCTCTTTTACCCGAGCCATGTCGGCCCACCTTTGTACGGTATTTACCCCGATGAACTAAGGTTCATGACATTTGATGCATCTAATCATTCATAATATGAAGATATGCATATAACCATTCCTAATATAAAGGAAACGACTAATCTAATCCGTCTGTGCACTGTTCATGCGCATGAACAGTGCACGTAAACAGTAATTTCTGCCCATAACAGCCGCCTTGCATGCCTGTAGCCCCCCTGGGCCCCTTGCCCATGACACCATTATCATCAGGCGATAAGAATGAATTAATCTAGTCTCCTCCCAAGGTTCTTCCTCCCAGTATATGTCTGTCCTTCTCTAGAAACCCTAATCTCTTTCAGCTGTGCTGTCCTGGTCCTCCTTTGTACGGTAATTACCCCAATGAGCTAAGGTTCAATGGTTCATCACATGGGGCAAACATATTATGTGGCTTCATTTGATTGACAATTTCACCGCAAGTTTTTTCTTTCACATGGTTGTAGTTTTGTTTTCGTTCTTATAATGCTTGAATGTCCCCAGCCTGCAAGATAAGGCCCAAGTGGAGCAGTTGCTTCATTACATCGTAGAAGAAGTTCCAGAAGATTCTGAAAAGAAGAGGTCTTTCAAGTATGCTGTTGTTTTTTGTCGTTTAACACCATGCTGAAAATAGCTCACTAGTTAACCTCTTCAAACTTCACTGTATAACTATTTGCAGGTTTCCTTTTATTGCTTGTGAGATATTTACTTGTGAAATTGACATCATATTGAGGACCTTAGTAGAGGATGAAGAGGTAAATATATTCCCCTGTTAACGTATTCCTTTTTACTTAGTGGGTTGATAAAACTTCATTGTGGCTAATTATCTCTACTCCTTCTGGTACCTGACACAGTTAATGGATTTGCTTTTTTCATTGGTAAAACCTGACCATCCACGTAGCACGTTGTTAGCTGGTTACTTCAGTAAGGTACTCTTTTCCTCTTGTATTGCTTGTCTCTGAACCATTGATTAAACTTGTTTTCATGTTTCAACACTCTCTGCAATAGTTTAACTTCTTACTGTTTTAGCATAATTTAGACATTGGACTTCATGTTGTCCTCTGTTGCATTCTGTTGACTTGTGGTTTGACTATTTATTTATTGCAGGTGGTAATATGTTTGATGCTGCGGAAGACTGCTCCTCTTATGAATTATGTCCAGGTATTGCTCATCTCTTCTTATAGGAACATAGATCATCGCCAATATGTTTTTATTCTCAGTAATTAGTAGGTAATCTTAAGCTCGACCTTGTTTTGCTTGCTTTGCATTCACTCTCTTTTTTTTTACTAACTGAAGCAAGCTAAATTGGATGTGCTCCTTTTTGTATAAGTAATTGTAGTTAGTGTTGTTTGTGCGTGCATGCTTGCATATCCATTGCATGTGTTTGTGTTTGCTGACTGGATCTCTAATTCTTTGATATTTTCAATTCGTGACTTTTTAAGTGTATGATTGGAAATGTTGTATGATCAATGGACACTTGGTTCTTGAGTTTTCTTAGTTTTAGAGATCCCAATTCCACTCATCACCCACATTATATTTCCTTGCATGCATTCCATTATCTTTATTCTTGAAGAAGTTTATGTTAATAAAATATTTTCTTTTACTTGTAGAGTCCTGTGCACACTACAAACTTGCAGTTATTTGTGGATATTCCAATTTATGTGTGCTTTTTTTTCCCTGTAGGAGCACCCAGACATTGTTGTCCAACTTGTCGATCTCATTGGCATCACATCGATAATGGAGGTCAGCTGTCACTAAATTCATTCCCTGTGTATTTTGTGAGTGCATTTGGTTAATGATGGTCATGAAACTGCTTGTAAAACAGGTGCTGATAAGACTGATTGGTGCTGACGAAACCATATACTCAAATTGTGCCGACACGTTGCAGTGGTTAGAAAATACAGACGTCCTGGAAATGATCGTGGATAAATTTAGCTCATCTGTAAGTTCTAAAGCTTGATCACTCGGTAACATACTTAATGCTACACAACGTACTATTTAATTTTACATCATGGCATCAATATGCTGTGCTTATGTTGTATAGGGATGTTCTTGCTTTATTCTCTCAGTAGAATATATCTACATCTGTTTGCAAGAAATTTATTTGAATATTTGCTAGAAACGAGCTTATGTGTTATATGCTACTATGACCAAGCAGGATTCCCCTGAAGTACATGCCAATGCTGCAGAAATCCTTTCTGCAGTGACTCGATGCGCTCTTCCTTCTCTTGCTGCAAAAATATGCAGCCCAAGGTTTGTCTTGTCAGTTTTAACTTGTCGTGTGATCAGAAAAATATAAATGTTGAGCCTGTGATATCCTTTTACCTGTCAACTATTCATAAGTTTACTTATTTTTATTGGGAGTTTTTTTATATGCCACTGTAAAGTTCTCGGATCCCTGATCTGTCATTACAAAACGACCTCTCCCTTCCATTCCATCACATTTAGCTGCCTTTGCCCTTATTTGCTATTGTTGACCAGTCAAGCCGTGAAGTGGCTATGCTAATACCGTTTTTCGCCTGCCTTGTCTTCTTCTACCTTCTTCCTTCTCCAATGCGATGAGCTCCCTTAGTTTGCGAGCTCTGAAGCCATGGCCGTCGCACCCACTGCATCCTCCCGCCGCCTCCACTTTGACCACGCGCGCCACCTTCGCCTCCTTTCCTCCTTCCATCGCAACCTCATCGCCATGCTCTGGAACCTCAGTGCAACCTCCACGTCTGCGGCAGCCATGGGAACAGGGGAGGACAGCAGCGATGATTTCGGTGGAGAATCTGGCCGGACAATGGGTCGATGAGCTTCAGGAGGTTGAGATGGTGATGGTGACGCGAACATTGAGGTGAGGGCGATGCCGAGGTGGCTTGGCCACGGTGGCGGTGTCATGGGACCTTTCTTCTCCGACGACAGTGACCTTCCAACGGCGGCGCGGGTGAACGGAGGTAGGCATGAGCATTAGTGGACCCAGGTGAAGCTTCCCAAGTGTTTGGTTTGAGCGTAGGAGCGTGGCATTTGGCTGGCACCGTGCGAGGCGAGCTCAGGCAGCGGCGGGTGGCTCGAGAGAAAGTGCAGTCAAAGAAGGGGAGAAATGGGTTCAATATGGTGCGGTGATGGTGGTGGAGCGATCAATTTTAGAAGAATGGCAAGGATTGTGTCTAATTGCTTGAGATGGCGGGTTTGGGGTATGGCACGACAATGGCAGCTTACCGGCGCTAGGGACGAAGCTGTGCCGAGGCGGCAATGCTAATAGCTGCAGGATGCGGTGTATAGGCAGTAGAAGTGAAAGAATGGTTTGAAGGGAATTAATTTCCTAGAGTTCTCGATTTTGGTCGAGGCAGCAGGGAGTTCGGTGAGACTAGAGGTGATGCACGAGCGCAAGATTGAGCGGTGCGGGCACGGTGCAGGTGGATAAGGGGGAGGGACACAGACCATGACCGCGAGGCCATGGTGGTGGCGAGGGAGGTGGGGAGGCGGTTGGGGGAGGGAAGCGAGGAGGCGGCCGGGCGGAGGGGCGTGGTGAGTGGTTGGATCTGGTCGGGGAGGGCGCGGCGTAGGTCGTGGGCCGGTGGGATGAGGTCTGGGGATGAGGGAGAGAAGAGGAGAGGGAGAAAGGGGAGGGAGGAGGAAGAAGACGAGGGTAATTTGGGCATTTGGAAAAATCTAACGAGTTGATGATAGTGGCAAAAAAGGTAGCGTTTGTGAAATGTAATGGCATGGAAGGGAGACGTCGTTTTGTAATGGCGGATCAGGGATCCGAGAACTTTGCAGTGGCATATAATTTTTCCCCCTTTTTTATTTGTTTGTCTTATGGTATTTCAGTTTTGTTGGGAGGTTGTTTCGTCATGCTCTTGAAGAATCAAGACCAAAATCTGTCCTGGTTCATTC
Source organism: Phyllostachys edulis (assembly GCA_036346405.1). NCBI lineage: Eukaryota > Viridiplantae > Streptophyta > Magnoliopsida > Poales > Poaceae > Phyllostachys > Phyllostachys edulis. The sequence goes on along the minus strand of CM070554.1, from coordinate 773,591 downwards.
ATTGTCAGTGTGTATATCTTTGTTGGACCCAAAAAGACTTGCATCAGCCTCATACCAAGCGTTTAGAAGTAACTTAAGTCACGGGACATTGGTCACTGCCAGTCCAGAGACAGTTGATGGTATGCTGGAGAGTCTAGGTGAGTGCTCTTTATTTGATTATAACGCTACTTACATTTTTTTATTTGTTAACTTAAGATGTTAATTCCATTTATCGTATACATTCTCCTTATCATGAGTGCTATTATATACAAGTCATTTTAAATGAATAGTTTGATTGCAAATATTGGAGGGAACTTAATGATATACCTGAAATCACATCTTAGGTGATTTGCTGAAGTTGCTGGACATTTCCTCTTCTGAAAATGTTTTGCCTACAACATATGGGTTTTTGCGCCCCCCTCTTGGGAAATACCGTTTGAAGGTATGGTTTAATGTAGTGAATTTCTTTATGTCCCTAATTATTATTGTTCTTATTCTTATTATTTCCTTAGGCCACTCTTTTTTTTCCTGAGTGAATCAATCTTACGCTTCTAGCTGTTTGATGGAAACATTAATCTTGCTTAGGGCTATCTAGACTTTACTATTATTAATCTCGCCTCTGGCTATCTGGCGGGTAATTTCTGAGATATGTATGCAATGTGAGTCCAGATGGCCTCAAATATTGTCCGCCTTGCATAACTCTCTGCAGTTAGTCCAGGCTTGGAAGGTCCAATGAATCATTTCTTTTCTTTCTACATGTTGCTTCATGGTCCTTTTCTACCCCATTTTGGTTTTAATGGATGATATTTTTTGTTTCTTTCAGATTGTAGAGTTCATCTCTGTTTTGCTGACAATTGGTAGTGAAACTGCTGAAAAGGAGCTAATCGGCCAATCAGCAATAAAGCATTCCATTGATTTGTTCTTTCAGTAAGTGGGCTATTGTGTGTGCTTTAGTTCCCTTATCATTATAAGAGAAATTCGTCACATATTGGTTGGTACTACAGGTACCCTTACAATAACTTCTTGCATCATCATGTCGAGAATATTATCACTTCTTGCCTGGAGGTTAAAAGAACTCAACTGATTGACCATATTCTTAATGACTGTGACCTTGTTGGTAAAATTCTTGCCGTGGAAAATAATTCTTCTCTGTCAACAGACTCAAATGGGGTAATTCATTCCTGGATTCTTCTCACCTTGTTTTCTCCTTGCAATATCAGATAGACATGTGATTCTGCATATTGATTATTCTATCTTCTACATGCAGCCAACATTACTATCAGAAGGAAAAGTGCCACCAAAAATTGGGAATATTGGGCACATAACTCGAATAGCAAATAAGCTCACCCAGTTGGGAAATAGTAACAGCATAATCCAGTCCCACTTGCCGGTAATTCAAGTTTCTCTTCTTTCATTAGCCTAGCAATCCAACACCGTACTTTGTACACATTATTGCCTTATTGGTATGTTCTGTCCCATTTCGTTACCTTGATGAAAATTGTCTTTGTAGGATAATAGCGAGTGGGTTGAATGGCAGACAAATGTCCTGGTCAAACGCAATGAGGTGGAAAACGTTTATCACTGGGCCTGTGGGTAGGTTCCTCTCTTCATGTGTTGTGCTTCGCTTTTCGACTATTGCGTACATTGCTGCAACTCTCATGGTGACTGCTTACTGTGGTAGATTTTATATATACTTTGATTGTTGGCTATCAATGTTTTATGCTGCAGGCGCCCAACTTCTCTACATGATCGTGGTAGGGACAGTGATGACGATGACTTTCGAGACAGGGACTATGATGTTGCGGCCCTTGCTAATAACCTGAGCCAGGCATTCCGATATGGGATATACAGCAACGACGACATTGAAGAGGTGATTGTCTGAGCTTGCAACATCTTTGAGCTTTGGTAGTGTGCCACAATATATTCCGTTGGTACTTGAGGAAATGAAAATTTATTCCCTGGAACTGTTATATTATCTTCACTGGTATTGTTTTACCATTTCAAATATTCAACTTTATGTAAACTCAAGAGGTTCTCAATCAGTATGCTACCTATTAGTAATTTAGTCATGTTTAATGATTGCAGGCACAGGGATCACTTGAACGAGATGATGAGGTACGTTAGAAATGCTATTTATGTTGCACTTGTTGGTAATTATTGTCATTATATCTGTCTGTTTAATACTTCCATACAGTCAAATAATTTGTTCTTAAGAATCATGGTAAATTGTAGTCAGTACTTTAATGTAACTAATAACAAGTATATTGCGTCCTTCTAGTAGAGAAATGGTTTTTCTGCAATTTTAATGGTGTGCTTCTGTTTCCATTCAGGATGTCTACTTTGATGATGAATCAGCTGAAGTGGTAATATCTTCATTGCATTTGGGGGATGACCAGGACAGGTAATTCTGTGATCTTTTAGCAGTCTCGTCATACTTAGTATTAATTAATTAGCTTATAGAGTATGTGTTCTACAGCAGCTCCCTCTTTACAAATTCAAATTGGTTTACGTTTGATGGTGATAGAGGAATCAATGACCGTTTAGCTGCCTCCATTCCTTCTTCATCTCCCAATTCTGAAGAGACTTCCCTAAACACGAAGGAAACTGATGAGGTGCTAATTGGTGAAGCCACTGGCATTGAGTCACAAGTGGAAAGTGTATCTCTTGAAAATTGCCCTGTCGAGGAGATCAAGGAAACACGAGAAGTTGCTAAACGCACAGATTCTAGTACAGATGGTGAGAAAGTATTGTGCACAGAAGAGGAAAATGCACCCAAAAAAGCCAAGGCACCTGAGCGACATTTGGATGTTCAAGATGGCCAGGCTGAGACACAAGCAGAAGATGCAGCTGAAGCGTCATGTGGAGAGATTGGTGCAGAGAGAACAGTGGATGAACCTGCCAGCTCATCTGAACCCGACAATGCTTCGCCTGGAGCTTCGCCTGATTCTGGTGATATTGATAATCAGTCTGCTGGCGCAGCAGATTCTAATCAGCAAATTGCCCATGATTCGTGCACGGGGTTGCAGGTCAAGGAAGATTCACCTGTGGAGGCTGATGAAAAGAAAACTGATGAACCTACAACAAATGAGTGAAGTACGTGGGATGGGATTGTGCCACAGAACAAAGCGATTATTGCAGGCAGATCCTTTCACAGGTGAGAGCAATTGCCAAATTTGCCTTGCTTCACGTGCTCGGCAACCACGGACGAATCAGAAGCAACGCGTGCTGTACAATAAGCAGGTGAGCACCTTCGTCTGCGGTTGAGTAGTACTGTACAAGTGAGCACCTTCGTCTGCCTGCCGATCGTCCCCAGAAGCGAGTCTACTGTTTTGCTATCAGCTCCAGAAGCTTTTTCCTCGATTTACACGGACTTTTACCCCGTAATGCTGGAAATTTTGGTTTTTGTCAAATCTCATTTGCTGGTAGCACTGCCATGCCAGCCTTACTGGATGATCCATGCACAGGAATTTTTTTTGTCTTTAGGTGGTTCGTGGGTTTTTGCTACGGTGGTTTTTTTTCTTTGCTAGGGTACTCGAACTGTAACATTTGCAGTGAGTTTTTCCCTTGTTTTTTTCTTTCGATTAGCTGTTCCTATAAGTAGTTTTACCAGTTCAAGTATCTTCTACTCTGGTCGTTCGCTTGTGTTGGATGCATGATAACAGAAGACGCGGCAGTGTAAAATCCAGACATACAGAAAGGCCCAGTAACGTCAATAATTTGGCACGTTATAAGCCCAGCTGTGCTTGCAACACAGGCCCAACAAGTTTCCATCTCGGCCCACTAAGGTAGTGTTTGGATGAGGGAGGTTCGGGAAAATGGCTTGTGCACCTGTTTGGCTGGATGAACTAGACCGATCCGTCCTGGACGAAGCTTTTCGAGCGTACCGAATATTCCCGGATGATGACGATCCGTTTTGTCCGACGAAAAATGCTGAAGCACGCGGTTTAGAATCTATTAAAAAACATAAGAGAAACTCATTTAAATTGAAAACAAGATAACAAAAAAAAAACCCGACCATTCTGTGGGACAGCCTCAGAGGACAAACTTCCTTCACAACTTAAGAAATGCCAACCAACGTCTTCCCTCATCCTTCTCATCAATCTAATAGTCTCGTAAAAATCAGCAGAAGCGAGTAGCGACACTAATGTACGCGCACAGCAATAGCATTACTCATGATTCCGTCAGACGATCTATATACAGACACACAAAGAGCCAAAGATACAATGATAATCCTTGTTAAGGTTAAAAATAGCATAACACGCAACTAAACAAGGAAAAATTACAAGGAGCTGCAGCTTTGATTATAAACTAGAAACCCGCGCGCACCTTGACGCGCGGAGCTGAACAAATTCGACAGTGATTAGGAGAAAGAATAAACTGGTGATAGAACGAGAATGAATAGCGAACAGTGAACTTTAACCTGGCATAAACAACAACTTATATGTACTGTAACCTAGTCTGAAGAGAGTCCGTTGGAGTACTTTCGTTGGTGGATAGAATTTCTCTTTTAGAACAGTGATCCTCCTCCATATTCTGAAAGTAACCTATAGTTAGCCAACTATAGCTCGGAAATAACACAAGATGCAAAGATCTGAGTCCTGTAATTTTTAAGAAAAGTGTAGTCACATTCAATGCTTAGGACATGTTCCATATTTATAAAGCCACCAGGTATTGTCTATCACAGTATAATGTAGTTATTAATGATTCTATCTCAGCCTGGAATAAGTGAGTGTACAAAGGTGGAGATTATCTGGATTCTTAATTCGAAGATATATACTGTTGGACCAGCAAGCAAGGAAGTCCCAGAGTCCACAATAGCAGCGCATCCTTTGGCACAGAAGCCAGTTGATTGGCCATCAATAAGGAGATCCACCATGTTGAACTACCAGTAACCTTCGCGGGTCACAACTATATACATCAGAAAGTCCAAAGGTAGGTGCTCTACACGAACAGAAACAGAAACAGAAAAGAACCGAATTACACCACATTTCCCCCTAATTGCGTTGTAACAACAAAAAGAACAGATACATCAGAAAGTAACTAGTCAAACCTTGGGTGTGTGCGGCGAGGAAGCCCTACATCAGAAAGTAATTAGGCAAACGCCTGACACAGAAAAGGAAACGAACTGCACCAACAAAAAGAATAGATCTGACAGATAACGAAGAACCGACCAGAGTAGGAAAAAACGAATATGTCAAAACAGACAGCAGGCAAAAGTATACAGAAACCAAGAACACAACGCAATTAGGGGGAAATGTAGCTGTCAAAATACTAGAATACAGAATAGAAGGAGAAGTGTGAGGGGAAGTACAGCAAAGAAGAGATAGCATCGGGTTGTACCCACGAAGAGGCTAGGTCCAGAGATCGCACAGAGGTCCATACCATTCAGCTAAACAGGCGGGGCCCTATAGACGCAACTACACATAAAGACTCGGGACAGCAACAATGCTAATGGATTGAAGGCACTATAAAGTTCGGATCTATGGATCAGTTCAGGACATCACCCACTCCTATCGACACAGAGGCACAACATAAATCCACACGTTGAGTTCATGCCTCTGATGAACACAGTTCACAAAATAATCTCAAAGTACAAAATAATACACGTATAAGTTAATTTTGTGCTTGCAGCATAACACTTTATATGTCACCAATAGTTTCACTGCTTAACACTTTATATGTCACTAATAGTTTTTGTTGCAGCTGCGCAGCATAACACTTTATATGTGATAACTTGCAAGCGTAGATTGGATAGATGAATCTGTCTATGCAAAAAGTGCACAGAAATTTGAGTTGATGTCCTTAAATCTGTTTAAAGGTGGCATCATACCTTAAAGAACTCAGCAACTTTCGCTGTCCACTGTTGCTGCTCATAAGTGCTACAATTGCCATGCAATGTAAACATTGCATTTTCATATTGTAATACAAAACACTCTGTGGAGCTTAAAGATGTGGCCACCTGCAAAAGAATGACTGATTAGTTAAAGGGAGAAATAACATGATTTCTGTACAATATCATTATAGATTTCATAGGACTTTCTGTACAATTTCAGAGGTAGACTTAGTTGTTAGAAGTTGGCACAAAGGTCAACATTTTAAGAGCAAATGTTGGCACCTCCAACTCCAAACACTATTTTATTATATAATTCAATTAAAAAAAGACCCATCTCATCCAAGTTATCGACAAGAATAACAGACAGCTAGGTGATACCGCATCAACTTGAAGAGCTTTATTGTTATGGATTGTTGTCTCAGATACTCGAATTAGAGCTATGCCTTCAGCAGAATAAGTTTAATTGTCCACAACCTTTTTTTTTCTACGATCTTCTTGTATCTAGGACTGATTCCACCCTACATGATTTGTCAAAATTTAATACTTAGCATATATCCTCCTAGTAGTGTAGCTATATATTATTGAGATCTATGGTGTTGAGCTATGCATCCCTTACAAAATGACAACATAAAAAAGAAGCAACCACTCGGTGGTGGGCAATCATCAAAAAGATATATTCAAAGAACAGTTGTACCTTCAAGATAAACATGGGCTGGAAAAGAGCAACAAATTGCGGTGGTTCCTTCCCTTGATAAAGGCGTCCCTACAACACCACTACTAATAAATCTAGCTCTTCTCTTATGAACAAATATTGTAGGCGCTATGAAATAAAATGCAGCAACAGAACATGCCTTCCTTTCAATGAATTCCACATTGTATTAGCTAATTGAGTTGGCATCACTTGATCATCCTGCGCAGAATGAACCAAAAAGAAGAAGTAAATATCGATCCAAACTGGCCAGCTCACTTCTACAGGAGCATGATAAGTCCTATTGATGTTAAAGAAACGAAAAACAGAGACCAACTAACATAAACGTTGCTCACTTATAGCATAAGTTTATACTTACTGACACATCTATACTAATATGAAAAGCGCAATTTCAATTTTAAGCTATATATGGAAATATTTTGGATGGCAAATCCAGAGTATCCTATCCATCCATTCACCAGACCGGAGGGCCGCAATTCAAGGCTGGTCCCTACAAACCCAAGTCCCAAGCATTCAGAGACTAATTGCTGCAATACCTTGGCCTTATGCATGCGTCCTGATTTTATGAATGACCTTCCTAATCTAATCGGGTAATGTGGGTTCCACGTGTGCACAAATTAGTGAATATAAATGGTTTTGCAGAAAGGTTAAAACATAGGTTTTATCTAAATACCTGACCAACAAAACTATAAAGGCCACATCACCAAGACTGATGATCACACTAAAAAGTATCAACAATTGGAATAATGTGAAAAAACATGTAGGCCATCACTTAAGTTTGGCAACATGCAAAGTATTATAACCAGCATGCTATCCTTCCCAATCCAGTAATAGAGATAATATTCTTCTTTCTTGTCACCAGAATGATATGTATAAAGAATGATATAGTAGTCTGCATTGTAAAATTATCTAATGTCCTCTTTTGGTAGGGCAGCCTTAGCATTGCCATCAATGCACCACACCAGAAATACAAACAATTTATTTAGTAAGGACAATTCCATTAATCAATTGTACATATGTTGTAATCCAATATAAAGTAAACAATAAGAGCTTCTTTAGTCTTTACATGGTGTGCATACAAAAACAACTATTTCAAGTTCACAAAAGGCAAGACATATTTTTTGTTCTCTCTTAAATCAATGCAAATCTACATATTGGCACCAAAAAACATTCTACGGAAGGACTCTCTATGACGCCCCGTGTCATTACCCCAGGGGTAATCACACTTAGGCATACGGATTACTATTCGTTTGCTCAGTAGAACATTGCTTCAACGAATAGTAAGCTTTTACCAGAGTTACGCAGCAAAACAATAAGATAGAAACGGTACATCTTTGTTGCAGTAGTAGCCACGCAAGGCTATGGTTCATAATACAAGTATTATACAATTACAAAAGGGAACTTCTCCGCTTCTCTCACCTACCCTGAAGTACCGACCGCCTATTCATCCCATGTGTCAAATATGGCGCCCATCTCATCCTGGTCCTCGTAGTCAGTGCTTTCTCCTCTGCGGTTGCATCGGCATGTCCTTCGTCCCGCTCGGGATATTTCCCGGTGGGACTAGGATCTAACAAAGGAGAATACTAACAAGGTTGAGTACAAAAGTACTAAGCAAGCATTAATAGCCAAAAAAAATGCACTAGATGCCTCATCTCTGTTGTCATTACATTTTCTAATTCATCTCTTTTCTGAAAATACTTTAATAAAATTTAGGTTGCAGTTTTAATTCTGAAAATACTACTTGTCACTCGGAGAGAAGATAGACCCCTAATGGTTCCTGTAGACTTCAATCTAGGAGACTGGCATGAATTCATGATTTGATATAGCACTGCGCAGGCTTGTACCACTTTACCCATAATTATTCTGAGCTCTCTCTGAGCTAGGTCCACCACATTTCCTTAGATGCAATTTCGAGTTCAGAATACAGAACATTTTCTAGGTTACGTGATTAAGTCTCCACCCATTACCTTTCGTCGGTGCTGATTTAGTCACGGTGCTGACCTCGTCATCCACCAAGTGCCAGTAATGTTGGTTGAGGCAGCTCTCGTCCGTGCCCAATACTCCACCTTGGGGCGGCTCTCTTCCGTGCCTAACACTCCAACGTGACCCATTGTGGAGAACTTAATTACGTAACAAGGTAGCATTTTCTGCCCGCTGAAACGTGAAAATGGTTGGTACTGAATTTACGGTCTATGACCGAGTAAGAGTTTTATTGGTCCTTATATCTTATCTATATATAAAATGGGCCCACCTCTTACCTCATCATTGTTGTCAACGTCGCGTTCCCCTGCCCGAGCCCCCTTTACCAGCCTAGTAATTCTCATTTTTTTCCTCGCTTTCATCTCTTTTCTTATCTTCCCAATTTCATTTATTTGATTTGATTTTGAGAAATAGTTTTGATGCAATAAACACATAATACAGCAATACACGATTTACATTTAATATAAATATATTTATGTTCAAGAGAATAGCTTGCCTACAAAATTGTAGAAGAGATTGTCGTCGATGAAATCGGTATCAGCTACTCCTGTTGGTTCGTCTGCTGCAATTTATACGACGGTGCGAACAGTAAATAAATACGTAAATACTTAGCGGCAATTATGTGCGACTAGGTGTATATTAGTCAGATGATTCTTTTCGTTCACGGATTTCAATTTAATAACATTTCTCGAATCCCTCGTTAAGTTAGCACTCCCCCCCCAATTTCTGTCGTCCTACGGTCTACCGGCTTTAAGATTGAGGTTACAGGTATTAGCTTCTAATCGCACGGACAAAAATACTAAATGTACTCGCATGCAACTATGTTTAATTAATTCTACGCATGCAAAACAACCCAACCGATTTTATTTTAAGTGTACACGCATGTAATTACAACTTTAATTAAACTCGAGGTTGGTTAATTCAATTATTCTAACCTGGTTAAATTATTTCTAACATGTTAGGATATCTATTTATTTAGCGGTTCAAACCGGTGGTTTATTTACTTTACAAAGTCTTATTTTATATTTTACACCTTTTCCTATTTTTATTTTCAACCGGTCTGCATACTGTTAAAAATTCTAACATGGTCTAAAAATCCGTACTTCGGGCTAGTCGTTTAATACTTACAGGTTTTCTACGCACACGTACCCACTCTTATTGACAAGTTTTATGACAATTTATCCTATTTTGATTTATTAAGTATCGGACCGATTAATGGCTGCTTAACCCTTATACGACCTAATTAAATTCGTTGGGTCGAAAAACCACATAACGATAACACTTATTAATATTACTGCTAACCTCTATTGTTGAATATATCACTTACTAAGATTCACTAGAAATTACATACTTTTCCTAATTTTTTTTCCTATCTCTATTTTCCTAACCCTAGCCTTAATCCTAATCATCTAATCCCTAACCCTACCTAACTCTCTTTCTCTCCCTTCTCTCCCTCTCAGCCGAAACCACACAGCAACCCCCCATTCTCATTGCTTCTCCCCCAAATCTACTCTTCTCTTCCCTTCTCTCCGTGTTTATCGCCCATAGCTCCCGGCTTGACTCGGCTCACCTGTCGTTGCTTTCATGGCTCGGCTCCTCCCGCGTCCACGCATGCCTCCCTGTTGTGGTTTGTCACCACCGCCTCCCCTCCTAGCGCCACCTTCCCTAGCAGCTCGCTCCCATGGCCCGCCCTCCTTCTTGTCGTGGCCGGATGGTCTGACGCCCCGCACAGTGCCTCTCTCTAGCTCGGCCTCCTCTCGGCTCGCCCTGGCCTTGTGCGCCTTCCCGGCTCTCAGCTCGCCCCCGCGCCCTCTGTTGCGCCTCGGTGCCTCTGGCCTGGCCCGACTCCATGGCACCACCGGCCGCCTCGGTTCGCTGCACCCAGCCACCCGTGCCTCACCTCACTCCCATTCCCCTCCCTCCTCCCCCATTAACCCCTTCTCCATTACTCCAATTCTTAACATTTTCACTGATTTCACCCCTTCTTTTATTTTAGTTCATGGATGCTTGGTTATAGTGAGGTATGAAGGTTGCTACCAAGATTACTAAGGTACTCTACCCTTTAGTCCTCCCTCTACTCCTCCCCTTGCTCTGTGATGGCTACTGATGAACTGCGAGCTATATGGCTACTGTGAACTTGCGATATGTATGGATGAATGGCAAGATGGTTGTGGGGAAAAGGGGTGGGTTACCTCTGCTGGTTTGTCGATTTTGGGGAAAATGGGCGGCAATGGTGGCCGGTGGTGGTCGATCTGTGGTTGCCGGCAGTGAGGGGGGGGAGGGGTGGTCGTTCTGGCTTCGGCGTGGCCTCCAGTGGTCGTTTGCAGTTCAAGGCTACCACCAGCGTCACTCTTGCCCTTCGGCTACCTCCTTCTCCTTGGCTCCCTTCCTCCTTCTTGCTCCCTTCCTGCCGCGGCTCTCTGGTGAAAGTGAGCTGGGCAGTGCTTTGTGAATGCGGTGGAGTGGGTCTTGTGCAAGGGGAATGGATGTGGGTGAGGAAGCCTCTGGATATGAATGGGATGTGCTTTGAGGGTGAGCTGGATGCAGCGCTTGGTTAGGGGGGATGGCTTCAGCTGCTGGCTGTGCTACCTGTGTCCAGGGGGTGTTGGGTTGGATATTTGCAAGATTGTTGGCTGAGTAGCAAAGGTGCTGATGGTGCTGGTTTCGATACTCCCAGTGATGCTTTGACTGAGGGTGGGGTTTAATGGGATGTGCACTACGGGGTTTATACTGTGGTTGAGGCAATTGTAAATAGTGGGTGTTGGGCTTTAATGATGACGTATGATGAGACCCACGGAAGTAAAATGTGTCTATTAACTTAGGTTGGCCTGGACATCTCAATTATCAAGGGGCCGACTAACTCCGGTTGGTCAGGGTACCTTGGTGATCGAGGGACCGGCTGACCTGGATTGATATGGGAATCCTGTTGGATTTCGGGGAATTCTAATGACCACTTCCTATATTCTAATACTCACATATATAAACTGCTCTCGGTTGCACTAATCACTTTCTGTGCCTTTGCCCGTCTATGGAGATGGGGGTCTGGACTGGCGGAAGATAATGCGATGGAAAGGCAAGGAGGGCTTCAGCAAAAGAGCAAGCTAGGATTTAGATTGTTCTTCGAATTACATGATGAAATTTTATATTTTGACTTGTTGTAAAATGTTCTTGTAAGAATTTAGATATTGCATTATTATTTTAATTTCACTTGCGATGAATTATTGTAAGTTGTTCTGATGGAAATAAGTATTGTAATTTAATTACGACTTTGATTTTACTACTTTACCGGTGATTGTAAATGTGGGACTACAACAGTCGTAACATGACAACCCACCGCATCAACAGGGTAAACCACGATAGAGCTTTGCAAATTAATTAGCCAGATCCCACGCCCCACACTGGAGACATGTGGTTGCACAATTTTGGCATAGCCCATTATAGGCTTAGCAAGTGGTGTCTCAAAAACCGGTCCTTAACCGACTTGGGCGACAAACCTCAACGCTGGGGCATCGGATCACACGACCCCCGTGCATAGACATACAGCAACCAAACAACCAGCTTCGCCCAAGTCAAATCTATTTTTCATTTATTTTGCTTTTCAAACCTTCATAGCACACTAATGCCATAGCCATTTGTAAAACCTCCATGACACACCAATGTCATGGCCGAAATCTCCATGGCACACCAATGCCACGGTCCAAATTATTTGATCAAGAGATATTTTTGGTCAAAACTCCCCATATCAAGATTTTGGTCTAAGCAATACTAAGCATTCTATTTTTCAAAAGCTACGGGTCCTCACTATTGCAAGAACCAGGTTTTATCTAGGGTGACAATGAGGTTGATTTAACATGGACAGAGGTCATACCAAGCAGTAGGCATAACTATGAATTGAAAGATAGGTATTGAAATACTTAGTAAAGTAAGCATGCATACATCTTTGAAAACGACATAAATAATTTGAAGTATTAGGTGCAACATGATCAAGAGTGTAACTTGCCTTGCTCAAAGTCTTGAGCTTCTTCCTCTCCCTCACAGAACTCTGGTTCCACACGGCCTTCGCAATCTACACGGTGAAAACCAAATATTCAAATAAAGCTCAAACAAGATCCAAAGAACTCCAAATAAACTTAGATACAAAACCAACAGAGAGATTGAGAGGTCAAGAGGAGGTCCAAGGAGCTCGCTGGAGAGGTCCGGGGACTCAAGAGAGGATGTCCAAGAACTTGGAGGGAGGTCTAAGGTGTGCTCGGTTGAGACGAAGAGGAGAAAATAGAGAAGAAAGTGAAAAGGAGGACTTCCCAAACTATATATAGTGGAAGCCAATGCACATGATCCAGGATAGGGGTCATCAGGAGTTGGTAAAGAGGACAATGTGAGTAGACATGAGTACTGCAAAGGTGAGAGCATTTAATGTGATACAACATGCATTAAATACGGTGAAGACTTCCTTGCATAAAGAACACAGTCAAAGGTAAAGAAAACTGGGAGTGACTGCCCAACGGGGCAGCCAAGACCCACAGAGGAGGTCCTGCCAAGACATTGAGAAGGTCTTGCAGTGAACAAGGGGAGATCCTCACCCACAGGGGAGGTCCTGACGGTTGGATCTCCAAAGAGGAGGTCCAAACGGCCAAGATTAAGTGCACCAGAGGAGGTCCGCAAGAGCTGGGAGGAGGTCCTCACCCGCAAGGGAGGTCTAGAGCCGTAGGATCAAATCCAGGGAAGGTCTGAACGGTTGGGATTTCCAAGGGGAGGTCCTAACGGTCGGATCTGCCAAAAGGGGAGGTCTGGACGGCCAAGATCTCCAAAGGGGAGGTCTTGACGGCCAAATGTACAAGGAGGAGGTTTGGACGGTTAAGATCTCCAAGGGGGAGGTCTTGACGGTCCAGATGTTCAAGGAGGAGGTCTGGACGGTTAAGATCTCCAAAGGGGATGTCTTGACAGTCTAGATGTTCAAGGAGAAGGTCTGGACGGTTAGGATCTCCAAGGGGGGGTCTTAACGGTCCAGATATTCAAGGAGGAGGTCTGGACGGTTAAGATCTCCAAGAGGGAGGTCTTAACGCCCAGATTTACAAAGAGGAGGTCTGGATGGTTAAGATCTCCAAGGGGGAGGTCTTAACGGTCCAGATGTACAAGGAGGAGGTCTGGACGGTTAAGATCTCTAAGGGGGAGGTCTTAACGCCCAGATTTACAAAGAGAAGGTCTGGACGGTTAAGATCTCCAAGGGGGAGGTCTTAACGGTCCAGATGTTGAAGGAGGAGGTCTGGACAGTTAAGATCTCCAAAGGGGAGGTCTTGACGGTCCAGATCTTCAAGGAGGGAGGTCTGGACGGAGAGGTTTCTAAGGGAGAGGGATCCAACAGAGGAGATCCACGGAAAGTGGTCCAAAAGGGGGTCTGGGCGGTCAGGATGAATCCCGGGGAGGTCTTGACAGCCAGGGTGAAGGACCAAGGAGGTCCTTAGGAACACACGAAAAGTTTAGGTGGACACAGGAGGTTTATGTGAACAAGAGGGAAGCTCAAGTGAACACAGGGATGTCCAAATGAACGCAGAGAGAGGTCTGGTCCAAAAGGAGCTTTCCAGCAAGGGCGGGAAAGGGAAGGGGACATGCAAAGCTCGTGGAAAGGAGAGGGCTTTCATGGTGAAGAGGAAGGAGACGGGAGTAGGGGAAAGGCGGGCGGTGAAGTAGTGGGGAGCCTAGCCAGCGGGGACAGGAACGATGCAACGAGGACCAAGGAGGGAGAGGGGGAAGCGACAGAGGAAACGAAGGGCAAACTTCACTAGAGCGATCCGGAAGGTCCCTTTCCTATGTATGCTCGATGACACACGGAAGACGGAGGCAACCAGAGAACCAGAGAAGAGCACGTGCCGAGCTATGTGGCGAGCAGAGCGATGCGAGAAATCCTCAGCCCCGATCGAACGGAGACGACGAGCTGAGAGGAAAATCCGATGACTAAGAAAAACGTGGTGACGTGGCCACCCTGGCTGAGCTCGAAGTGAGCCCCTTTTATATAGAAGGATAACCCGAGAGTACATACAACTCCTCAAAACTTTACAGCCTCTGATGACATGCCCACGCTCTGACCCTCCCTCCTAACAAAAGCTGGAAAAAAAAATTCAGATCGTCGTCTCAAGCACCTATAAGTTAGCCATGTCGCTCTTGATCTTGCGATCTTCCCTTTTCCTTCCGTATGAAACAACAACAAAAAATTCTGAGGTTGCCAACAAAATCTGCGAACCTAGATCACACGTCCCAATTTACTTCACGCTGTACACGAGCGGGTGATCGTATGTTCAGCCGTTGAGCTTCGCCAGGAACTGGTTGAGATCATACTCGTCTGCATACTGCGACTGATCCCAAAGCTCATCCAGCCCATTCAGAATGGACTTCAAGCCCTTCCCACCAGATTTCCCCTTGGAATCTCTGCTCACAACTCGAACTGCTTGGGACGACCGACGCCTGCACATGAGAGGGGCAAAGGATCAGAAACAAATCATTTGCATTAGTCTCTCTAGAGCTAGCATATCAAGGAGTAAAACCCCAGTTCATATGGCATTCCCTAAACCTACCGTGAGTTGTTAATAAGAGCACATCAATGGTTGGATCTGAATTGAATGCTTTGACAATTTCAAATCTCTTCACTGGTTCAACAGAGCCATCCAGCCGCAAATACGTGACGCTGCAATAACATCAAAATTTCCCTAATTAGATTGACTTGGCTAGCAAGCACAGGCAGAAGAAATCTTGTAGGCAAATCTAATTGGTGGCACAAGGGAATATGACGAAATGTAAGTACACGTTAAATGTTGCCAAATTTAACTGTTGCTGAAGAAAGATGAAATGGAAGTACACATAAAAAAATGCCAAATTTAATTGTGTAGTTTTAGTCAATACTCAATAATCAGTGAGAATTGCTGACGACCAATTCAACTTCACAGCTTATATGAACAGTTTGGCAGCGGCACTGCAATACTACAAAGTACAAAGACTCCTTAAATAGTAAAACAGAAGGTGAAGCGCACAGTATACAGCAAGGTTCTTGCAATTATTTGCATCAGCCGCTACTAATGTAAATCAAATGCCAAATGCCATTTGCTGAATCTAAAATGATGCATATCTAGATGCAGATAATATAACTATATAAGTAACAAAATATCGCAAAACTCACCTTCTCATTTGGGATTGAAACAGGTCCTTCTCAATAAGGTCAAGAAAAGCCTGAAGAAGAGAAAGTTAAGCATACGAAAAAGATGAAATAAGAACAAAAGCAAGAAACGCACAGCATAACAAAACAGACTCGATACCTTATGCTGAGCAAAAATCAAAACTCTATGCTGCCCAACAGCTGCAGAGGCATCAGGACTTGATATTTCCGATCCTATACCACACTCCTGAAGTATCTCTTCAAGAGCAACAAGCTTAGGGGAGTGCTGCAGCTCATGAAGCTCGTCACCGGTTCCCATACCTATTTCTTTTAGAACATCCACAAGATAATCAGGTGGGTTCTCCCCAATTACAAGCAAAGGATGACTGCAGAGTTTTAATAGGTACTGCAATGCCTGCATTACAAAAAGAAAATTCAATTAGAAGGCAACAGCGTAAAAACAAAAAAAGATCAAAATATATAAACAAGAAAGGGTGATTCAATTGCAGCACCTGAAACACATGATGAGTTGCCTTTGGTTGAGAAGTAGATTCCTCCGATTCATTTGCTTTTACTATAGTTGAAATCTCATCTTTAGCATTGGAGCTGGAGAATTTGTCATAAAGTTTGAGCTCCAATAGACTGAGATTGCAATATCTATCCTGGATAATCTTCTCTGGAAGATCAGATAAAACTTCATCCTTTGTTCTTCTAAGTAGAAATGGCATTCCCTGGTATCGCAAGGTTGATTCGATTTATCAATAAAGGTTGCAACATACAATTATTTCTAAAATCTACGACAGAAGATAAAAAACCTGCTTGTGCAGTGCCTCCATTGCAAGAATGCCAGTTTCAGCATCCTTTGCTGAACATTTTGAATCTTTGGCTGCTAGCAATGGTTTTCCATATGTAGCTTGGAACTGTGTATAACAATGTTGGGTTAGAATTCAGCATATAATACTTATACCAGAATAAACCAACATAGATGCCAGGAGGGAGCATCCGAGCATGTGTTCTGGGCTTTTGGCCAAGAGAAGTAAAGATTTGTTTCTTCAGGAAAGCACAAATCAGCTTACAGTTGGTTTAAATCATCTTGTGTTCACTTGGTTTAATCTAAGAAACTACTCAGTACTCACTGTTGTCCATTTCTCTTAGTGTTTATGTGTTCCAGCCTCCAGGTTTATCTATCTCACACTACTTAGAATGATTGATTATATAATGCAGCCTAGCACATATAGCATAATTGAAACATAAACATTGGAGGCACCATATATAAGAAATAGTGTAATGCCTCACATATCATGCAGGTCAAAAATGATCAGAGTTTATATGATCTCTGGAGCAAAAATCCACATTGAAAACCAGATGGTCATTCCTCAACTAACTGACAAACTAGGAAGCTAGAGTACAATGAAATGAGAACATGTTGAAAACTAAAGTAACTAAGTTCGTTCTTGAACAAAAAGACATGGTTTATTTGAAGAAAATAAGAAAAATTCTTATCGCTCAGTTCTGCAAGTAAGTATGAATTCATAGCGCAACTTACCTGTTTTTCTGTCCCAAGAAACCCAGGCATAAGGAAGTCAAATAGAGACCATAACTCCAATACATTATTCTGCAATTTCAATGGAATGTGTCAATGTAAAAAAAAATGATAACATCAATTTAGTAATGGAATTATCCATAAAGAACACAGAAAATAAAACAATAGCAGCAATGTGAGAGAACTGAAACGGTAAAAAAGAAAAGCATACCAACAAGAGTTGCAGCTAAAGTTTTACCAGAATAGGAGTACCGCTCAAGATAAGACGGTGTTGTGCTTTCAACTGTTTCACAGCAGACGTTATTTTAGATCTTGAGTTTTTGATTATGTGCCCTTCATCCAGAACACAATAGTTCCAAAAGATATTCCCAAGAAAATCAATATCCTTGCGTATAATATCATACGATGTTATGATTACGTTAAACTTATCAAATTGACTACGGAGCATGATCCTGTCTTGTGATGAACCAATGTACTGCAGAGGTTTCATGATAGAACTGTCTATGTACTTTTCTATTTCATATTCCCAGTGTGCTACTAATGTAGAAGGACGGATAATCAAAGATTTTGGATCTTTGTCATCATTCCGTGCACGTGACTCAGCAATATCACTTGCAATGATAGCAGATGCCTGGAGCGTCTTACCAAGCCCCATGTCGTCACATAAAATCCCATGTAACTTAAACCGTCTGAGGAATGCCAGCCAGTTGATTCCTTCTTGCTGGTACCTGCAATGTTATATATAAAAAAATCAAAACAAAGAATTTAAACTTGCACAGATGCGATATACAGTAGTTCATTCATCAACATATGAAGCAAACTACAGGCTTAATTCATAAAAATAATTCTTTCTATGCGTGCAATCCGCATGTGCATTGAATATACTATTTCAAATAAGTAGAAGCCATCATGAAGCCACATTCTGATGAATGAACTTTTATGATAGTTACAGACCTTCACAATTCAACACTAAGATCAATGTTGAGTTTGTAATCATCAATTTGGGAGTTGTCGAGAAGTTGTTCCAGAAATTGCGCATCTTCTGCGCTGCTAGATAAGCGTTCACTTAGTCCACTTGGTAACGGAGCACCCTTTGCTAGTGGCAGCAAAGGAACCAGAGCAGCGAAACTGTGAGTGACAGTCTGCCTAACAGATCCATCAGGGTCACTCATACACCTCAGAAGAGGAACAAGGAAAGGAGCATAAGGGATCAACTCCACAGCCAAACCCTGAACAAGAAGGCTCAAAAGCATCCCACCTCCTTGTCTCGCACAGACAGAAGATGAATCTGACAACATCGGAATGACATTTTCTATCACAGCTACCATCACATTACCAATCAACGACTTTGCCATTGATGTGATGCACCTTGCAGCAGCTAACCTAACAGCCACATGAGGATGATGCGCACAGCCAAGAATACAGGGAAGGAGACTTAGCAGTTCAGGCCTCAAGGGCTCAGCCAAGTGAGGTGCAACTGAACGAACAACCTTCAAGAAGGACCAGCAACAACATTAAAAATATGGACATGTGGCTGAAATGGCAACCAAACCAGCTTACACTACATGACAGCAAGATATGGATTGATGTAGCATATTAGTTTGGCATGATGATCTAAGCCTAGACAACATAGCAGCTCTATGCAAAGCACCCATGAAAACATTGAATTTAAATTAATTCCTAATGAACAAACCTGGATATTATTTATGAGGGACTGTGGGTCCTTATCCTCACAAGATCTGCCTAGTTGCGCGATACTTAGATCATCTTTCAGAATGTCATCTTCAGTCTTAATAGGTTCAAGAGTAAGGCAATCCCATAACTTCGGAAGTTTTTCAAATAATGATGATCCAAATTTCTCGCAGAGATGCTTGAAAGCCAACTCTGATCCACGCCGGCTTATAAAACCTTCCATTTTTTACCTTTCTTCACCACCAGAAATCATATGACCCCTGGATTTGTGACTGCTAAAACGCTTCCCAATTGACAGCAAATTTTGGTCCTCAATAACCTGTATTGAGTTGATAACTGCAGCTTGAGGTGTCTCACTAGCATCAGTGCATGTCAAGGTGCAGAGGTTCTTTGTTAGCTTGTCATTGGGGCCAGGCTTGCGGCCAACACAGCTAAAAATGAGCTCAGCAAGTGCATCTGTGGCTTTGTCTTGATGTACTTCCTCCTGCATGACATGGAATCATTTGAGCTTACATGGTAAGGCAGAAAATATTAAAATAAGCACAAGAAAAGCTAGATGTTTTACCTGTTCTATTTTTATAGCAGCCATTAAAGGTAAAATGACTGGGTTCAACTTGCTAGGCAACCCCGACATCCAGACTACAGCAGAAGCCACTAAAGAAGAAACTGTGACGTGCAAATTATTCTGCAGAATAACATCAAACAAGGAAACTTTTGTGAAGATATTGCTAATAAACCAAATAGGGAAATTATAAATATCATAGACAGAAAGATGTAACAAGGAATTTAATATTGTAACAGAAATCTGCAGAGGCGGTAAATTGAAAATACCACATACCTGAACACATTTCAAGTAGCCTGATGTAGACAAAAGACCTTGTTTTGCTGATTCTATGTTATTCAAGACAATTTTCTCACTGTCTGAAGGAAGATCGGACTAGGGTAACAAAAGCTTTGAAGCAAAGTTAATAGCATCATCAACACTCAGCATGTCAGCATTAAAGTTCAAGCTGCGAGCATAATCTTTGAAAATAGCACAAGAATCAATTGAGTGGAACAAAATTTTGGCTTCATTGCGCATCTTCATATATGTTCTTGCAAGTTTGGTATATGGAAGCACAGAATCTATTGTAGGAAATGCGGGATCAGAGCAAGCCAGTAAGTCCAACAGCCACTCCTTCACAGAGGACAATAAAGCTAGCAATGTTCATATACAAAGCAAACAATTTCCAAGATAACTTTGCATAAAAAATTTCATGACAACCACATGGAAACAGTCCAATGGGTAAAAAAAAGGCAATGAAAAACGCTTCACGTGCCTCTTGAGAAACCAAATTCCAAGGAACGCCTCAAAAGCTGGGTTATTACAGGATGTATTGGTAAAATGAGGCGGATTGAGCAAATTACAAAAATCAAACCGTGTCAAAATTGAAGAGCCTCTGGGCAACTCGAGGGGTGAAGGTGTGGCAGAACAGTGCTTCTCAACCTTGCAGCTCCAATTAAGTAATGCGGCAATTTCGAGCAGGACTGACCTGCGGCACAAATACCAGCCTGGTCAGTAAACTTGTGGTTTCCACGTCCATTTTGCACAGGCTTCAAGGGGGATTCTCGCTGACAAGCTAGCAGCAGGCTTTGTGATCTCATGGTATCTTCAAGATGGTCTTCAATTTCACAACTAGTTTCCAGTCATCTATCGACAAATCATCCTGCGGTAATGAATATTTTTCAATAAGTAAATGCTAGTCTGGTAGTGTACCAATATATGCAGACAAGGTCAACGCAGAGCAAAATGTACATGGAAATAAACAAGAAACACTGGACTTGCCCTGTAATTTTCTTTAAGAAGATCAATAGATCGCCTTGAGATGTGGCTGACAAGCTCATCTTCCATCTCAAAGTGCCTGCCAAAACTCTTCTGCTGCTCATCAGGATTGCTCCCGATAATCTGTTCAAAACCCAGTAACAACATATTAAACAGAACCCAATAAATCTAACAAGCATCAAAAGGAATCAAGCTACAGACGATAATACCAACCTTTATGGCCACCTTTTGCCCTTTTGTGGCCACGTCAACTTGCTTGTGATTAATTTCAATCGACGCGATCTTCCCAATATCAATATATTCTTTGGTGGGTATGCAGAGAGGTGTTCCCACCTAGATGACAAGGGAAAATGGGGAATCAGCAGACATGTCTTCAAAAATATGTAAAAAATCATTACATGATATAGGAGAAAATGTGACATAACATTCAAGACACTGAATATTTAATGCTTTTATATGATAGCTTCGATGAGCCTGCTGGTATTTGTTCATATAGAGTCTGTCAGTTACTCCCTCCAGTCACGAAAGGAAGTCGCCCTAGAATGCGTACAGTCAAATCGTATCAATTTTGACCAGAGATGTTATCTAAAGTACGTAATTTGGATATACAAAAATATTATGAGTCAATTTGTTACGAAAAATACTTTCATAACATTACACTTTTATAAGTTTTTTTCAAAAATATGATGATAACATTTAGTGATCAAAGTGGCATCTTGTTGACTTCGAAAAGTCAAGAACAACTTCCTTTTGTGACTGGAGGGAGCATGTCTTAACTACCAAATAAAACAACATGCTAAGGCATAGTGGTTGAGAATACAAAATGGCAGTGACCAACCAAAATACCTTAGCTATTCCTTCAAGGACATCGACACCCAAAACGATTGGGTCCTTTTTGTTGAAGACACAATTCGGCATGATCGTGAGAACACAGGGGAACACAGCTTCGTCGGCGCTTTCCTTCTTCTTTTCTTCCCTCAGGTTCTTAAGGTATGCAGTAAATTGGTCAAAAAGGTGGTATATTATATCTGCTACAAAGATCCTCACACCAGACTCTTCTGCAAGATCACGGGCATCAGGCATCACTTTGACATCAAATGCCAAGATAGTTGCGTATTCTTTCTTCCTCTCAAGCATAACACTGGCCTTCATAACATCTTTCTTGTGGACTGGCCCTATACTGAAATCACAGAAAGGAATATTCACAGCAGGGCTCTTCAAGAACTCAGTGAGAGCTTCCAATGACCCAAGGGTAGATGCTTGTACATAGACACCCTCGCCACTCTTATCAATCCGGTTACTAACCCTTGTCATCTCTTCCATTACAGCATCCTTCAGTTTGTCCAGATCATCCTCAGGTCGTACAACATATAGAGCAGTCCCTGCAATTGCATGCTCGAGACCCTGAAAGAAAGCAATCATTAATTTGCTGCCATAGAACTCTGCAATGCAAAAAAAAATGAAATTGAACCCACCTGCGCTGATATTTTAATTCCTTGTGCAGCTCTGATCTTCTTATGATGTTGGTAGGTGCCCTGAAAATCAGTGTTTCAGTGTATTACTCCACCTTGAACTTAAAAAAGTACACGAGGCGAAAGGGAATAGATACGTGCATGTCAATCTGATGCTGGTGAAAGAAAGGAACAGCGTTCAAATGACATAAACTTGAACCAAAAGACAAAAACCATCTTAGCAAAGGGATAAAAATGAATGATAGGTGGCAAGTGTTTAAGCTTCTTGGTAGGACTAAGCATGGTAATGCAAAATGGGTCAAAAATATCGATACCTGCCATAGGTTTACTTTAATATACTGAGGTAAAACAGTTTCACGATGGTGAAAGAAATGAATGGCATTAAAGTCACATAAACATGAACCAAAACCATCTTAGCACAAAGAAAAAATGGGGTGACAGGTAGGCCAGTGTTTGAGCTTTCTTGGTAGGACTACAACGAGTAAGATAACCCTTATGGTTAACTTCCATAGGCAAGACCAGTAACATCCTATTATCCTAACCTACATCTTTTGAACAAAGTGTTAACCCAGTGTAATCCTCCCAATATAAAATGATTTTAATCAAAGCTGGCAGTATGTAGGAATAATCCCAATTAATCAAAGCACCAAAAGAGAATGAACCATCCAGGTGGCACCCTAATCAAACAGTACTATACTGGGTATGAATTAAGCAATTAAAACAAAGCTGCAATATTATGAGCTACGCACCTTAACTCGAAGCTCCCTCATTGGGTGTGGTGTTAACAAAGCTCTTACAGTTGTCACAATGGGTCCCTACATAAAGATAAAACAAGAACCTGAGGCATCTTAAATATGCTGCACTTGTTGCGGCAATTGAAATTATAAAGCAAAATGATTTTTACCTGCATCCCGCACACGACTATCTGATCTCCTTCATGGATTATACCATTGACCAAAACAACATCAATTGTAGTACCATGACCTTCAACGACCTTGACTTCCAGCACAGTACACTGAAACACAACAAGATAGAGTGCATTCTTCTATAACGACAAGCAAACTATTCTATAATGACAAGTAAATTTATGCACAGTACCTGGACTTCATCAACAAAAGTAAGCCTATCTTCCATCGTCTTTTGTGCCCATTGCACCAATAGTAGAAGCAGATCAGGAATGCCTTCACCACTGTGGAGAGCAGTGCATTATGTGTCAAGGAAAAGATGCCGGCACTATCATAGTTGCTGCCAGAAATCTAAATGAATGAAGCAACAAGTTCAATGCTAGATCGTACCTTATTGCACTGGTAGGCACTATGTTAAATGTATCTTCCATCTCCTTGTTCTTGTAGTACAAAGCAGTATTCACACCTTGCATCTTGAATTGTGTCACAATCTGTTGGACAAAGCACGTAAATGTGATTATAGAAGTACCAACTGGTAAGAGTTTCTTTTTTAAAGAAAAAACGGAAGATGTAATGTTCACACACATCAGTAACCCTCGTATTGAACTCCCTCTTAACATCTTCATTTTGTTGTTTTAAAGCCTTCACAATAGGGGCATTTGGGCATCTATTCCAACCATAAAGGCGATCAACCTTCATAGAATGAAAACAAACAAACAAATAAAATCATAAGTAAATAAAAGAGCGGTAAAGAAGGAAAAGTTCAAAGGAAAAAACTCCAAAACATATACCTTATTTAAAGCAACGATAAACACTGCATCTCGACTCTTCAGGAGATTCAGGGATTCGATTGTCTGAGGTTCAAGCCCGTGCATAATGTCAACAACCAAAATAGCAATGTCGCACAAACTTGAACCTCTAGAACGCAGATTACTGAAGGACTCGTGGCCAGGAGTATCAATAACAAGCAGGCCTGGAACCTTAAGAGTAGCATCAGCTTTCAACTCCTTTGTTCTCTCTCTAATGTTTTCAGTTGGGAAGTATGTTGCCCCAATCTGTTGGGTAATACCCCCAGCTTCTCCTTCTTGTACATTAGTGCGTCTAATACAATCTAGCAGTTTTGTCTTTCCAGTATCGACGTGACCAAGGATACAACAGATTGGTGAACGGAGGTTACTACCATTCTTAGTGTTATCCTCTTTAGCAGAAGGTCCTTTCTTTGAAGCAACACCTCTATTCCTCTTAACAGCTCCATTACTAACATCCCCATCTTCCATTTCACTCTTTTTAGAGTTTGCAATGGGTTGTGCTTTAGAACTTTCCTGCTTCTTGACGACAGGCTTTGTCTCTTCCTCCTCGAAAGCACTTGTCTTTGGCAAATTCACATCAATATCATCCCAGCTCTTTGCATCCCACTCATCTTCCTCCTCTTCTTCTGGTTTTGACTCTTCAACCTCCTGATCAGGTTCAGTTTTCTCCTCAGATTCCTCCGACTGAGACTGAGATTCCTGATCCACTAATACATATTCTTCCACGCCATTGTTAGCTTCATTGACCTCTTGCTGTTGTTCTTCAACTACCTTGGCAGTTTCTGTGATCTTTGGTTGAGCTTTTTTCTTCTTGGAATCGTATATAGGCCTCTTCTTTGTCTCAGGGGCAGCACCATCAGCCACTTGAAGTTCACTCTGCTCAAGGAACTGTCTCCTCATGGCTTCTAACCTCTTCGCCTCCTCCTTCTGCTTCCCGGTCAAGAGCTTACCCTCCAGCTTCTTCTTCAGCAGCTTCTCCTTTTCCCTCTCCTTCTTCCTCTTCTTTGCTTCCTCCGCTTTCCTCTCCTCCTCCTCCCGCCGCAGCCGCTCTTCCTCCTCTTTCTTCAACCGCTCTTCCTCCTCACGCTTCCTCCGCTCCTCGGCTTCCTGCCTCCTCGCAAGTGCCTCCTGCATCTCCCGCACATGCTTTGGGAGTTTCTTCATGTCAACCTTCCCTTTAGGCACCTCTGCCTCCTTTTCCTCCTTCTTAGCCTCTGCCTCCTTCGCTGCCGCCTTCTTCTCCTTCTCCTTTTCCTTCTTCTTCTTTTTTTTCTTGGCTGCAACAGACTCCACCTCTCCTTCCCCAACTTTCTGCTCCACATTACCATCCTCTGCAGTTTCCACATCCTCCATCACCACTGGGGCAGAAGGCGGTGACTGGGATGGCTTCTCCTTCTCCTCCTTCTCTGGTGGTGGGCCTTCACCAAGCTCAGCAAGAAGCTTATCCAAATCTTCCTCTTCCTGTGCTGTCCTTCCGCTCTTCTTCTTTTTCTTCTTTGATTTCTTCCCTTCAACATCATCCACACTGGTTGCAGCAGCCACAGTACCCTCATCCTTCACTGCCTCAGGCTCCTCAGCGGGAGGAGGCCGGTCCTCAATCTCCGCAAGAAGCTTGTCAATGTCCTCATCATCCACGGTAAACCCTCCCTTCTTTTTCTTCTTCTTTGATTTCTTTCCTCCGACATCATCCACATCAGGGGCAGCCACAGAAACCTCACCTTTAACCTCCTCCGGCTCAGCCTCCTCGGTGGGTTGAGGAGGTTCCTCGATCTCAGCAAGAAGCTTGGCAATGTCCTCATCGTCCACGGTAAACCCACCCTTCTTTTTCTTCTTCTTTTGCGGCTTCTTTGCAGCTGTGACTGCAGCAACCGCAGGCTCCTCTTCTTCCTCAGCAACGGCTGGGGGCACCGCAGCCTCATCCTCCTCTTCTTCAAGGGCTGGGCGAGCTCCCTTGTCCTTCTTTTTCTTCTTCTTGGCCTTGCTGAAGTCGAAATCGATGTCGCCGCCCTCGGCGTCGCCAAGATCGTTGTTGCCCTCGGATTTGGCGGCGTCCGGCTCCTCGTCGTGGTCCTCATCGGCTGCGAGGGCGTCGAAGGCGCTGAAAGAGCTCACGGCGCCGCCGCCCTTCTTCTTCTTCTTCTTGCCGGTGAAGACGACGTTGATCGGCTCCTCCTCCTCATCTCCGCGCGGCGGAGGGGGCTCATAGTCGTCGTCGTCGGGCACGGCTGCCTTGCCGCCCTTCTTGGGCTTCTCCTTCTCCGCAGCGGGCTGCGGCGGCGCGGTCTCGGCGGCGTCGTCCTGCGGGAAGGAGTACTCGTCGTCGTCGATGGCCACGTTCTTCTTGCGCCCCATCGACGCCTTGCGCGGGGGATCGGCCTGGCGTAGGCGTGTCTAGGGTTTGGGTTTGAGATGGGATTGGGTGGAATGCTTGCGGTGGATGGAGATCGAATCGATTCGATTCGAGCAGAGCCGAGGTCACGAGGTGGAAGAAGAAAACCCTCCCTACTTCTACAGTTCTACTTGGGCAATGCGGGGAAAAAACGCTTTATCTCTCTTATATCTTTTTAGTTTTTTCCCTCTATGCACATCGATTTTTATTTCCATCCTTACTAGAGTGAACTGTTAAGAGTCTGTATCTAGCACGATTTACGTAGTATACTTCCAATTTTACTTGTGTTCGTATACATGGTTTTTTTCCCTCCTTCGAAGTATAGCATTCAACCGTGAGCTTACCATTTAACATAGTTTCGCGAGCTGGGGATAAACAGATGGGGAAATTGACTACAGGCACTACAAATTTGTGTCATTTATCAATGGATATTCGAAAAACGTGTTTCGTCAGAACACATTGTAAAAACGTGTAATTTTGTCGTAGAACATCGAGACGACTATTTTATTATTTCCAGGTCACAGGGGAGAGAAAAAGCATACGAATTGTCTATTTTGCCCTTTCTCTTCTTTCCCCTTCTGCTCTCCTCTTCTTCTCCCCCTTTCTCCTCTTCCTTCCTCTTCTATCCCTCTTCTCTTCCTACCCAACCAAACTGGCCCGGATCCGGCTCGCCGTCTGCGCCGCCTGCCATCGCCATCTTGTCGCTCACGTCGCCGCCTCCTCGAAGCCGTATCAATCAAGACGTCGACATCTCCGTCAACTCCACGGTTGAGGGAGGTGTCGTCATCGTCGTTCACAGCAGACCCACCGACGGAGTTCCTCTCCCCATCTCCGGCACGCTCATGTCACATCCAAGCCTGCGCCGCACTCGCCTCGAGCTTCTCCATGCCGCACCGAGCCTCTCCGTGCCACTCTGAGCTCCGCGCTGCCCTGAGCCTTCTTCATGCCGCCTCGATCTTCTCTACCCCGAGCTCCATGCCACCCTGATGCTCCTTTGGCCGGCTTCGTGCCGCGCACAAGCGTGGCCCTTTCTCCGCGTGTAACACCCTGATTTTCAGAGCCTTTTTGAAAATTTTCAAAATAAAAAGAACCATTTGGTTTTGATGCGAATTCAAAGCTTAACCTGAGAATTTCGGAATTTGAAGAGTTTAAAATGACTAAACTAAACTTCAACTAATCCAAAGCTTGATTCTCTTGGTATTGCTCTAGCTCTCTGGAGCTATCTTTCCTTCTCTTGTTAGTACTTCTTCTCGTCTATCCCACTTAGACATTCTTTTATGTCCAGACCGTCCCTCTTGTTGGACTCTGATTGTTGTTGTTTCCCCCTTGTCTTTTCGGGTCTTTCCTCTCCCCTGAAAAAATCTCTCTGTTGAGACCTTTTGTCTAGTCTACCTCTTTGGTCCAGACCACCTTTGGGTCGGGACCTCTCTTCTTAATCTCTCTTTTATAGTTTAGACCTCCTTGAGGTTTAGGCTTCCTTTGTAGCTAGACCTCCTCTCGAGGTCTAGATCATCCTCTTGTCTTTAAACCACTTTCCTTTTTATTTGGGTACTCTCCTTAGATTAGATCCTCTCGTGTCCAGACCTTCCCTTTGGTTTGGGCGCTTTGGATTTCTTTGTTGGTTTGAATCTCTTTGGTCCGACCTCCTTCCCGTGTTCCTTCCGCACCTAAGCCTCACGCTCATTTGAGTTCCTTCTATGCTCTTGTGAACCTCTCGGTGATCACTTGGACTCCTTCTCACCCCGATCCTTGTAACCTTCTCTTTGGAAAAGTCCTCCTAGTGCAATCCCAGATACGCCCCAACTCTCGGTATACTGCTTTTCCAGACCTCCTTCTTATTTATCAGACCTTCTTACCCTTTAGACCTCCGGTCTGCAGGACCTCTTAGTCCTTTGGAGATCCTAGCCAGGGCAAGACCTCCTTCTTATCCATTTGGACCTCTCTCGTGTCCGTCAGAGCCTCCCGCATGGCTCGGATCTCATCTTTGTTAGATCTAACGGCTCGACCTCATGCTTGTCAAATCTAACAGCTTTGATCTTGTCCTTGATAGATCCGAGGGCTCCAATTCCTCCAGCAGATCCTTGCTTACGCGTACCTCCTTTCCTTGTCGATCGTGACCATTAGGATCTCCCGTGAGGTCCTAGCCATCGATCTCCACCTTCTATTTAAGTTTGACCTTCTGACCTCCCGTGAGTAGGTCGTTGGACTTCTGTCTAGAGGACCTCCTCCCGGTTGTATCTATTGGACCTCCTGTCCTTTGACCACATCCTAACCACCTGGACCTTCTCCGAAAGCGTGCCTAAACCGTTAAGATGTTCCTTGATCATATCTGAGCCATCCGACCTCTTTCAGAGGTGATCTGAACTGTTCAGACCTCTCTTGATCATCTCCGTGCCGCCAGATCTCCTTTGCTTATTTTCTTGACCGTCGACCTCCTCCTTGTGAGATCGACCGTCAGACCACCTTTGTGGGTCCTGTCCTCAAGACCATCTCGTGGGTGTGTCTTCGGACCTCCCCGTCCATAGGACCTCCCCATTATGCGTCTTCTGGACCTCCTGTCCAGGACCTCCTTGAAGTCTTTTAGACCTCTTAGCCCTTTAGACCTCCATATCCTTTGGACCTCCCCATGTCCGGACTTCCTCTTTTGTGTTTAGACCTTTGTGGTCTAGACCTCCTCTTTTGTGTTTAGACCTCCCCTGTCTTTTGCACTTCTTGTCCTTAGACCTCCTTGTGGCCTTTAGGACCTTTTGTCCTCAAAGACCTCCCTGTCTGTCTTCAGGACCTCCTTCTGTGGATCTCCTTGCAGGACCTCCTCTGTGGATCTCCTCGCAGGACCTCCTCCTTGGACCGTCCTCTTTGACCAAGCTGTTCACCCTTTTGACTGGTCTTCCTTGGCTCTTAAGTGCATTTGATGTGGGTGGAGTCACATTAAATGCTGCCACCTACCCTTGTCCTCTTTTCTACTTTTTGTCACATCCCTTGCTTTCTTTATCCTTTCTAATACCTTGGGGTAGTTTGCCTTTGTACCAATACACTGAATTCGGACACCTTCTTTCTATGAAGCTTCTATTCTTTTTCCTCCTTTAAATAGAGCACCGGGGGCACCCACTGCCTCCCTGTTCTTCATTTCGACCTCTGCTCTCAGCTCTCTGTCTCAGGGAGCTCTCCAAGCTCCTCTGGTTCGGACCCTTGAGCCCGAGCCCTTCACCCATCAGACCTCCTCCCAAGGATTCTCTCTGGTTTTTCTTTTTAGCATCATCCTCTGCTGTTTACCTCTTGCTCTATTCATTCGGATCTCATTTGGATCTTTATTTGCTTTGCTTTGTACCCGTGTAGTTCTTGGCGTTCCAGAGAGCCAAAGCTGTGAGGAGGGATAGATTCTTAAGCTACCAAGCAAGAGGCAAGTTACACTCTTGATCATATTGCACCCAGTTTCTCAAATTATTTATGTTCAATTTCAAAGTGTAATGCATGCTTATTTCTACCAAGTTATTTCAATACCTGTCTTTAAACACATAGTTATACCTAATTCCTTCATATGGCCAACTTGACATTGAACCCAATCTGTTGTCACCATAGACAAAACCTGGATTATACATTAGTGTGAACCAGGAGCAATTGTAAAACCAAACGCTTAGACTTGCTTAGACCAAAAGTACTTGATTTGGGAAAATCTTTACCATCATGACCAACTACTGATTTAAATGTTTTGGCCATGACATTGGGGTGTCATGGACGTATGAAAATATTGTTGGGGAAGCAAAGAAAATGGAAATTGATTTAGACTTGGGCGAATTGGTCCGCTTGGTTGGTGCAAGGTTTATGCACGGACTCTATCCCGAAAAGGTGGAGGTCCAGGGTATGTGTTTGTCGCCCAAGTCAGTTGAGGACCGGTCTTTGAGCCGCCAATGCTAGGCCTATAATGGGCTATGCCAAAATCATGCAACCACATGTATCCAAAGTGGGGTGTGGGATCTGGTGAATAATTTGCAAAACTCCACCATAGGTCGCTCCATTGGAGGTGTGGGAGGTCTTATATGGCCAATGGTCTTTTATAACCCATCGCTCCCATTGGTGCAAGAGGGGCTTCATTGGATTGCGATCCATAGGGGGTGAAACCTTAGCAAGGAAAGGCTGTGGTGGAGCAATGCATTGTAAAGGCCTTGTCATGAACTCTAGACCTCTTACCTTCGGCAGTGAGAGGTGGCACTCACAAGCATGCCAAACAAACTAGAGTATTCATGTCATGTGGGTAAAGTGCACAACCTCTGCGAGTTAAATCTATTCAATAGCCGTGTCCGCTGTTATGGACGTCTTGGCAAATGCCACTCGAGTTAGATATTGGTTTTGGGATTCCAAAAGTGTTTAATAAACTGTTTTGGGATTGCTATCCCATGGGTTGTGGGCGGGGAGCCTTGTGACAGGAGGGTAGCCTTCACCATCTTATGATGAATGTTATCCAACCTAAAAATCGACTTGATAAAATGAATTTTAATTATTGTATTACGGCCTTGGAACTTAATACATGTATTTGAAAGAAACATGGCTTTATGCAAATCAACCATATTAAGCATTTCTTTGTGATATCCATTATGCATGTCATTTTGTTATCTAACGGGTGTAACTTGCGAGCACGGTTGTTGTGCTCACTCTTGCTTCTCTTTGTCTTTAGCAGGTATGGAAGCCTTGGGTTGAGCTTGTTGTGGACCAAGAGGTCTGGCCGACTAGGATCGCCCTCCACCCGATTGCACTGTGGTGTATCGGGTGGCCTAAGTGTTTTACCTTCTGCAGATTTTGCTTGTTAGATTGTAAGCTCTCTTGTAAACAACCTCCTTGATATTAATAAAGTTGGTGTTGTTGCAATGCTATCACTATTGTTCTTTGTGAAAGAGCTAGCCATGATCCTTGGGACTAGCTCAAGATGCACAGAGGAACCTTGAGTATGCCTCAGCCTCCACGACCACCCTCAGGGTTGGGCGTGCGTGGTTCTGGGGTGGTCTCAGTCCTCCCCGACCTCCTCTGGTGGTCTTGGGGTGACCTCAGACCTCCACGACTTCCCCTGGTATTGGCCGTGGAAGATCTTTGAGGGTGCTCCCTGGCTCCGAGACCTCCTCGGGCTTGTTCTCCTGGACTTCGGGAGGTCTCGCTGACCTCTGGGGAGGTCTTGGTGGACAGACTGGGAGATCCTTTTAGGACCTCCTGGGAGGTCCTGGTGGACCTTCTTGGAGCTCTTAGAGGACCTCTCGGGTGCCCTGGGTTTGGTCGCTACACCGCGCCACCCTGAGCTCCGTGCCGCCCCGAGCCTTTTCCGTGCTGCCCCGAGCTCTGTGCCGCCCTGAGCGCGTCGCCCTGAGCTCCGTTGTTGCCTCCCCCTTCCTCCGCTCCCGCCTCCCCCTCTTCTTTTCCTTCGCTCCCGCTATCGTTTATGTGGATTTGGGGAAGATCAACTGTAGCAAAGTAGTTAGGTTAGTGAGGAAATTAATTAGTGTTAATTTAGGTTAGTGAGGAAATTAATTAGTGTTAAGTGCATTTAGTTAGCCGTTAATAATTCATTAGTATTTTGTATGACATGTGGGTCCAAAACCATTAGAATTGGGTCGGTTCAATCGGTGGATCGAGCGAACCTTTGTCTTAATCGAGCCGAGCCTTCGCTTATTGAAGGCATTTTACAAAGTTCATCTCTCCTAATCACTCGAATATATTATTTTAATGAAAGAAGTATCTAACAGCGAAATACCACAAAATGTTAGTGTGTTCTGGCGAAATCACGTTTTTTAGATGTTTATCGGCAAAGAACGCAAATTTAGAGTGCCAAGTAGTGAATTTTCCATAAAAAGATACTCCACTTAACAGTGTTATGCACTCTTTTTTATGTTGAGGAACTCTTTTTTTAGGGAATTGATACGCCCCTTATGTCTGATGCCAGCATACACATCGTATGCAAAAATTTGCCGTGTCCATCCCCTGTTTTGGCCCACCGTTTCACACTCCTCAGTCTCCTTCCAATCCCCCGCTTTCTCCCCCCAAATCAACCAAATCTCATTCCCAAATCTCAACCCTAACCTCTATCTTCCCCGTCCATAGCCCTTTCCTCTTGCGTTGCCTCCTTTCCCAACCTCTCCCTCCCCTCCCAAACCTTCTGATGACGCCCAACCACTGTCTTCCTCGGACCTCGCTGCCCTGTTCTCTGTGCAGCTTGATTATGCTGCCCTCGTCCCCACCATCAAGCTTGCCGGCGTTAGGATCCTCATCGTCACCATCAAGCACTTCAGCGGGAGCCAAATGCAGCGACCGCCAGTGAAACCACACCTGCTGGTCATGCTCTCCTCTGCGGGAGCTGCAGCATGTGCTCATCGTCCCCGGCAACAGCGATCCCCCAAGTAATGCTTTCTTAAGCCAAGTCGGCCGTTACAAAGCAGATCTTCTGGTGTTTTGGTTGGTGGTAATTTGCTGAATTCAAATCCTATGCACCTTTTAAAAAAACTGGATATGAGACCATCCCATTCAGGTAAAGATCTTTCTTCCATAAGACACAGCATAGCTTGCAGCGAAGCAGCTGCGGTGGTACAATAATAACAAAAAGACAAGCAGAATACAGTAGTAGTATTACGCAAAGAAGCAGGGACGAAAGGGTTGCAAAGTTTTGGCTGCAGCATTTCCTCCCACCTCAGCGTGGACACGACGGAAGCAGTTGACGAACGCCTTCTCCCACAACGTCAGAGCCCTCCTCTGCTCCCGCTCTACCCAGCTCCCCTCTATCAGTACGGCGTGGATTCTCTCCCGGCAGTAATTGGCAACTTGCAATGAGATACCAATTAAGGACATGTACCTAAAATGACACGCACAACCGTCGCGTTTGGGCGTAACCGTGTGCAAGGAAGCGTCGGGAACAAACGATGCACGCACCTGAGCGCCACCGTGGCCGTTGTAGACGCCCAAAAAGTGGGCTGGGAGGCGGAATGAGGCCGGTCGAGGCTATCACGTTGTCGGTGACCATCCAAAGCGGAACGTTGAAGAAGCGCGGCACGACGGCGGCGGCGTCCTCCATCTCCGGGCGCCGGCCGCATATGGACTCGAACCCCCAGAGCGGCATGCATGTAACATCCTGATTTTCCAAATCCTTTTAAATTTGTAAAATAAAATAAAGCTATTTTGTTTTGATGAGAATTCATAGTTGGTTCGTTGGAGAGGTTTAAGTTTCATGTTGTCACCCCTTCTGTATGTTGGCCAGTTCTCCCCTCAGTCTCTCTTTTGTGTTATGTTCGGTTTGGACCTTCTCTGTGGCCTGGACATCCCCAGTGGTCCTTGAAGTTAGACCTCCCCTGGGGGCTCAGACCTTTTCTCAATTGGGCGTGTCTTCATGTCCAGACCTTTCTCCTTGAGCTAGATCTCTTTGTTGGTTTGAATCTCTTTGGTTCAGACCTCCTCCTTAGGTCTAGACCTCCTCTTGGTTAAGGCGTGCCTATATGTTTAGGCCTCCCTTCGACTTTAAGTCCTTTGGACCTCCCCATCCATTGGACCTCCTTGCTCGCTTAACTTAGGAACTCCTGACCTCCAAAGATCTCCTCTCGAACCTCTAGGACCTCCTATATTGAGATCCTCACCGTCAGGACCTCCCATTGTGGAGATCCTAGCGATTAGGACCTCCCCTGGTCGACTTAGTTCTTTAGACCTCCTCTCAAGACCTCCTTGAGCCCGTGGAACCTCCCTTCGTGAGAGCCTAACTGATAGGACCTCCCCGTGGGTGAGATCCTACCAGTCAGGACCTCCTTTTTACAAGGGCAGCCAGGACCTCCCTTGATGGGATCTTGGTTGTTGTCGCGTAGACCTCCTCCATGTGTATCTGGACCTCCCCATGTCCAGACCTCCTCTGTAAATCTGGACCGTTAAGACCTCCCCCTTGAGATCTTAACCGCCCAGACCTCCCTCCTTGAACATCTGGACCGTCAAGACCTCCTCTTTGGAGATCTTAACCGTCCAGACCTCCCTTCGTTGGCAGATCCGATCGTTAGGACCTCCCCTTGGAGATCCTAACCGTTCAGACCTTCCGTCCGGATTTGATCCTACGGCTCTAGACCTCCCTAGCGGGTGAGGTCCTCCTCTTACCACACAGACCTCCCCGTTAGCACTCAATCTTGGCCGTTGGATCTCCTCTTTTGAGATCCAACTGTCAAGACCTCCCCCTTTGACCCAACTGTCTCTAGATTTGACTAGTCCCACCTGCCAGGCTTACCTATTTTATGTTTCCCCGCCACATTAGTACCATGAGCATTTAATGCATGTATTGTCGCATTAAATGCAGCCAAGCAAGTGGCTGCTTCTATTGTATGGGGTCATTCTAGGGCACTATTGGTGTCTTTTCTAGTCTCCTCCCGTAACAGTACACTATGTCCTTTATGATTTTTCTTTGACACTCCCGTACCTTTTGCCTATTTTTCATGCTCACCAAATCATGTACGCATTGAGTGGTATTTTCACTTTCTTTGACTATAACTAGCCCCGGGAGCCCTTCATTGCCACCTTTTTCACACACTCAACACTTTGGCTCACACTCAGTGGCTTCCTGGAGAGCCTTGCTGCCAAGAGCATCGCCAGGAGCACCTTCCCTCATCACTTTTTCACCATTGGAGGCTCGATAGGAGCTTGGGCGTTGACCTCAACCGCCCATACTGCTTGCGACCTCCCCTCCACTCGTCACCTCTTCCTTATGGCTGGTAAGCCTCCTTGCGTCCGATCTGTTTTTGCTCTTATTGCCACAATAAGAGGTTATGTCCCTTTCAGGACCTCTTCTTTTGGTTTTTTGGGTGGAACTCTATGGCTACCTCTGAAGATCACCTCTCTGGACTTTGCGCAAGCGTTATTATCTTGGTCTTTTGCTAAAGCTGCCCCTCTGGTCTTCCGTGAGGACCTTTCTCACTAGACCTCTTCCCAGTAAGTTGGGACCTCTCCCAGAGGACCTATTTTGAGTTTGTGAATGGCTTCTGTTGGTTGAGATTTGGATTTTCTTTTGAAATTCCTTCGGTTCTTATTTGGAACTTGGTTTAAATTTGTCTCCTTTCTCCCGTATAGAACGCGAGGACACTGAGGAGCATGAGTATATTGAAGAAGAAGACTCTCAAGACAGTGGGCAAGGCAAGTCATGCTCTTGAACATATTGCACCCATTATTTCAATTTATTTATGTTCTGTTTCAAAGGATAATGCATGCCTATTTCTATCAAGATATTTTAATACCTGTCTTTAAACATATAGTTATGCCTAATTCCTTCATATGGCCAACTTGACATTGAACCCAATCTTTTGTCACCTTAGACAAAACCTGGATTATACATTAGTGTGAACCAGGAGCAATTGTAAAACCATATGCTTAGTCTTGCTTAGACCAAAAGTACTTAATTTGGGGAAATCTTTACCTTCATGACCAACTATTGTTTAAAATGTTTTGACCATGGCATTGGGATGTCATGGGAGTATGAAAATATTACTGGGGAAGCAAAGAAAATGGAAAATTGATTTAGACTTGGGCGAATTGGTTTGCTTGGTTGGTGCAAGGTTTATGCACGGACTCTATCCTAGCAAAGGTGGAGGTCCATGGGTTTGTGATTGTCGCCCAAGTCAGTTGAGGACCGGTCTTTGAGCCGCCAATGCTAGGCCTATGATGGGCTATGCCAAAACCGTGCAACCACATGTCTCCAGTATGGAGTGTGGGACCTAGCTAAGTAATTTGCAAAAATTCCACCGCAGTTGATTCAATTGGAGGAGTGGGAGGTCTTCTATGGCCAAAATGGTCTTTTATGACCTATGTTCCCACTGGTGCAAGAGGGGGCCCAGATCCTGCGGAGTTGAATCCAAAGGAGGCGAAACCTTAGCAAGGAGAGGCTGTGGTGGAACAATGCATTGTAAAGGCTTTGTCATGAACTCTAGACCTCTTACCTTTGGTAGTGAGAGGTGGCATCGACGGATACCGGATAAACTAGAGGAATCATGTCATGTGGATAAAGTGCACATCCTCCGCCGAGTGTAAATCTATTCGAATAGCCGTATGCTGTGTCATGGATATCTTTGGCGTGACCACTCAAAGTTAGATGTTGGATTTGGGGTTTCTCAAAGTGTTTAATAAATTGTTTTGGGATTTCTATCTCATGTGTATTTGGGCAGGGAGCCTTGTGACAGGAGGGTATCCTTCACCAACTTGTTGATGAATGCTATCCAACTGAAAATCAAGTTTTGAAAAAGAAATTTTATCTATTAAAAACCTGCATTGGAACTTAATATTTGTAATTGAAAGAAACTTGGCTTTATGCAAATCAACCCTATTATGCCCTCTTTTGTATATCCATATATGCATGTCATTTTGTTATTCCACGGGTGTGACTTGCGAGCATAGTGGTAGTGCTCACTCTTGCTCAATGCAAACTTTATCAGGAGAAGACAATAGCGGTGAAGAAGAGGACCAGGACGAGTAGGTTGTGCCCTCCAGCCATTTTGCCTGTGGTATAGTGGATGGACGTCTGTTTCCGCTCTTTTGTAAGCTTGCTTTTGGCCCAAGGCCACCTTTTGTAAACAATTCCTTTGATATGTTGTAAATAAAGTTTATGTCGTGGATGTTACCATTCTTGTATGCTGTGAAGAGCTAGCTTGAGATCCTTGGGACTAGCTCAGTTCACGTTGGAATCAAAGAGTGATCCCTCAAGTCTCACGACCTCCTCAGGTCAGGTACTTGACTTCTCCTGAGTTGGCCATGGCAGTTGGGGATCTCCCCGTGACTCCTGCTCCCCACGGTGGTACCCTCGAGTAGCCCTGCGGGAGACTCGATTGGTACCCCTGGGGGCAGATCCTACCCGAGCCTCGGGAGGTGCTACAGGACCTCTCGGGTGCCCTAGGGTTGGGTCGCCACAACGCAGTCCACGGAGAAGATGCTCCTGGCGGTGGCCCAGCAGCCTCGAGAGCGGCGGCACGGCCGGCCATGGCCAGTTGTCGAACACGAGCGAGGGCCCCGTGATGAGCGCGGTCCCAAGCTCGGCGAAGCCCTCGAAGTCGGCGCTGGCGACGCTACTGCAGTCGCTGGCGACAGAGCACGGGCTCCCGCACGTGGACGTGTCGCCTCCTCCGAAATCTACATCCCCTGATTCTCCGGTGGGCGTCCTGAGCAGTGGCGGAGCTAAGCGCGAGAGCGGGTACGGTGACATCCTCCATGGATGGGTGATGGAGAGCAGCGACGACAGAGCCGGTCAGAGCCACAGTGACAGGAGGGTGGAGCCGCCATGGTGGTAGTAGCGAGGAGGAGGCAGCGGTGGTGTGGTGCTCCCCGGTGGGCGTGGGGGCTGTGACGACCCAGCCCTAGGGCACCGAGAGGTCCTTCATGACCTTCTGAAAAGTCCATCAGGACCTCCCAGAGGTCCACAAAGGACCTCTGGATGACCACCAAGACCTCCCAGAGGTCCAAGGGACTTCTGGAGGTCCAGGAGGTCATGACCCGAGAGGGTCTTGGAGCCAAGGAGCACCCGAGGGCCTTACCACGGCCAAGCAGAGAAGGATGAGGAGGTCGAGAGCATTCCCAAGACCTCCCACGACCCTCGAGAGGAGATCGTGGAGATCTGGGACCACCCCAAGACCTCCTGCATTCACTCCACTGTGTGGACATGGAGGTCCAAGCATACTCAGGGTTCCTGTGAAACCCGAGCCATCCCAAGGATCATGGCTAGCTCTTCACAAAGACAAACACATAGGTGGTGACATCCGAACATACCTTTATTCAAACAAAACATTTACAAAGTTGTTTACAAAGTGGCCTTGGGCCAAACATAAATACATAAAAGCAAAAGAACTCAAAAGGGTCCATCAACACGCCACAGCAAATGACCGAGGGCACAACCTAGTCTTTTTGATCTTCATCACTATCAATGTCTTCTCCCGCAAAGATTGTAATGAGCAAGAGTGAGCACAACAACCGTGCTTTCGCAAGTTACACCGTGGGTTAGCAACATGACATGCATAGATGGATAATCAAAGGATGGCATAATCAAGTTATTTTGCACAAAGCCAATTTTCTTTCAAATACCATTACTAAGTTCCAAAGCGATCTTTAATAATTAAAATTCATTTTAACAAGCAAGTTTTCAGTTGGATAACATTCATCATTAGTTGGTGAAGGATACCTCCGACAATAGGCTCCTCGCCCAAACCCATGGGACAAAAATCCCAAAACAGTTTGTTAAACATTTATGGAAAACCCCAAAATCAACATCTAACTTCAAGTGGCCTTTGCCAAGACGCCCTTGACCGTGGACACGGCTATTCAATAGATTTAACTCGCAGAGGTTGTGCACTTTACCCACACGACATGAGTACTCTAGTTTGTCCCAAGATTCGTCAATACCACCTCTCACTTCCAAAGGTAAGAGATCTAGAGCTCATGACAAGGCCTTTACAATGCATTGCTCCACCACGCCTTTCCTTGCTAAGGTTTCACCCCTGTGGATAGCCATCCCATGAAGCCCTCTTTGCAAGGTGAACAAGAGGGTTATAAAAGACCATTGGCCAAACAAGACCTCCCACACCTCCAATGGAGCAAAGATATGGTAGAGTTTTGCAAATTAATCACCCAGTCCCACGCCCCATTCTCGAGACATGTGGTTGCACGATTGTGGCATAGCCCATTATAGGCATGGCATTGGTCGCTCAAAGACGGTCCTCAAATGACTAGGGCGACTTCCACAAACCCAAGGGCATCGATCTACCATAAGGCACGATCCGTGCATAAACTTGCACCAACCAAGTCAACCAATTCGCCCCTCCAAATTCCATTTTCACTAACTTTGCTTCCCCAAAGAAAACTTTCATACCTCCATGACAACCCAATGTCATGGTCAAAACATTCAAACAGTTCTTGGTCGTGTTGGTAAAGATTTCCCCAAAACAACAATTTTGGTCTAAGCATAACTAAGCACATGTTTTTCAAATGATCTTGGTTCATACTCACGCATTAGCCAAGTTTGACCTAATGGCGACAATATGTTCAAATCCAAAATCAACAAAGGTCATATCAAGGAAATAGGTGTAACTATTAAGTTAAAATCGGTATTGAACTAACTTGATAAAAATAAGCATGCAAAGACACATTAAAATGTAACATAATTAGTTTAAATTACTGGGTGCAATATGATCAAGAGTGTAACTTGCCTTGCTCACTACTCGAGATTCTTCTTCTTGAACTTTCGGATTCACGGAATCTTCACAATCTACATATATATAGAAGGCAAATTCAAAGAAGATTCAAGCAGAGATCCAATAAAGATCCAAATAAAGAACCAGAGAACTCCAGAGAAATCTCAAAACCCAATTAATGTAAGAGTATTGTATTTAGATTAGGTTCTTTTGGAGAAGGTCTAGCTTACTAAAGGAAAAAGGGTCTTTGGAAAAAGATCCCAAGGTGTGACCTAGGCAAAAGGCGAGAAGTCCCGAGGCCAAAAATGCTTCGCAAGGTCCGGAGAGAAGGTCCTCACACGAGCACCACAGAATTCCAAAGAAACCCACCAGAGAAGGTCCTGTGAAAAACATGGCCAGCTCAGGGTAGTGGTAAATACAAAGGTGGAGGAGATTATCACAGAACTTACCAAGGACAAGAAGCTATGTATGAAAGGGGAGGTCGTAAGAACCAAGCTCTCCCGGGAAGGCCTCTGATCCAAAACCGAGAGGGTGAAAATGGAGAAGGTGGAGTGGTGGAATTTCTTAGACAAGTTGTAGTCAAAGTGGTGAAGAAAACTAGAAATACACGAGTCCAGGATAAGTATAGAAATGGGTCAAAGGTAGGTAGTGGCAGGGCAGGTGTCACCACCACCCTGGTTAAAAGGTACGAGAAGGGACACGTATGTTGCTTGGGAAGGAACAAAGAAAAATGTCAGGGTACGGTTAAGTGACCCAATTCAAAGTAAAACACTACGTATATGGATGCATTTAATGTGACAAGACCCGCATTAAATGCTCAATATAATAACGTGGCGGAGGAATAGAGAATGGTTAAGACTGGCAGGTGGAGCCAGTCAATTTAGAAACAGTCGGGTCAAAATAGGGGAGGTCTTGCCCCACAATAGAGGTCCTCGAGGAGGTCCGAGCGGCTTAGGAGGTCCTAAGCCCAAGGACGGAAGGTCTAAAGATTGAGGAGGTCCAGACAGGGGAGGTCCCACGGTCGGGATCTCGGCAAGGGAGGTCTCAAGGGAGGTCTCGGCGGTTGGATCTCCGAGAGGAGGTCCAACACCAGATCGGCCAAGGAAGGTCCCGAGAGAGAAATAACGCGAGGAGGTCTGGGCCCTTGGATTAGAAATGGGAGGAGGTCTGGACCGCTAGATCCAGCACAAGGGAGGTCCTTTCGGCCAAGAAAGGATATCAAAGGGGATTTACATGAATTCAGGAGGTCCGCAGGCGAACAAGAAGCTCATTGGAACACACGGAGGTCCCAATGAAAGGAGGTCTGGGCAACTCAAACCTCTCCAACCGAACCAAACTTGTAATTCTCATTAAAATAAAATAGCTTTAATTTATTTTACACATTTAAAAGGATTTAGAAAATCAGAATGTTACAGGGGCCTACTCATGGGCGCAGGCAGGCAGGGCGGATCTAGAGCGAATCCAATGGTAGATGAGGGAGATCACGGCTCACGGGAGGTGCCCTTGGGATGAAGGAATCAAGAGGGAAGTATAGCAGGAGCAAGTCCCTAGCGATCGAGCTGTAGCGACTCCTCCCAAATTAACTGATCCCAACCAAGCAGCAGCCAGTAGTGCTCGTGCAAGCTGCCATGTGCTGATCTGCTCCCTTCGGCCGGTGTGCTCGATGACGAACTCGATGGAGGACGCCGCCGCCGTCGCTGCTCATAGCCTGCGACGCGGAGATGATGAAACTGACAAGTGGGCCAGCGATGTCAGCGACACAAGGTGGCTCGAGTCGGAGTGTGGTTCGGTCGGGGTTTAAGTGAGGTACGACCAAGTCAGGTGGTGCGGGTCAAAATGTTCGGGCCGACCGGAGGGCGGATCGGACCGGGCGATTTGTGCCGTTTCGATCGGGTCTGGGCGGTGGATCTGTTCAGACTAGGTCGGACCAAATGAACGTGGCTCAGTCGAGTCCAGTCAAAGTGGTGCGGTTCGAGTCAAACCCAAGTGCATAGTTGACTTACGTTAATTCAAAACCTAAAGGCTTTGACCGTGTGCTAAAAATAGCAAATAAAATATTAAAAATCCAAAATAAATCAGAGGTGTTCCTGGGATGACCTAGTACCCATATAAAATTTGAAACCTCACTGTTCAACATATAATTGCTTAATTTAAATTCAAACCTAAAATAGGTTGTTGATGTGAGTTTGAATTTTCTAAGGGTTGAGTTTAGTTCCAAAAATTTGGGAAAAATATATTAATTTATGATAAATATTATAGTATTTGAATAAATTATTTTTAGAGGATGATCACAAGTTTTTGTTTCTATTTTATTTTGGAACTTCAATTTGAGTTGTATGTTTTCTTTGATTTCAACAATTTCAAATGCAACAATTTATGCAAATGCTCCATTAAAACCAATGCATGTTCAAAAGTTTTAAAATCACCTCATTTTTATACATTTGGAATACAAACCCAAGATCTAGGATGTTACAAATCTCCCCTCTTACAAAAGATCTCGACCCCGAGATCTCGGTAGGTCGGAAGTCGGACAGGAAGGTTCTAAAAGATTATACAACATCTGTTGTCTTGATTTCCTTCAAAGATAGTGCTAAGATATCCTTAACAAGGTTACAAGGAGTGGTTATTACATTTTCCTTTCTATTGCTTTGTTTAACCTTTCCTTTCTTGATTCGAAGGCACTTAAGCAGAAGGAAAAAGATCTGGATATTCGTTCCGCATATGATCTTCACATTCCCAAGTCGCTACCTTTCTTCTCTGCCTCTCTTCATTTTTTTTGAATTAAATGAGATTTGGAGTAATTTCTCGGGGGTTTTATACATGGGCTCCTATCGCCAGTTCAATTGGCGACAGGTATCTGTCGTCAGTTGAACTGGCGACATGAAGACTGTCCACTTCATGTCGTCAGTTGAACTGGCGATAGAAAATTGGACCGGCGACAGGTGGTTAGTAGGGTTCCTGTCGTCATTTGAACTGGCGACACGAGGCTATTTGTGCAATTTTTTGGGGGCGTCTGTTTATTTTTGTAATTATCTTTTAAAATAATACTATTAAGAAAATCCCTCGCTCGTGTCCTAGGGCTGGGACGGCTACACTTGTCCCGCGTTCAGTATGACGGATGGAATTTCATTGCGGTTGTTGATATCATCAGGTGGTGACGCCTAAACCGTTGAAGCGGCAGCCGAATTCTCTGAGCCATTGGATCAGGAGGGTTGGGGTGATGTGTGAACGTAGGAGAGGGGCCTCCCAAGTTCCTCTCCATAGAATTTGTTTTCGTTGAAGCGAGCGCGCAGGCCGGAAGGGGAGCTCAAGCTGCCCTCTGACACGTGGCGTGCGTACGTACGCTGGGCGCGCTGGACAGGCTAGAATGGAGCCTTTTAACTGTCTGATGGAGTGGTCGTGCGGGCCTCTGCTCTCCCTCTCCCTCCGCTCGCTCCGTGCAACGCATTTTCTTTCCTTAACTACCACCCACCTCCTCTCTCGATCAGGCAGCGCTGCCGCGACGTACGTACCAGCGACGTACGCGTGTCCAGATTGCCATCCATTTCAGCGACCCATGCATCATCTCGATCCAATTTATATATATATATATATATATATATATATATGGCCAGGCCGTCAGAGTCGCATGTACGGCAAGATAGCTAGATTTGTTTGCCGCCCCGGCCGATCCTTTAAAATCTAGCTTACACGCCAATTTTACTTCTCCCATCATCATCCGACAGCGACACATATATCCATGACAACATTTCCCGTGCTACCTTCTTTCGAAAAAGGATGCAAATAGTCATGAAAAGCTTTGATTTATTTTTGCTATAAAGGATACATACCATCTAGCATCATACAAAAATTCAACTCAAAAAAACGTCGTATATCACGAGGGGGAGACAAATTTTAGTGAACAATAGCTTTTCTCTTCTCTTCTCTTCTTCTTATTTTGGTTTTCCTTTT
This sequence comes from Phyllostachys edulis, assembly GCA_036346405.1. Taxonomy (NCBI): domain Eukaryota; kingdom Viridiplantae; phylum Streptophyta; class Magnoliopsida; order Poales; family Poaceae; genus Phyllostachys; species Phyllostachys edulis. Next base: position 730,197 of record CM070554.1, on the reverse strand, counting down.
CTCCAAACTTCGTCCTTTTGTTCCTCGACATGTAGGTCGAATTTAGATTTGATTTTTTTGCATGAGGCTAAGGTTATCCCAGAATGTACATCAGCCGGAAACGTGACAAGTAAAGTCGACCACAAGCTGCATGCGTCGACTCGGTTGAGACTCCGTGTATATGAATCCTGAACTACAGGACCACGTACTCGAGCAGGCAGTGGATACGGGCATTTCAAGTTGTAATCCAGATGTTTCAGTGGATCACAATTCAATACCACGATAGCTAGAGAAACCTCTGGGCATGTGCAATAGTACAGATAACTACTATCTATATACCTCTTCATGTCATCTATAGACAACACTAAAAATAAAACAAATAAATATATTTAAGGCACTCGTTAATGGAAAAACGCATCTCCAAAACATATAAATATGATTCCAGTGGGTAACGACCTGTACATCAACATTAGCAATTAGTGATGCAATAGCAAATTATACTTAAATAATCATGAATATATTCAAAATAAATGAAGCATACCACTACCGGATTAAATTCTAGTCGAGGCTTCTTTGCTCTTTGATTTGGTTGAGTTGCGCTCTCATCAGTTGGGAGAGTAGTACTTAAATTGCTTATGAAATAATTACGCAAAGTTTGTTTCTCCATTATTGCAAACCTACGAGCAAATTGCTAATTGAGTATACTGGTACTGTATTCTAACCAACGAATAAATTGCTAATTGAGATATTGAGTAATAAGTTACGAGTAGTTGAGTATATACCGGTATCACTGTACCAGCAGTCAATAGAAGCCGAAGAGTCTTCAATTTAACAGATGGCCAGATCCCCGTCTCAAACTCTCAGTTCCCAGCCCCTCACTACTACAAAAAGGCTAATATTGGACACCTCATCACAGACGGTTGACCAAAACCGTTTGTCTGTATTAAATACAATCACAGACGGTTTTGGTTTAGCGACCGTCTGTGAAGAAGTATTATCACAGACGGTTCGTGTTGAAAACAGTCTGTGATGTGAAGTATCACAGACGATTCTTGTTCAGAACCGTATGTGACTTCTCATCCTCATCACAAACGATTCTAAACAAAAACCGTCTGAGATAAGTATGTCCCTGATTTTACCATAGCTTGAAGAAATGCCCAACTCTATGATAAAATCATTTTACCATGGCCTTGCTTCTTCTTGTGCTATGGCCGAAAGCTTCCAGGTTCCTTCTTCTTTCTCATTTCTTCCACTGACTCTCTCGCTCGCTCTCTCTCTCTTATCTATTCCAACCGAGAGAAGCTCCCAGGCTTCATTCTCTTGTTTCTTCTCTCCTTCCCATTCCTCATTTCTCTTCCTTGCTTCCTCTCCTGATGTTTCTTTCGGTGCATGCTACTAAAGATGAATTTCTTCCTCTCTCTTGGGTTTTGGTGGCTCTCTGGTTCCATGGCGCCGCCTGCTATCGGCCTGGCGCCATGCGCCCCCCATGGATTTTATCTTTCTTTCCTATTTTCCTTTCTCTGGATATTTTGGTTTTTGTTGGCTCTTGATTCATTCACGCCGTCGCCTCCTCCGCGACCTTGCTTCTTCTTGTGCTATGGCCTTCGGCCGGCCGGAGCTTGGGATGGGGGTGTTGGCACCAACGGGGAGGGTAGGCTGAAGCCTGATAAAGGCCCCCCGCTGGAATCGCCCCTAACAATTTGTTATTTTTTTACATGTCTCTATTGACAGCTTATTCACGTACAATGTATCTTGTTTTCCGTATTATAGTCAACTACAGCATGAAAGAATACTCAATTCCCTATGCTCTCCACTCTCTTATCCACATCATCTCGTGTCATATGTGACAAGATTTATAGACATCTGATATATCGCAACAACTAAGGCCTTGGTTTGGATCCCCCAAAAAAAAAAACTATGAATTGAATGATTTTCTATAAATTTTGTGCATTCCAAACGGTCGAGCCAAACAATGAAACAAAGCGTAGATAGGAAGCAGCCATTTCTCCAACCAAATCGATGGAGCATAAATTTGAGAAATTTTATGATACATTCTACTGGTAGTATATGGTGATAGTATAAATCAAATCAAACCATTGATTTGTAAGGATGTAATAAACTTTTCTTTGTATTTATAATTTTCGTGAGGGTATTATAGACATTTCCAACTAGAGTTGAAAATATTACTCTTTTAGCATATGATCTCCATATAAGCAATTTTACAATTCTACTCATCTCAGGATTATACTACTCATACTACCAGATGTGGTATAACTCAACTAATCTGAACTATTAGATCAAAGAGAATATACGGCCCATATTAAATTAAATGTCCAATAAAAGAGCTCTAAAATCAACCTAGCAACCTGTATATCAATAAAAGAGAATAACAATGGACAAGTTTGCTGAATGATTGGCGTTTCCACACGATGGGAATATACGGCGCCATATTAAATTAAATGTCCAATAAAAGAGCTCTAAAATCAACCTAGCAACCTGTATATCAATAAAAGAGAATAACAATGGACAAGTTTGCTGAATGCTTGGCTAGTATAAGTTTCCACACGATGTAAGCAGGGCATGTGAAGCTCTCTCTTGTTTCTTCCTGGGCACCTAAACTAATCCTGTCAAAACCTCTCTTCCGTCTGTCTCTGTCTCTGTTGATCTGTTGTACGAGCTTGTAAAAAGGAGGGGGTGGGTGGGAGGGAATCCTTGATTGACTGATTCCAATCGAAATCGAAATCGAATTATGGAAATGGGCAGAAATTAATAAACCAAATCAAACAAGAAAGAAAGAAAGGATGGATCAGTGAATCGATCGAACCACCGATGATCGGGGTGTGAGACTTCAGGATGAGAATCAGAAGAAGGTTGTGCCGGCGAGGCCGCGGTGGAGGAGGTTGTGGGCGATGTCGTCCCTGGCCTTCTTGGCGCTCTCCGACTGCACGGGGTTCTCCGGCACCGTCTCGTCGTCGACGAGGTCGCACCGGAGCTCCGGGTCCATCTCCTCCCCTCTGACCTCGCATATGTTGTGCAGCACGCAGCAGGCGCCGAGCACCACGGGGAGGTCCTGGAGCTTCACCTCCGTGCGCTTCTGCAGGCACGCCCACCGCCCCTTGAGCCGTGCGAAGGCGTCCACGGCGACGCGCCGGAGCTCGTCCACCTTCTCGTTGAAGGCGTGCTGCGTCCACGTCAGGTTCTGGTGCGTGTACGGGACGAGCACCCAGTCCGTGAGCGGGTAGCTGGCGCCGCCGACGACCCAGGAGCCGGCCATCGTGCCGGCGGTGGCGCGCTGGTGCAGGGCCGACTTGTCGAGCACCTGGTCGTCGGCCATGGAGCCCGGCCAGCCGATGCAGACGTCGGTGAAGGTGCCGTCGGGGCCGACGACCCCCTGGAGGGTGATGGAGTAGGAGGTCTTCTGGTTGCGCTCCGTGTGGCGGCGGTTGAAGTAGGCGGCGACGGAGACCTTGGGCGCGATGATGGGGATGTGGGTGGTGTACATGGCACCTACGACCCCCGGGACGCCGGAGGTGGCCTCGAAGCGGGCCTTGAAGGCGGTGGCCGTGGCCGTGGCCTGGTCGGGCCACTGGAGGAAGCGGGGCATGAGGACGGAGCGGATGGCGGCGCAGACCTCGAGGACGAGCTTGTGGCAGGTGGAGATGCCGAGGCCGAAGCGCTTGGAGACGAGGCGGAGGGGCTCGCCGGTGGCGAGGCGCCAGACGCAGACGGCGACGCGCTGGCGGACGGGGATGGCGGCGCGGAGCGCGGTGTCCTCCTTGGCGACGGCGGAGCCCAGCGCGCCGCAGACCATCTCGAAGGTGGCCCGGCCCATCCGGAAGGCGCGGCGGAAGTCGGCCTCCGGGTAGTCGGCGCTGCTGCACTGGTCCCACCAGGCGCGCGAGCGGTCCTTGACCCAGAGCCGGCGCTGCTGGTGCGTCGAGGCCGAGGCGTCGACGTCCCCCGCTCCGGCGGCGTGGCGGGCGCGCTTGGAAGATGGCCTCGCGGTCCCGTCGCCGTTCCCATCCACATGAGTCGACTGAGACTGAGAGCTAGAGACCACCTCGTCCTCATCATCCCGATGATCATTCGATTCCTTCCTTAGGCCGTCGTTGAGCTCGAGGAGCGGGAGCTCGCGGCGGGGGGCGTCGAGGGAGGTGAGTATGTTGGCGATGGGCCTCTTCTCGCTCTTGTCATCGCCAGCGTTGCCTGCCTTGGGGTCGTCGCTGCTGGCGCCGCGCTTCCGCCGGCGGTTGGGCATCGCGGCGGCGTCTCTCCTTGGAAAGGGAGGGTCGGAGGAGGAGCAGGAGAAGGCGGACAAGTCGTCGTCGTCGTCTTCTAAATTCTAATACCTCATTTCATTTGCCTCCTCTTTGTTCTTTCTTGGGGACAAGTAGTTGTAGCAGGGTAGGGTTGGGTTGGGTTTGGTGGGTGTGAGGCTGTCACTGTGAGCGCGTCGTAGGAAAAGGAGAAGAAGACGGAGACAACATCTGTCTGTCTGCGTGCGTGCGTCTTGGCCACGGATTGCCAGACGAGACTGGTGTGAAACCAAGCCGCGTGCGAGGAGGAAGGAGGAGGAGGATGTATCATGTGTGTGTGTGAACGCCCGCGCCGGAATCCGCCCAGCGGTGGCTGCTGGACATGGCCGGCCGGAGACTCTTGTGCCATGCCACCGTGGCGAGTAGAGTAATTTTGTCTGCGATTCTGTGTTGGTAATACTTTACTGCTTCGTATTGACATCCTAGCTAATTCATCTGCTGACTACTCTGTGCCAGAATTTCCATAAAGAAATAAGCTTGGCAAGAACCACTCAAACACGCCTAGCATGGCGCAGTGCAGTGCAGTGCAGGGATGCTGCCGGGGTTTCAAAAGAGGGAGGAGCTAAAGCCTGACCCGTGCCACTACTGGGTAACCTTCCTAGAAAAACCACGGAGTGGAACAGGCCGGATATTGCTTTTTATGTATCTTAATTCATATTTTTATCCCGGTATAGATATAAATACGGATTTTTTGGGATAAGAGCACATAACGAATGAGGATCAGATTCAAATCGGTCATAGATAACTTGACGGGTGGTGTACACATAAAGAAAATATATAACTTCACCAACAAAAATGTCAAATTATACTATCTATTAGAGAATTATTTATCCTACTTAAGAACACAAACATAATCAAATATAAGTTCATATTATATATTAGTCAATAACTAGAAAACCATAGAGAATATTAGACAATATCGATGTGTATCGGATATCCTATAAAATACATATACGGGTCGGATATTGCTATTTCTATATTCTATGAGATTTATCGAATACGGATGTAGATCCAGACTAAATATAGTACCCCGGAAAGATCAGTCACTAGGTTCATTAGAGTCACCACACACTAACACCGTTTTAGTATATAGAGTACATCTTATACACAAGGTCACCGGGGTAGATTGTACACAAGGTGACCAGGATGACATGACCCAGCCACTGTACACTTCGATCCGCCCATGTGCACCACCGTACCGCCCATACTCGCGGCCGCAGGCACCATGTACCAAGACAAACTAGTTGTTCATGTGTGCGTGTGACCAAGCAGCGCTATTTGCAACCAATAATGGGGAGAGAAAAAATCTAGCTCTTGATCTAAATACGCACCAGACCACAACATTTACAATCAGGCCCCGGGATTACCTGAATTATTTGACATGATTTTATTATAAACCTGGTCGCTCAAAGTTACAAGAACATAATAATACCAACAAAAGCTTACACGGTGCTCTCAAGGCCCCAAGAGCTAACAGTTGCGTCGAGAGAGTTCCTCCCTCTTGTGCCAAGAAAATGTTTCAGGTCCCCAAAAGCTACATTATTGATCGGTTTTTCTCTGTGATATAAGCTACAGGATCGTATAAACCGATAAATCAAGAAAGAATTGGCGTATCACAAATAATATACACTGAACCGTTCATTGGTTTGGATTACTCAAAAGTAATAATTACTCCAAAACATTTGCCTGACCACAGACAGCAAGGAACACACTGTGCTCAGACAAAATTTATGGTGAAGGAGACGTAAGGGTGAGCCTCTGTTTCACCTCCCAGACCAGGAACGCCTACATCGTCCTCGGAGTTCCAATAAATACTGCAGTTCAAACGTGGAATTAGTGCAAAACAGGAGCAAGCTGTGACTAACGATGCAATGCACTGCAACTAACGTTGAATTACCTATGGACATTGCCACAAAGCTCCTCTATGATGCTCCTTACTTTCTTCTCGCCCTTTGTAGACGGTGCTAGAACAGCAGACTGATGCAACAGAAGGGGGATATTAACAGATCAGACATCAAAGTATAAAATTTAACCATCATAGAACAGTAAGGGAAATTACCAGGAATGATGGTGGCAGACCATATCTAAGAATGCTCTCTACAAAGACACGCACAGCACAGAAGTGCATCCAGGAACTGAATACCTGTACCATAGTATAGCAAAAGCAATTACAACCGAGGAACCATGAAAACAGGTATTCACAAAAAAAAGAAGCCAACCACAATAACCGAACAGTCAAGCAACTAATCCCCAACATTCTCGTCATGTTTACTGAAATAACTATCAACAATCATGCCCGCCAGCATTATATCTATAGATCTAGGCTCTAGCCAACTAACTCGGTTCAGTAAACAACTTCTTCCATGACGTCAATTAGGAGTTGTACTTCCCTAAGCAGAGAAATAAGAGTAACAGCAAAGAAGTTTTCCAATGATAGAGAAGCACGGAAGTCATTGATAGTGAGGGGCCTTGCACAGGAAAAGCTGATGCGGGTCTCCTTCCTTGTTAAAAAAGTGTTTTGCTGCTTTATTACAACTTTATGAGAATTAGCAGTGTTCATATTCTGCAGAGATCAATCTAAGGAATAACAGCCATCACTGTACCTTTAAATTAACAATCATGGATTATTATTTTTTCTTCGTCTGCAGGAGTAAAGTAATTGTAGGGAGCTTGTGATGGTAACAAAGTTGGTCGGCCTGATGAGGTGTAGGAAAGATCTCAAATGTTTGTTAATCCCTGGGTGTTTTGTTTTCTTTGTTTTGTCCTGTGTAAGACTATGTTGGATCAATTTCCTTAATGGAATTGGGAGCAAGGCTCCTGATTCGGAAAAAAAAAATCATGGATTAGAAAACAAAAGGTGATGCATCCCAATCTGATTAAAAGCTTTGCTCAATGAGTTACCACCATATGGATTTTCCCCTGAATAGCAAGGTTGCACTAGCGAGACAATAACATCATCAATAAAAAATAACTCCCAGTACGCCCTGAAGTCACAACTTACAACTAATATCCTTGTTTTTTTTTTATAAAAAAAGAAACCTACCAAAGTGACATCTTACAACTAATGTCCTTGTTTAAGATTTAAATAAAAGAAACCTACCAAAATGACATCTATGTAAGATTGGCAACAGAGGGCAGGCGCTATCAGATCATTAATTCAGATTCAGCGGATCATGTCACGATCACTAAGTCCTTCAGAGTTCAGACTACTACTAAAGGAGATGAAATAACCAGAGAAGAAATTCAAAACCTTACTGTGGAGGTTTGCAATTCAGCCAGAGAAGAATTCAAAAACTTATGGAGGATAACAGCATAAACAGACAAGAAAATTAGAATAGGATGCAACCAAGAGCTGGAGAGTACTACCTCTGTTTTCGAATACTTTACACTTTTGACCAAAATTTTCTTCCACAAATACTTGACACTTCACGGTTCCCTAGATAAACTTTCCCAAACTACCCCTAGCCATATTCCACCACTTTGCTTCCTCGTTTTGCGTGTTTGAGATACTTATTGGAGGGCATTTTGGTCATATGTTATCCCAAGTACAATCACCTTAATATGTGTGAATTGGTCAAAAGTGTCAAGTACATGAAAACAGAGGGATTAGTTCATAATGGATAAGTTTAGCACTTGGGCACCTTACTTTATTGATGAAACTAAACTTTATCAGTTCTAGTGCCAGTGTTCCCCTAGGCGTCCGCCTAGGCGCTAGGCGCAGTCCCGCCGCCGTGACCCAAGGGTAATCGGCGAGGGAATTTTGGTCATATGTTATCCCAAGTACAATCACCTTAATATGTGTGAATTGGTCAAAAGTGTCAAGTACATGAAAACAGAGGGATTAGTTCATAATGGATAAGTTCAGCACTTGGGCACCTTACTTTATTGATGAAACTAAACTTTATCAGTTCTAGTGCCAGTGTTCCCTAGGCGTCGCCTAGGCGCTAAGCGCGATCCAGCCGTGACCCAAGGGTAATCGGCGAGGAATTTTGGTCATATGTTATCCCAAGTACAATCACCTTAATATGTGTGAATTGGTCAAAAGTGTCAAGTACATGAAAGCAGAGGATTAGTTCATAATGGATAAGTTCAAGACTTGGGCACCTTACTTTATTGATGAAACTAAACTTTATCGGTTCTAGTGCAGTGTTACCTAGGCGTCGCCTAGGCGCCAGCGCAGCCCCGCCGCCGTGACCCAAGGTAATCGCGGCTGGCACTCGCCGCTTAAGCGGTCAACGCCGGTCCAAGGTGGGATGAGGCGGGCAAGGCGTGGCGGCACGAGATGAGGCGGGGAAGGCGGCTCCAGGGCAGTCCAAGGGGGCGCCTCCACCTCCCCATCGCGTCGGCGCGGGATGAGGCGGGGAAGGCAGTGTGGACGCGGGCTGTATCGACGCCACCCCCGCCCGAATCAACGTCGCCACCCCTGTCGATTCCACCACGCCGCCGGCCAGATCGACGTCGTTGTCGCTTCCCCGCCGTCGATTCCGCTTCCCTGTTGTCGGATTTTGTGTTGATGGGAGGGGGATGAGACGGCGACTAGATGGGAGAGGGGAGAGAAGGAGAGAGCGAGAGCGAGGCGGAGGCAAAGGAGGGCATGCACAGGGCAAGAGGATAAGGAAGGTTGGACTGTTGGATTCCTGGAAGGCTGGGTTGTTCCAATCGATCGATGTTGTGGACTATTGCGGACGAATCAGTGATGGGCTTGGGCTGGGTTGGACCAGGTTGGCCAGGTAAGTTTCTTTTCTTTTTTCTTTTTCTTCTTCATCCTCCCGCCTTCCGCCTAGCGCCTACGTGAACATTGTCTAATGCGAAGCACATGAATGAAATAAAATGTAAATATTTGAATGGATTGTTTGTAGAATATATATTTCAAACGTGGACGAATTCAGCACCTGGGAGCTAGGGTCACCTTACGGTTTCATTAATGAAAGTAGAGTTTAACAATTCTAATGCAAAGTGAATCACATCAACATCATTGACAGAATGGTTCTCATAGAAACATAGCTTCAATTGCCATGCAACCTAAACGACACTCACAATGGAAACTTAATATGTTTGTTTTTTTTTTAATAAAGAAATGCCATTTTGGACAGGGTCATTTTAACATGCTGCAAAAGAGATGTACCTCGCTGTAGCTGGCATAGCACCATTGCAGAAGAGAGGTCCTCATAGCTTCCTGGTCTTGCAGTAGCTTATCCATCTCTTGCTTCCGACTCTCCTGTGCTTCAGGACTATACTCAAAATCACGGACCTGGAATTCAATATGAAATAGAAGTTAATGGATGACCCAAAAAAACACACCAGAGAATGACAGGGATAGACCAACAAGATTAAACTTCTGCCCAGGCTATTTTGAGCTATACCAAAGACACTAGGGATTAATGTTACCTTGCCAAATTAAGATTAAGTGTACACAAAGGTTTCGAAAAAAAAATAGGGCAAAAAATTTACCTGGAAACCTTTCTCACGAACATGGACCTTAAAGTTGTCAACAACCTTAGCAAATAATGTTACAGTGTAGAGAGCGTACTCATTGTCCTCATAAAGCTTTTTAGATGATCTCGGTACCTATAAATCAATAATTAGCTCAAAGGAAAGAATCAACAGAATCCAATCACAGATTAGGAATAATAATCACACCAATTTGTATTACAAGAAAAAGAAGCTCCTCATAAAGGTAAAGTAAAACGGCAATTGACTAAAAAATGTTACAAGTCAAATGTATCTGGAATTTGAGAGGTTTTCGTGATGGCGAGGTCTCATGGTGGTATTAATTCTTGGCGTTAACAAAAAGCAACAAGTAAAATGGGCAAATTGCTGAAATGAAGCACAATATGCGGATAATTGAAATGACATCTTATCACTAATAATGTCACTAACTCACTATTCAAGAGTGTAGCCACGATTTTTTTAACTTACCACAAATGTGTCAAGTGACTCATAGCTTGATAACCAGTCCTTTTGGGAGTATTTCGGAACAATAGCAAGAAGTGTTACTAGGTGTTCCGAAGTGACTATATCCTCTGATTTTACCAGGTTGGAAAGATCACGAACTGCTAAGCTGCCACACAAGAAAAACAAATTAATTAGATAAAATGAGAACCTTGTTTTGCTTATTCCTTCTACATAAAACAAGAAGAATTAAGGTCAAGAACTCAGGTATAATATTAGTATCAAGCATGTCCTCTAGAGCCTAGTCACACAAAGCATGGCCACGTAATTTACCTTCCACTTTGCTTTCGGTTGATTGCGCTAAGCTGGCCCCTAACATTATTATATTCCGCTGCTCGAACCTGGAAAAGGGCATATTAAGCTGTTGCAAATTCAACATTCCAACCAACACATTTATGAAACAATTTTCATGTATTACTAGAACGAAATGAAGGTCCATAAACTTAATACTGAGCCCCATAAGGCAATACTGCCGAATGCCAATAATGAGCGGGTACAAATCACAGACACAGAATCACATGGTGTTTTAGTTATCAATTACTATTTTGCCTTTTCCTTGACAAAATCAGGCACGAATAATTCCTCATTAGTTTGCATCCTAGTAGTTTCCTAAATTTTCATGAATATATGTGACAACTCAATGCTAGAAAAGGAACCACAAAACAAATAATCATGAAAGTAGTTGTGCAAGTAGCCAGCTATAGATATCCGAAGACAAAAAAAAAAGCTACATCGCCCAAAATGCACTTGCCAACAGTACCAAGCTCGTTTGATTTGAAATTTACACATTTCACGCGACAAGGTCAAAACTTCACTGCTTATTGCAAATCTACCCAATTCACTGCCGAAGGGCAACCTTAATTCTTAACCCACACTATATCAATTACCAGATACAGTGCCCACCGAGTATAGCTAATTAATAGCCATGCACAGTGCTAATGTTCCTAAATCTTAACAAGAGCCTATATAATCCGGCCACATGTTAGGTCAAACCAGGGAAAAGTGATGAGCAAACAGAAGCGGAGCTATTATCACCTTCATGTCATCCTCGATCTTGGCGACCTGCGACTGGATGCTGCCGACGGTCTCCTTGAGCGGTGACATTGTGGGGTACTTTCCCTCATCCCACACAAACCTACAGGAACAATCCAAAGTGAAGCTGCAATTTAAGCAAGCACACGCCCGTCCAAAGCATCCCAATCGGTGAACAGTAGCAGCCACACGGGCATACCTGGTGAGGTAGGTGTCGACTGGGACGCCGTCGACGGTGAGGGCGCCACTTTCGACCCCTCCGGCGCGCTCCAGGTCCTCGATCTGCCTGCGGATCTTGTGCGAAACCCCCTCGATGAAGACGTTGGACTGCAGAGAAACACATAGGGATAACCTAGCAGCGTCAAATCGAACCCTGATAGCAGCAGCGAACGAATTGGGGGATCGAAGCGAAAGGGGGGAACCTTGACGAGGTCGTCGCTGAGGGCGAGGAGCGAGTCGAGAGTGCCGACGCGGAGATCCGGGACGTTGAACTGCGCGGGGAGGCGGAAGAGTTAGCCAGCAGGGAAGGTTGTAGAAGGTGGTGGTTGGGGGAGATGGAGTCTAATGGCTTACGCGGTAGAGCGGGGTGTCGAAGGAGTGGCGCGAGATGGAGTCCTGGAGGCGCGCCCAGAGCGAGTTGGCGGTGGCGCCGGGGGACTGCACGGGGAGGGAGGCGATCCAGTACCTGGTCGCCATCGCCGTGCGCTTCCGCCGAAGCGAGCTTGGCTTGATCTGATCTTGTTGGGGAAGGAGATGGACCAGGAAGACGCGGTGGACGGAGACAGGCGGGGAGATGTGGCGCTGCAGTTGCTCGTGTGGTCTAGCGGTGTCCAAACTCCAAACGGGCGGCATGGCCGTTCACTCGGTGTGTCAGTCTAAGGCCCGGCCTGGCCCGGCCCCGGTGTGTCAGTCTAAGGCCCGGCCCGGCCCAATTACGGGGCAGGCCGGGCCGGGCAGAGCATTAGGCTGACACCGAGTGAACGGCTATGCTGGACCGTTGGGTCGGTGCCGATCCATTTAGCTTATATGATATGAAAAATTGAATATATATATATATATCCTAGAAAATATATCTAATTTTAAAAAATCAAAATAAATTTATATATATTTATAAAATGAACCGTATAAAATTAAAATAAAAAAATCATATTGGTATTAAAAAAATGAACGTGTCGGTCCGACCCATCTATACATTGGGTCGTGCCTTGCTTTGATCGGGCCAACAGTATCGTGCCTCGAGACGGACCGGCAAGCACAACCCATTTGGGCACCTCTAGTGCGGTTGGTCACTTGGCGTGGGTGGGGTCGGTCGTGAGTACTCCTTTTTAAAAAAAAAAAAGGGGAAAAAGTTTGCGTTTGGGGTGTAATCGGCAGTGTTGTATTATCATATATAGTCGTCCTTAAAGCCCATGAACACATTTGCTACGAGAGAAGTAAAAATTGTGAAAGACTTTTAGAATAGAGTAAAATTCATGGCGGGTCATTGAATTTGTTGCGTTGTGTCGACAATCGAGCAATCTATCTTTGGGCCGATTGAATGGAGTCTTAGATCCATTTAGCTTATATGATATGAAAAATTGAATATATATATATATATATATATATATATATATATATATATATATATCCTAGAAAATATATCTAATTTTAAAAATCAAAATAAATTTATATATATTTATAAAATGAACCGTATAAAATTAAAATAAAAAATCATATTGGTATTAAAAAATGAACGTTAATTTGGTCCAGGCCCATCTATACATTGGGTGCGTGCCTTGCTTTGATCGAGACCCAGATGATCGTGCCTCGAGGCGGACCAAGCAAGCACAACCCATTTGGGCACCTCTAGTGCGGTTGGTCACTTGGCGTGGGTGGGGTCGGTCGTGAGTACTCCTTTTTTTAAAAGAAAAAAGTGGGAAAAAGTTTGCGTTTGGGGTGTAATCGGCAGAGTGTTGTATTATCATATATAGTCGTCCTTAAAGCCCATGAACACATTTGCTACGAGAGAAGTAAAAATTGTGAAAGACTTTTAGAATAGAGTAAAATTCATGGCGGGTCATTGAATTTGTTGCGTTGTGTCAACTGGGTCACGGTACTATCAAAATACACGTTTTCTGTTACTAATGTGCGTTAAGTGATTCATTTGTGGGTCACAAACCCACACGTCGGATATTTTTCGCACACATGGCAGCGCCACCAGTCCTACCGACATATAAGCAGTAATTTTTCAAAAGAAAAAAACCATATCCTATCTCTTCTTCCTTTTCTCCACTTCGTCTCTTTCCCTCCCCCTCTTCCTCGTGATGCTCACTCCACCTACCACCTCATCGCCTCTGGTCGTCCTCGAGGTCATTGTTACCCCTGTTGTTGGCCACCCCACCGTTTTCTTCCGCGACCCTACCGAGGTCTACAAGCGCAACGTCGTCACCTAGCTCATCGACATAGCCTTGGCTTGAAGCTCATGGGAGGCGCGCGACCTTCGCGGCTTGGAGCTCGGGGACTAGGCGATGACTGTGTGTAGGTGACTAGCAAGGCGGTGGCAGCGATGTGGAGCTCAAAGGCCACCTCCCCGCCAAATATCCACCTTGTCCCCACCAATCCTTGCCACTGTCGTGATTCAGCAAGTCTCTGTGGCCACCTCCATCCATAAAAAGGGACAAACTCCGCATTGGATTACCGTGTTGATCCTCTTCACCGCCCTCTCTTTATTTTGGTCGAAACTGAAACATCTGAAAATTTCAAATGAAATTCAAAAATCAAAATTTGTTCAATTTGAATCCAAATTCGGCAAATTTTGCCAAAACCCAAACCCTAACCCCCAAATCCCAATCCTGTTTTCCCTCCCCGGTCGCGCCTTTTCCCTGGGCGCTTCTCCTCCTTCTCACGGAAGCCCCGCCGCCGCCAGCGCTGCACCGCCCTGTCCCATCCCCGGCCACCGCCTCTCACGCGACCGCCCAAGCGCACGTAGCCGCACACGTCGCGCGGCGCCACCCTCGAAGTCGCCCAGGCTCCACCTCACCCGCCACCTCGCCGCGGTCGCCCTTGCCGCCGCCCTACTGCTCCCACCGCCTCCTTTGCCCTATAAAAAGCCACCCGGGGCAAGCCTTCCTCCTCATCCCCACCACCGCCTCCCCACCCACCCTTCCTCCAGCGCCGGCCAGGAGCCGCCGCCGCCGCCACCCCAGACCCCACCCGCAACCCCAAAAAAGCCGCCGCCAAAAACCCTAGGTAAGAAGCTTACCTGGTGGATCCTCCCCGCGCCAGCTCCCTTGCGCCGCCTCCCTCCGTCGCTTGCCGTCGTCGACGCCGGCACGCCGCCGCAACCGCGCCACCTCGCCGCACCCGCGTCGCCCTGGCCGCCGCAGCTCAGCGCCGTGAGGCGCTTTGGCCTCAAGGCCAACGCCCCGCCCCTCCCTTTTCGGCCTTTTGGCCTGACCCAGTTGGGCCGGTTGGACCCGGCCGGAATTAGGCCTTGGGCCGCACAGTAAGGGCTGGCCCAATTTTCTTTTAAAAACTGGCCCGGTACTGTTTTGAGCACAGTAAATCCTTTTACTGTTTACCCGATTAAAAATAGGAGTTATAATTCCAACAAATACACTGTTCATTAGCCAAAAATATTAAACCCTAACCACTATCCATTCAGCTAAACACATAAATTTCGATATCTTTTCGCTGATCAATTGTCGTGTATGAATAGTAAAATAATACTATTCATTATCCGGCAATTTTCGCCCGAAACCCTAAAATGACATTTTATGTCATTTCTGACCGTTTCGAGCCCGTGAGTCCATTTCTCAGCTCCTTTCAGCTATAGCAAGCTCCAAATAAATATTCCCACCTTCCTATAGATTTCTTTAATCCTCTACAATATTTTTGTTGTAGTTGGATCCGAATCTCAAACTCCGTTCAATCCAAATAAATACCAGATAAATCCCACCAACCCGCTCCACCCTTCCTTTAAGTCTCTTTTGGTTTTATTTACTTGCATTTTGTTCCCAGCTCTTTCCTTGTTGAGCTAGTGTTTACTTGTTTTCTTTTTATTGCATTGCTTCTCGTTAGGTTACGATCTAGACGACCAGACGCCAGAAGACGCCGGACAAGACCAACATCCACAGGACTTTGTGCAAGAAGGCAAGTCGCATTCCTTGAACATTTCGAACCCACGTGTCATATATTTATATTGATACTTTCATTATCTTATTTGAGCCAATTACTTTAAGTCTTCAAATAATACTTTGGAATGACATGATAATTAGATAAATCCTATAACCCCACAAACAAACCTACCCGAGACTTGTAGGCCATATTCACCTTGACAAATTCACATAAAATGTTAGCTATATAGTAGCTTTGTCTCTCAAAATTGTGATCATCAATCAAAAGCGATGATTAGCGGTTAGCCAATGGTTTGGAGTGGAGAGTTGAGGTTGTGTCCATTAAGTTGGACAACCCAATATACTTGGTAAAATGAGTCATCGGTGAGATCAAGAGGCGGGCAACCGCAGTTGGGCCATCGCCTCACTGGGTGACAAGTAAGGACAAGAACCTTGTGCCAAGTAGCAGACACAGTAAACCGCTCAACCACATGCGTGGTCATTACTCCCTAGCTTAGTACCTTTGCTCGTCCAATTGAATATCTCTTGTATCAAAGGTGAGACAGGTGGACCCTCACGGACACTCATTTGGTTCTTACAACAGTATGGGCCGTCGGCATCGGGTGCAGAGTCCACTATTGGCGGTGGTCTCCGAGGGTCAGATGGATTTGAACCTCTAGGGTAGAGGCTAAAAAGGATAAGCGGTGAAAAGGCTTTGTTATCGACTCAATTGTGCGCAATCATGATGCGTGGCAATGTGAGTTTGTGATATCATGTGGGTAAAGTTGGGCAACTCTGCAGAGTGTATAAAATGTTATTGAATCTGTAGTGCTTAGGTTAATGAAGGCGTGTTAATGGGTGATTCGATTACACGAGGCATAAGTAGAGTTTGGAGATGGTAAGTTGGTAATTGTGGTTTGTTGAGAAACCCCCTGTTGTTATTATGTATTATTGTTTCTTGTCTTATAAAGCGCTTTAAACGCAAATTGCATCCACATATGCTGTTAAGGTAAAACCTAACCATCATTTGAACTCCTTGCATGTAATTATTTAGCCTTTCCATGTGGCTTGTTGAGTACGGTAGTTGTACTCATTCTTGCATAATCTGCAAACAATCTACGTAAGAAACACAGGAAAATCACAGAGGATCCGTTGATCAAGACTTTGGTGGACCCACGGTTGGCAACGATTCATCGTTACTAGGTCTCACCGCACTCAAGTGTGCCCGTGGTTAGAAGTTCTTTTGTCTTGTATTATATTAACTTTGGGCTTGGATGCCCGTGGTAGTGTCAAAAGCGGTACATTAAGCCTTAATCTTATGTAATAAAATGTTGGCTTTTGTTGAAATCGAAAGCTTGCTTGAGACATTCTTATTAAGAATCGCACATCTGGCGGTTGTGAAGAGTTTAATGTCCCTGTGAATTTGGGGTCGTTACAAAAGTGGTATCGAGCTTAGCTTGATCAGTAGGATGAGACCTTAAGTTGGCTTTAGGAATTAGAAAGTGAAGACCTTCAAAAATCCTAGTTTGAAAAATTAGAAAAGAATTTACGAAAACAAAAATATAAGTATTATTGCTGTCTTTTCCTTCTATTGCTATCTTATCTAACTTAGATTTGTAAAATAGATTTGTGTTATAAAAGAGTTATCCTCTTCTTACCTAAATTCAACCTTTAAATGGAAGTTGCGAGAGTGTTCAGAATACGCTAAAGTGTTATTAGATAGAGTAAACCCTAATTAGACGATCTTTTGGTTGTAAAACAAGTTGTATTATGTGCTCTAAATAGTATGTATACAACTTGTATAAAGAATTTGAGCTATGTTATTATCTGATAATTTGTTTTTCTATCAGTACCTGTATATCATCCTTGTCAAAATGCAATTCCTTCTTTTCGTCTTGAACCTTACCTTAATCTTTCTTCACTTAACTCAAGTCTGAATCTTACTCACCTATCTGTATTTGGTCAAAACCGCTGCAGAATTATATTCCCAAGATGTCTGAAAACAACAACCCCGAGGCCGATTCAGCAAATCATCAACCAACCATGGCGGAAGTAATGGCCATGATGGAAAGAAATAGATGTCAAGCGGAGCAAAGTCAAAACAGAATGATGGAGCAACACACTAGACTCCTAGAGCAGATAGACACCGGATCACCAGTACCATCAGAACCCTCTTCAAGAACAACAAATGGAAGAAGCATTGCAAGATCAAGATGGACCGATTTCCACAAGACAAGACCACCAACCTTCTACGGTTGCACGGTAACCACTAGCGGCAGATGATTGGATAAGAGATATAGAAAGAAAGTTAGACACTATCCAATGTCTTGATCAAGAAGACTCTTTTGCCTCCCACCAACTTCAAGGACAAGCCGCAAAGATGGTGGATAAATCACCAAACATTCCATCCGGAAGAGAAATACCATGGCAAGAATTTAAGGATGCATTTCATAAGGCACACGTTCCCATTAGGCGTGCTTCGCCTCCAAATGCCGAGAGAGTTTCTTGCTCTCAAGCAAAGAGGACTTCTTGTGATGAGTATTTACATCAATTCAATTATCCGCACGATATGCCCCATATGAGGTGGATCTGAAGCTAAGAAGATGGAGAAGTTTTCGCGAGGATTATGAAGTCATTGAAATTACACATTTCATACGGATTTTAAGGATATGTCACTATGGTAAACAAACCGCTAATATCGGAAGAAGCCGAAACACAATTACAAGAAGTCGAAAAGAAGAGCAATGCAGATGACACCTCAACCAAGTGCACCCGAAAAAGGATGATGACAAGACCACCAAGACAATATCGGCTGAAGAACTTGACTACCAATTTCAATGCAAGACCCCAACATAATATGAATCGATCGACCACATCCATTACTACACATGAGGAAATCACTACCAAAAGGATCGCCCACAAAAGCAATAAAATGCTACCATTATGCAACCAGGTCATTTCAAGTCTCTATGTCCAAGGAAGCATATGTCGCCAGGCGACCAAAGCTCAAGTGAGGAGTCAATCACGGATCAACAAGACGCCACCAACAACACAAGCTAAGAAAGGAGGTATGCTCGACCTGAGAAAGCGACCAAAATTTCAACAACGAGACCAAGTCGAGGCAAGATCAATTGTGTCACTATCAATGAAGTCTGCGAAACCATCAACGACATTGCAGACGTTCTTACTTCATCAACATTGGTCTCAATTGATCCAGAACTACCTTTTCGGTTCGATTAATCGAGAATCTTACGCCGAAAGAGCTACATGGAAAAAGGAATTGAAAATACAACAGAGTTTTCCAACTTTGTCCTCGACTTTGGGTGAATCTCGAGGTCGAGATTCCTTTAAGGGGTAGGTTGAAACATCCAAAATTTCAAATGAAATTCAAAAATCAAAATTTGTTCAATTTGAATCCAAATTAAGCAAATTTTGCCAAAACCCAAACCCTAACCCCAAATCCCAATCCGTTTTCCTCACCGTTGCGCTTTTCCTGGCGCTTCTCCTCCTCTCACAAGTCTTGCATGCACCAGACCGCCTCGTCATCCATCCCGTCCACCGCCTTCTCTCGCGATGACCATAAGCGCCGTGTGTGCCCACCGTCATGGCCAGCCACCTCGGTCGCCAGGCTCCACCTCACCCACCACTCGCCATGGCCGCCTCTTGCCGCCCCCATGCCTCCCACCGCCTCCTTTGCCCTATAAAGCCACCCGGCAAGCCTTCCTCCTCATCCCCACCACCGCCCCCACCCACCTTCCTCCAACGGGCCAGAGCCGCCACGCCACCCTGCACCCCACCAACCCCAAAAAGCCATTAAAAACCCTAGGTAAGCTTACTCATGGATCCTCCTTGCCACTTGTTAGCCTCCTCCGCTAAACTGCTTGTTGCCGACGCCAAGACGCCCAAGAATCAACGCCACCTCATGCGCCTACGCTCATATTGCCATGACTTCGGCAGTGAAGCGCTGGCCTCAAGGCCAACGCCTTTTTGCCTTTTGGCTTGACCGATTAGTAGGTTGGACGTAGGAATTAGGCCTTGGGCAAGATGAGAAGGGCTGGCCTAATTTTCTTTTAAAAGCGGCGATCTTGTTTTGAGCACAAGAAATCCTTTTACTTGCTTACTCCATTAAAAATAGGAGTTATAATTCCAACAAATACAACGCTCATTAGCCAAAATATTAAACCCTAACCACTATCCATTCATTTAAACACATAAATTTCGATATCTTTTATTTGATCAATTGTCGTGTATGAATAGTAAAATAATACTATTCATTATCCTAAGCAATTTTCGCTGAAACCCTAAAATGACATTTTATGTCATTTACGACCGCTTCGAGCCCGTGAGTCCATTTCTCGGCTCCTTTCAGCTATAGCAAGCTCCAAATAAATATTCCCACCTTCCTATAGATTTCTTTAATCCTCTACAATATTTTTGTTGTAGTTGGATCCGAATCTCAAACTCCGTTCAATCCAAATAAATACCAGATAAATCCCACCAACCCGCTCCACCCTTCCTTTAAGTCTCTTTTTGGTTTTATTTACTTGCATTTTGTTCCCAGCTCTTTCCTTGTTGAGCTAGTGTTTACTTGTTTTCTTTTTATTGCATTGCTTCTCGTTAGGTTACGATCTAGACGACCAGACGCCAGAAGACGCCGGACAAGACCAACATCCACAGGACTTTGTGCAAGAAGGCAAGTCGCATTCCTTGAACATTTCGAACCCACGTGTCATATATTTATATTGATACTTTCATTATCTTATTTGAGCCAATTACTTTAAATCTTCAAATAATACTTTGGAATGACATGATAATTAGATAAATCCTATAACCCCACAAACAAACCTACCCAGCACTTGTAGGCCATATTCACCTTGACAAATTCACATAAAATGTTAGCTATATAGTAGCTTTGTCTCTCAAAATTGTGATCATCAATCAAAAGCGATGATGGCGATTAGCCAATGGTTTGGAGTGGAGAGTTGAGGTTGTGTCCATTAAGTTGGACAACCCAATATACTTGGTAAAATGAGTCATCGGTGAGATCAAGAGGTGGGCAACCGCAGTTGGGCCATCGCCTCCGGGTGACAAGTAAGGACAAGAACCTTGTGCCAAGTAGCGAACCGATGAACCGCTCAACCACATGCGTGGTCATTACTCCCTAGCTTAGTACACTGCTCGTCCAATTGAATATCTACTGTATCAAAGGTGAGACAGGGGTGGACCCTTACGGACACTCGCTGGTTCTTGCAACCAGATGGGCCCGTCGGACGGGTGCGAGTCCACTATTGGCGGTGGTCTCCAGAGGGTCAGATGGATTTGAACCTCTGGGTAGAGGCTAAAAAGGATAAGCAGTGAAAAGGCTTTGTTATCCTGACTCAATTGTGCGCAATCATGATGCGTGGCAATGTGAGTTTGTGATATCATGTGGGTAAAGTTGGGCAACTCTGCAGAGTGTATAAAATGTTATTCGAATCTGGCAGTGCTTAGGTTAATGAAGGCGTGTTAATGGGTGATTCCAAAGACACGAGGCATAAGTAGAGTTTGGAGATGGTAAGTTGGTAATTGTGGTTTGTTGAGAAACCCCCGTTGTTATTATGTATTATTGTTTTACCGTCTTATAAACCGCTTTAACCGCAAATTGCATCCACATATGCTGTTAAACGCACCGAAACACCACCAACCATGTCTTCTTTTCCAACTTCGGCGATTTGAGAACTCGCCCGATTTCCTTTATTCCGCAAGTTTTGCTGCAAACCATTCCTCCTGTACGCTCCCCACCGCCTCCTCCACAATTCCTCTCAGGTATTTTGGTCGATCCACCGTCAGTTCGCCCCCACAACGGACACCATCGTCGTCGCCACTTAGAACACCACCGGCAGCCTCCACCGTTGCAGACACCACCCTTGGGTTACCCGTTGTCCCTTCATCCCCTCCGCCAGTTTCCATCCACCCGCCACCGCCGGAGAGCATCCGGAGCCGCCACTAGACGCCCACAGCCAGATGCAGCGCAAAGGAAGAAACAGAATAAAGGAGAGAAGGGTAGATTAAAAAAAAAGAAAATAAGAGAAAGGAGCGGTGGAAAGAAGAAGAAAAAGAAAGGAGCGGTGGAGCAGATAGCTTTTACGTGTCGGTAGAGCTGATGTGACACTGCCATATATATGAGAATAGTCTAACGTGTGCATTTGTGACCCGCAAATGAATCACTTAATGCATATTTTGATAGTCACTCGTGCTCTGCTTCACAAGGGCGGGCTAAAGCTGGAACTAAAAGCACCAACAATTAAGATCAAGATTACTAGTTTCATACCTCTTCAATGTCTTCCGTAACATCCAGCCTTTTGCTATCAACCTGTTGTATGCACGTAGATGGATTCATTAAAGTGCTCAAGCTCAAGGTGGTCTTTCAGTTGTCTGCTTGCAGTAGTGATACAAACATGTGTGCGAATGAATCCAGATGCTAGATGTTGCAACCAACCAGCTAGTTCAACGGATGGTGAAGATAGTCTCTTGAATGCATCTGCTGAAGTGAATAGTAGGGACCCATGGAGCGACGATGCTTTGCTTGGGATCGAGCAGCTTAGCTCATTTTCTCTCGTCTTCTGCTTAGTTGCTCCATCACGGCTACTAGAGATTTTTTCCCCGGAAATACGAGAATTCCATTAAACCGGTGACTCGGCTAAATCACTGGCCACCAAAAGATGGAACCGAGTTGTGCTGCCAATGCATCACGGCACGCGGATCCAGCCCAACACCATGACGCGCCGAAGCGTCAGCTACCTTATTACAAGTACGAGGGCAGTAGGAGATACTGTAATCCAAGAAATTACACAGCAAAAGAAATCTGTCTGGCCTCTTTGAATATGGCACCTAGCCTCGAAAATCATGTTCCGAGGCAAACTTCAGAGCTTGAATGAAAGCCTCTGCTTCAACATGCATCGCATCACAAGCACGAGGTCTGTCCAGCCGCATTTGATTTTTTGTTACTGAACATAACACGCCTTCCTGGCCTCGAACTGAAACCTGTATCACCACAAGGAAGGGTTACTTTGCCTTATGTCCCAGCCACAGGACCTGTCTGTGTACGGCCTGAAGAACTCATTGATGCACCAGAAGTAGAAGACGTGAATGAAGACATGGTGCAAGTCTCTGAAGAAACGGACATCCCTTTTAATGAACTTTCTGACTTGATCCTCGTCATCGGAGTCAGACCCCTGCAAGCCGAGGGAAGATGCGGTGCAACTCTATGTGCAATGTGTTAGGATTAGGTCCCACTTTTCCCTTTTTCTTTCCCTATCTCTGTACATGTATATATTATAGACCCATTTTGGTCCACAGTAAAGTGATTGGTGTCCCCCCAAACATGACAAACATAATTTAGGGAACAAATGACATGTTCCTGGTAAACAAAGCGATTTTTTCTCTTAATATTTGGATAGGTACAAAACCTGTGAAGAGCTGCTTTCGAAGGCATTTATCATCTTCTTCACCACACTACTTGATCTACTCTCTGTTTTACCATGCTCTTTCTTGGAGTCAATGTGATCTTCAAACCTTCAAGTGTTTCTACTACTTTGCAGCAATGAGCTTTTTGAGAGCCCTCTCTTGCAAATCATCCAGTGACATACTTTTCCGAAGCGTAGGTTGATCTCCTTTGCTCGGAATGTTGGAGATCTTTTCTATAAGCTGTTTACACAATGGTCCATCTGACAAAATTTGAAAGTCATCTTTAAGAAAGAGAATTCCCAAATGGTGTTCATATCAATTATACACATTTCATCAATGATTGATTTTCACATACTAGCATTCCAATTACATTAGTCCTATAGAGACTAAGTAATGTTCTATGATATTGATGAGGAATATGCAAATGCCTAAATCGATAGGTTTAACGAGTCTACACACCTCACATATGTGGGCCATTGCTTCTGTTTGAAGCTCTATATAACATCAGGACATAATTTTAAGAAATACTAATATATGGATTTCATATTGTTAGACTAAAGCATATAATCTGGTCAGTGGATCTCCAAGACTCCAAATGTGTACTTGAAATGGAAAATCAGACAAAATTTGAACAAGATTATACTCTACAAGTTACCTTGAAAATAAAGTTCATAGCCATTCCCAAGCAGCTCTTGCTGCTTTCTTTTCATTGCAGAGTTCCTCTGAATATAAGAAAATAGTACAAACACAAGCAATATAGTTTAAATTAAGCTGAATTTTTTCAGAATTTTGCACTCGGAGTTTTCATGAAAATAGCCTAAAAAGGAAAAAAAAAGAAGATCCATCTTACCATTTCTTGGATGCACTTGCGATCTTCATCACTGAGTAAGAACTGCAACCGGAGAAAATTTTTTCCTCCACTGTCAAGAGTAAAAACAACATCCGTAGTTCCTGACTCAACAATTGCTTTTGTCTTCAACTCTGTGGTGGTTTACAAGACACAATGCACATCAATTGATAGGTGCGCTCATACAGAAGAAAAGAACAACGAACCAACGAAAAAACCTGCTTTTGATATCAATTCCCTGTCTGCATTGTACAGAATCATTACAATGCTCTCGCGAAGTGATGTAACTGGGCTGCACACACATATTTGGTGTGAGAAAACTTCAAAATTTTCCTTTACGTGCAATAAGGGCAATTTCAATGCACATTTGCGGAAGTAGAAAGGTAAACAGTGAGTGTCACTGTATCAGTCAAGGTAATATGAAAATGGGCTTACAAAGAGAAATCATCTTGTCCAATGTTTCCACTCTACTCTCATTTGCCCACAGAAACTGCGTCCAAAATGTTTTTTGTATGCAACAGAAACACAGACAATATTAGCAAATGGAAAGTGACCAAAGAAAGAGGAAAGCACAATAGAATCAGGAGATACCAACCATGCAGGAAAAGCGGAGTGGTGAATGGCTGCATAGTAGGGGGAAGAACAGTCAAATCGGAGTGGGAATGAGCATTTTGTTCAGATATTTGCATTATTGCATAAAACATAGGTACAAATCAGAAGAGAGCAAAACTTGCCTGTAGAAGGAGAACAGCAGCTAGTGGATGTTATATGGGCAAGTTGGCTATCTGTAACCATTGGGTCTGCTGGGACCACTGGAAGAGTTTTGAGTTTGGCTCCTAGTATTGCTATCACAGACCTACACCCACAAATAATGAAGAGAACACCATTGACACTGCATCAAGGCCATACGGCTGCAAGAATTTTCTGAGTGGCGTCGGGCCCCAGGTGCAGTCTCAACAATTCCTCAGTAGCTGATGGTAACTGACGGGCTCACACATAAGCGGAAAGCCACAGAACGGAAAGAATCAAGGCAGCAACTCAGGGCTGAAGGATTACATAACATGCGGTTAAATGGGGCAGCGCACGAGAAAATTCCTTGTCTTGAAGAATCTCTAAAACCAATTGAGCCAAGACTAGTTTGCATCCGTAGAAAACACAGTTCAAGAGTGACCTTTGGACTTCAGAGGTCAGATCATGGAGGCATTAGATTACAAGACAGTGCAGTACTGCACTTGTAAATAAGCCAATCAGGCTGAAACCATTCCCAGTGAAACATCACACACAACAGATCCAAATAACAATTGGCGAGCTCACAGGCTTGGGAGGGATTCTGCTCGGATGAACTCCTTGAGAAGGGCCTTCTCCTTATCGAGTTTCTTCTTCTCCGCTGCATTGCGTGGCTTGATCTTCCGCTTCTCTTCAAGCATCCATTTGTAGAGCTGGCGCTGCTCGTCTTTGGGAATTGGTGGGAGCACCTTACTGGGCGCAGCAATAGGTTCTGTAGACTTTTCAGCAGCTGCAGTAGGTGAGGTCGCCGCAGTAGCAGCAGTAGGATCAGCCTCAGCGTCTTTCTTTCCGGAGTCCTTTTGGTAGGTCCTCACGAGTACGTAAACTGCACAAGGATGTGAATCAATAAACCCATCGAAAGATTTGTGTAAGCATAAAAACACTACATGAGTGGCAAGGATTTCATCTCTATCAACACTCGATATCTTATATCTCTCAGAACCTCAAACATCAAAGCTTGCACTTCATGTCATGCATATTTATTTCTTCAACACAACAAGCATGCTGAGACAATCATGTAAGGATGCACGTCTGCCGTCAAAATTTGCAGGCATACTCCATGAATTAAGCCATGCTTTATACCATCCCTCAACATTAGCGACAATGTGACATAAAAGTGGAGCCATATTTAGAGCAAAGAATGACGCAAGTATGATTCGCTCAATATATATGTTGCTATATAAAATATGACATCCAAATTTTAGATCCACTGCCCTTTTACAGCTCACTGTTTTCTATACTCTATGCGGCAAGAGTACCTACCCAGAACCATATATCAACTTAGCCAGTAAGAAACTACCATTTTCTGATAACAATGAGTTGCAACCAACCTCTACCTAAAAGGTGAAAAAAAATGGTACCTGTCATAGAGGCGGCCAACCGGCCCCAGCGACCTAGCGAAGACCGCAAGAAGGCCCCCCGAGGGCCACGGGCCGAAGGCACGGCGAAGGAGTCCCCGAGGGTACCTAGTACACCTTTAAGAGGGCGCGCAAAGACCACCAAGAGGCCCACGAGGGCCGAGAGCCGGAGGTGCGGCAAAGGGCCCCCGAGGGTACCAAGTACACCTTTAGAAGTGCCTCAAAGGGCGCATGAAGGCCACCGGGAGGCCCCCAAGGGTCAAAGGCAAAAGACACACTTCGCCACCCCTCCCTCGAAGGGTACCGCGTGTACCTTCGGAAGAGCTAGAGGGCGCGGGGAGACAACCGAGCACCACACCCAGGAGCGAGGAGGACCCAGGGACTCCTTCCCGAGGCCACCTCGGGGGCACCGAAGGGTGTCCAGGGCCGAGGGGGCCTGGGAACCCCCCCACAGTGCGAAGGGAGGGGGATACTAGTGCATCGTGCGCACCGACCGGATGAACCAGGACCAGAAGAGTCCACCATAGACCGAAGGCTGCACGTAGGGGAAGGAAAAACCCTTGCGGCCTCTATAGGCATAGGGTCTCTTTAGAGGTAGATCTGTAATATCATGTAGCCCGGTCAAAATGTTATAAATAGCCGTCTCTCTCATGTAATCAAGGAGGAATTTTTTCAAGACAATTAATACACACTAACTTCTCTTGGCACCGGTCCCCTCTCTCGATGAACCCCTGGTCCCCCTCATGGTGACCGAGATCCTCTTTTCTTTACTGTCTAATCCAGATAATAACATGAAAAATGGTTCTGGCTTACCATTAACATGCCAAAGTAATTCTGTAGGGTAGCCACCATTTACCAAAATTGAATTCGCTAACACAAATATACCGGCTTAAAAGCAAGAACTACTACTGGCGATGGCGAGTAGTAAGCTAGCGGTGAATCATCCATGAACTCCAATTAACATAAAGACAGATTCTAAAACTCGCCGCTTTTGTCACTTGAACTTTCTCTAGTTCTTGAGCTTCTCGTCGAAAACAAGAGTCAAATTTCCCAAGCTTACCTTTTTTAAGTACCAGAATGTGACCTGCTCCCAGGGTAGAATTAAGCAACAACACTAGAACTAGTTAGATCGACACAAGAAAACACTGAACTGATATGTCCGAATTGCTGAGGTGAGCACTGAACAGCGTATCATCGTTTCTAACACATCATGAGTAAGGTTGTCAGCAAAATCGCTCGCCCTCGCACAAATAAGTAGCAAAGCGAGCTCGGAAGATGACGAAAGGGTAGGTGGCAACGATGCATCATGCGAACTGATGGGGGGAATCGAGGTGAGCTGACCACCGACGAAGAGGTTGGCGGCTAGGAGGAAGGGGAACATGCGGCGCATGAAACCCTTCCTCGCCTCCGGCGGTGGCGGAGGAGGAGGTGGGGGCGGCGGCGCGGCGGGACCGGGTGGCTTGGGCTTGCTGTGGGCGTGGGCGGCCATCTCGTCGAGATTCTCAAGGCGAACGAATCCCCCCAACCCAATAAAATGGAAGCAGATGGGTTTGGTGGGGAATTTTTTTTTTTTAAAAAATTATTATAAAAGATATTTACAAAATAAACAGCCGTCTCAAAAATTACAAAAATGAGCAACAGAGATTCTCTTGCCCCCCTCTCGCCTCAACTGGCGACAGATACCACTCGTGACAGGTACTTAAAACTCTAAACTGATTGATTTGTTTGTGATTTTCATAGATTTTCAACGGTACGAAATCTGTTAGAGTCATAATAACATTTTGTGATCGTTGCATGTTGTTCTAGTGCGGTGAATTTCTGATGAATTTTGCGAGGATATCAATGATTCGTAAGTAGGAAGGTTAGTGATATTGCGATGCGCCCAGGGATTCATACACGGTGGAGAGAGAAGATAGAGGAGGGAGTTGGCTAACTAAGCACTTACACCATCCATTTCGAATGACAGGAGCATCAGTTCATCCTCTTCTCATTTATGCTAGCTCAGCTCAATAGCTCATCAAACCTTTCATTCAATTAGCTCGCTTTTCTACTAGTGCTACGCTCCACGTGTCATTCCATTCACCAGCGAGCTCATCTTTTCAACCACTGCGGCGCCTTTTTGACGGTTAGGCTCTCAAAAATGGTAAGGAAACAAATGTGAATTTGCTATTACTATCAAAACTACGACAAATCACACTGATATTATATAACATTCAGCAAAACATCATAACACTTAATTTGTTTTAAATCAAAATGATAATTAAAAACATTGGTAATAACATATTACTACTGTACGTGCTTTCTCGTGGTCGCAACCTCAACGTCCCCATATGCACTACCTCGAGTCGGGCAACCAGATGAGGTCCTCGCGGTAACGTCCGGAGTGCCGCTGTCTCCTTCGTCCTGATGAATTCTCGTGGGACATTTTTGAAGGTATGCCCAGACTCCCTGCAAATGGAGCACTTCTTCGTACGACGTCCGGCTTCTGCTTCGTCCATGTCGTTTTTGATGCGCCGTACCTGTCGCCGACCAACCTTTCCCTTGAGCCTATCAATGTCTGCAGCCCAGATTAGTTGCTCCCAAATCGAATGGCCAGTGAAATAGCCAACCATAATAGCGATATATCTCCCCACTCTAGGTTTGCATCACTGCCTCCTTGGTGAAATACTCAGAGAGGTACTGGCCAGGATGCTGTGCCACCGTCGAACATACGACCATATGAATTGATGCGAGAGGACAATAGTTACGAAAATACACTCGGGCTGCAAGAATACATGTACACATCAGCAAGGTTCACATATGAATTGATGATAAAGGATAATAGTTACGAAGACTTACGTAGAACTGGCAGATCCACCTCAACGTCGCCCTGTACGAGCTGCTGAACTCTATGTATTCGTTGCCCGACGGCAGTACATCGTGGAACCTCGTTAGGAGGTTCGTGCACCATGTGGCCGGGATGTCGTACACCGCTATAGGGGAGCCTGTGCAAGGCAACCCGGTCAGGAAGCTCACGTCCTGCAGCGTCGGCGTCATCTCTCCGCACGAAAGGTGGAACGTATACGTCTCTAGCCTCCAGCGGCCAACCAGCGTCGTCAGTAGGGCTTAGTCGTATAGAAAACGCCTAGACGTATGACCAGGACCGCTGTCTTGGTCGTCCTCCCACGTCGCCTCCACCATCCTCACTAGTGGAAGGAGGCCTGCCGCTCTCAACCTGCATTGAAACGATTAAGAAAAAATGTGACTACACGCAAAGTATTCAGACCGCAATTTATTTTTTTAAAATATCTTTTAACATAATATTGTTTTTTTAAGGGATTCGATTATTTGTTGCAGCAAAAATACGTGCATTTGACGTCTCAGTCACATGTGTCGACGAATAACCGATGAAGCTATCTCTTTATTTTTTCCTGTGCTTTTTTCAATCCTCGTCGTTGATCGCTACGAGTGATGCTAAGTTTGATGGGTTTGCCTTGCCAAAGGCATGATGGACCAGCGGCATCGTCGACCGACCGATTGCCAGCTCTCTTTTTTCTTGCTTGATACTCTATCGATTGCCAATCTTTACTACTGCAAAGCGATTATTTTGATGAAAAATAATTTGACTTGCATGAGCATTGATTGCATGAGTAGCCACTTGTACTACTTGTAGAACATGAGCAATGCTCCAAAACCTTTTGTTGGCGCAGCCAAGATCTACTTCTAAGCTGTCGTGGACTCATGGTTATAAGGACATTAAAAAAAAACTGCCGAGTTCTCAAATACGTGCTTGCACTTGAGCACTTGAGCACAAAGATTATTCGAGTTTTGCTTAAATGGCACTGTTTGCATGTGAAATAGTAAATCTAGCCTCTTCCGAAGATTAAAGCTAAAAATAACACTGCAGACTCACCAGCAAGCAATATGTGTCATCGTCCGCGCCACGGGTGCTCGGAACCCCCGTCCCCTCTCCTGGAGAGAGGACTTCCGACATGTGTCCTCGTCCCCTCTCCTGAAGACAGGACTTCCCTCATCTACGCTCCTAGGGAGGGGACTTAATTATTTAGTCATAGTTAGTTAGTCGTTATTAATTAGTGCTAATTATTTAGTCATACTCAATTTAATCGTAATTAATTAGCAACATGAGGGAAATCCCCTCGCCTGGCGCGTGGACGATAGAAGTCCCCTCTCCAGGAGAGGTGACGAGGACACACATTGGAAGTCCCCTCTCCAGGAGAGGGAACGAGGGGGTCCGAGCACCCGTGGTGCGGACGAGGAGACATATCGCTCGCCGGCGAGTTCGTGGTACCATTTTCGTTGCTTTGATCTTCAGAGGAGGCTTGATTTGCTATTTTATGTGCAAACAGTGTTATTTAAGCCAAAAACTCATATTATTCACCTCATCTTCAAGCAAAACCTCCTGTAATTCTGGAGATATAGAGAGAGACAAATGACTTTACATGCTAGTGAACTCTAACCACACCATGAACATTGCATGTGATGTGTGTAGTGAAGAAAGAGAAAAGGTGATGAGAGTTGAAGATTTCAACGCCCATGCTAGATGATTGGTCATGATTGATGGTGCTAGAGTTCCCTATCATGCCAAAGCCCATCCTATAGGAAGTTTTTTTTTCTACCCCTGGAGGTAGTTACTCCCTATGACGTATCTCACAACTAGGAAGTATCTTGCGCAACCGAGGATATGTACGTGTTGAATACATTTTTTTTGACATACTTCTTTTTATGTGCGAATATGAAGATATTTTAAAAAATACGCTAAAAACTATGGACTCCCTTGCAAAATTTTCATATGATTCACATTGGAGTATCTTATAATTAGTATATGACTATACCCAAATTGATAAAGGAGTATGTCAAATTCATATAGGTGGTATATAAGAGGTGGGAGTAACTACACCCGGGAGTAGAATGTGTGTGTTACTCCCACCTCTTATATACCACCTAAAAGAACTTGACATACTCATTTATCATTTTGGATATACTCATATACTAATTATAAGATACTCTAATGCGAATCACACGAAAAATTTGCAAGAGAGTTCATAGTTTTTAGCATATTTTGTAAATACCTTTATATTTGCACATAAAAGGAGCACGTCTAAAAAATTGTACATACCACCACTAAAAAGGTGTAAATACCACCTAAGTGGTCTTATATACTCGTATACTACACATACATACTATCGGTTGCGCAAGATACTCCCTACACTGTAAGATACAGAATAGGGAGTAAGTACTACCGGGAGTAGTAAAAAAGCTTATATATAATTAATATTGATGCATGTGCACTAAGCTTACAAAAATTGTACGTGATACAAATATTGTGGTGATCATGGGTCTACTCATCCTAATCTTAGTGTAGAACAATTGGAAATGACATCAAGACGTTTGGAGAAACCCTCGTTTTCGAAAAGTTCAGCGAACTGTCGGGTCAAAGGCGATCTGACTGACCTTGGGCTGGCAGTCAAACCGGCTAGGGCACGACGGCCAGACCAGTCGAAAATGAAAAGTGTTATTTTTGGAATCAGCCAAAAATCACGTGTATAGAAAGGTGAGAGGATGTGTTTGCACCTGGTCTCATTGAAAATGAAGTTTTGAGGAAAAATTACATAGAGTTTCAAATTTATTGAGAGAGTATAAGTACGAGACTTAGGAAAATTTCCTAAGACCCAGGCGGTTTGGCCCGCCGTTGGTTAGCGTTCAGACCAGTGGGGCAGTCTGACCAGCCAGGGTGTTTTCATGCCCTGGGAAGGCAGTGAACTTCGTGGAATTGGCTAAAGTCATGCGTTTTAGTGCATAGGTATTGTATAATGCATGTTTTGGCTAACATGGGTCAAGTTGCGAATAACTTGTGTCCAGAATTAATTTTTTGGTCTATTTTGTGTAGGTGGCTTGGAGTCAACGACGATTAATTGTAAGGATGATCGGGGCTAGGCTAAAAGAGCTGAGGTCCAGAACGATCAAGGATGTCGGATGAGGTAGTTAGACTCAAGTATGTCACAAGATGGACAAGAGCGACCGAACGGCTAGTTTGGTGCGATGGGTTGCATCAAGTGGAGTGGGGTTAGTGCAAGTGCCATGGTGGTTCCGATAGAAGCTGAATGGGAGAGACTTGCCGACATGAAGAGAGTCATTAATCAACCTACACGTAGCGAAGCATGGGATTGCTTCACGGCAATTAGACTTGGCCTTTGGAGAATGAACGAGAAGTGGTATTTTGGTATCTTCGCCAAAATATCAGGGTGGTGACCTTTGGAGAAATCACAGTGCAAGACGACGCAAGGAGAGATAATTTATATCAAGAGAAGATGAAGATTACAAAGGACCATTTTTATTTGCGAGACTTATATCATTCTGTTACCCTCGTCGTCACCAAGCTACCGGTGAAAACCGTTCGTGAATTGGCGTTTTCAATCAAAAGTTATTGCGAAAATAAGAAAAGAAATATTCGTGTACAAAACAAGTTACCAATTGTTTGCTAGTTGGCTGTTTACTTGTCTGTGTTAGTTGGCTATGATGACAATAAAGTCATGTGGAGATTGTCGTAAATATTTTTGTAACCGAGCAGTAAAATCATGTGGAGGTTGTAGTAAAAAAATTTGTAACAGAGCAGTAAAGTCACGTGGAAGTCGTAATAAATCTTTTTGTAACAGAGCAGTAAAGTCATGTGGAGGTTATAGTAAATCTCTTTTAGCGATGCAGTAAATCTTTTTTAGTAAACGCACATAAATATTTTTATTTACGAGACTTATAACATTCTGTTACCCTCATCGTCACCAAGCTACTAGTGAAAACCATTCGTGAATCGGAGCTTTTAATCAATAGCTATTGTAAAAACAAGAAAATATACTTTCATGTATAAAATAAGGAACTAGTTGTTGGCTAATTAGTTGTCTACTTGTCTTTACTAGTTGGCTAAGATGACAGTAACGTCATGTGGATGATGTAGTAAATCTCTTTAAACGATATAGTAAATCTTTAGTAGTAAACGCACATAGATGTTTTTATTTGTGAGACTTATATCATTTTGCTACCCTCGTCGTCACCAAGCTACCGGTTAAAATCATTCGTGAATAAAAGCTTCCAATCAAAATTTATTGCGAAAACAAAAAAATAAATATTCATGTACAAAACAAGTAACTGATTGTTTGGTAGTTAGTTATTTACTTGTCTGTACTAATTGGCTAAGATGGCAGCAAAGTCACGTGGATGTTATAGTAAATCTCTTTTAGCGATGCAGTTAATCTTTTTTTAGTAAACGTACATAGGATTTTTATTTGCGAGACTTATAATATTATGCTACCCTCGTCGTCACTAAAATCATTCGTGAATCGGAGCCTCCAATCAAAAGTTACTATAAAAACAAGAAAATAAACGTTCACGTACAAAACAAGAAATTGATTGTTTGCTAGTTAGTTGTCTACTTGTCTGTACTAGTTGGCTAAGATGACACCAAAGTCATGTGAAGGCTATATTAAATCTTTTTTAGCGATGCATTAATTTTTTTTAATAAATGCACAAAAAGGTTTTTATTTGCAAGACTTATATCATTATGTTACCATGGTCGTCACCAAGCTGCCGGTGAAAACCGTTCGTGAATCAGAGCTTCCAATCAAATGTTATTGCGAAAACAATAAGAGAAGCATTCATATACAAAACAAGGAACCGATTGTTTGCTAGTTGGTTGTCTACTTGTGTGTACTAGTTGGCTAAGATAGCAATAAAATCATATGGAGGTTACAGTAAATCTTTTTATAACAGAGCAGTAAAGTAATATAGAAATTTTAGTAAATCTTTTTTTTAATAACAAAGCAGTAAAGTCATATGGAGACTGTTGTAAATCTGTTTTAGCGACATAGTAAATCTTTTTAAATAAACGCACAGAGAGGGTTTTATTTGCGAGACTTATATCATTATGTTACCCTCGCCATCACCAAGCTACCGGTGAAAACTGTTCGTGAATCGAAACTTCCAATCAAAAGTTATTGCAAAAACAAGAAAAGAACAAAACAAGGAATTGATTTTTTGCTAGTTAGTTGTCTAGTTGTTTGTACTAGTTTGCTAAGATGACAGTAAGGTCATGTGGAGATTATAGTACATCTCTTTTAGCTATGCAGCAAATCTTTTTTATTAAACGCACGGAGAGGTTTTTATTTGCTAAATCGAAGCTTCCAATAAAAAGTAATTACAAAAAAAGAAAATAAATATTTATGTACAAAACAAAAAAACCGATTATTTACTAGTTGGTTGCCTACTTGTCTGTACTAGTTGGCTAAGATAACATTAAAGTTATATGGAGGCTGCAGTAAATATCTTTTAACGACGCAGTAAATCTTTTTCAGTAAACACATATAAAGGTTTTTATTTACGAGACATCATTCTGTTACCCTCGTTATCACCAAACTACCGGTGAAAACCGTTCGTGAATCGAAACTTCCAATCAAAAGTTATTACTAAATCAAAAGAAAGATGTATTCACATACAAAACAAGGATCTACGTAGGATTTATCACCAGATTAGACAACATCGAGACTTTTACCGCCAATTGCAACACTCGCGCGTGTGTTTTACCGCCTATCGCACGCGGAAAGCACACGCAAAATAGCTATTCAGCGCGCGAGCGCTGAATAGTGCTACTGTGTGTGTGTATATAACTCATCGGGATGTTCGGATTTAAAGAAACTGACCAGTCAAATTTGAACTAGCCCAAAACTGGTAGTTCTCAGAAGCAGCAGCTCTACTCGAATACATGCTTTGCAATACACTAAGATAAGAGCGGCAACAGAGGCATTCACGATGGCATTTTAGTGACCCAGACTTAACAGATTTGCATGCTACGGTCAATAATGCCTAAGTATCACCCAAAAAAATCCCTCATAAAAAGCATGTACCCTGGCTTCAGCCGTCACGGAGCCCCAAAGGCCCAAACCCAATTTAACCAGATAACTATGCGATATAATATCGTCAGACACGACATTGTTGCCATTGCCATGATTAGGCTGCAAAAATCCAGCACACAGAAGTGCTTATAAACTTTTCACAAGCTTCAGACTTTAATATTAAGTTATAAACCGACCACAAATGATCCAAACCTGACAACTGCGAATATAGAGCAATAATTAACCAGAATTTTCATGTTGCTATACAGCACCTGGATTTGGACCCCACAAGTAACATGTATTTTAAAAACACAAAAGAAACACGATAAGCCGCATGGCTATTCAGGTCAGCAGAGCTGATTCAGATAGTTGACAACGTTAAATTGACATGTAGTAGATCCTAGAGCAGCCTAAATGAAGTAATTCATAGTTACGTTTGCTTCTTTCGTCCCAGACTGCTAGTACATAACGGCACTTGCAAGGTAGAAAACGCCAAGGAGTTTGAAATGTAGACAACAAAGTGTGAATTACTAAATGCAAAGAAGCATTTTTTGCATTCACTAACTTGTAAGTAACATACAGGGTTATACAGGATAAATAATCCTGACTCTAGAAGCATGGACCTCGTATCAAAAATATACAGCTGGGCCCCGGTTTTGGGCTACAATCCACCAATAAAAGAAATTAGCACCGGCAAGAACCACCTCCAGCTATCTAGACTGCAATAAAGCATATTCCAACCGAAACAGGTGGAGTCAAAATGGCACATAAACAATTATCTACCTGACATGAAGGTGAGTACGATTAGCTCCAAGTTCAATTAAGGGCACTATCATCCGCAGCTTCCATAGAACGGACACATAGCAAGAGAGGAAATGTAAAAAAATCAGCAAAATAAAGGTAATCCCCACTCGAATTGGCTCCTGCTACAAAGAATGCATCACCTTTTAGCTAATAACAAGTCGATGTTCCTACATATCCATGAAGTTTCAAAAGAACATGTTTTATAGGGAAAATTGCCACAGAGGCACTTCTGCTTTTACATATTGGAGTATCAGACCCCCTCAACTTAAATTTCAATACTATATGCCCATCTACTTTAAGTAACAGCGAACAACAGTGCCTTGATGTCTGAGCAGACCGATGGAAAAATCCAAATGGTTTCAAAATTTAACTTTATCTACGAATGGGCATACTAAAATTACAATTCAAAGATACAACCTGTTGCCAACAAGTCAATAAGCAGTAAACAAGTTAGAAAAACGCATACCTGTACAGTAACTTTACATTAGAAAGAAGACTTGCTCCGTAAAAACGACCAACCCGTATTAATTCATCATCAGCCTGGCCCAGAATTGGAGGGAACATATACACCGCCTTGAACAACTGGCCTCTGCTGATGCTGAGGCTGTTGCTGACGCGGAGACTGCAGATGCTGCCTAGATTGTTGTTGGTGCCACTGGCCACCAATACCTTGGCCATGTATAGGCAAACCACCTGAAATTTGCCTTTGCAGCACGTCTTGACTAGATGATGGCGATAATGTTTCATTCCCGACAAAATTATCTTTAGGAGAGCTAAGCAGCTTAGATGTTGAGGTAACTGCAGTAGGCTCAAGTGATGCCTCATGCTTCTGCTGGTTTACAGATAAAAGTCCAGGACTGCCTGGCTCTGTACTCTGAGGAATAGGAGTTGGTGAGCCCGTCCTACAATCAGAATTCATTTGGATGTT
Organism: Phyllostachys edulis; assembly: GCA_036346405.1. Classification (NCBI taxonomy): domain Eukaryota; kingdom Viridiplantae; phylum Streptophyta; class Magnoliopsida; order Poales; family Poaceae; genus Phyllostachys; species Phyllostachys edulis. The sequence goes on along the minus strand of CM070554.1, from coordinate 693,776 downwards.
TTGTTGCATCATCATTCTTTGGATGCTGTTCTGTGATGGATTGATCTGCTGCTGCTGCGTAGTCAACGGTGATTTAGAATGAAGCAGAGGCTGTTGTGAAGCTAACAGGGTCTGACTAGGAGAACCCTGCATCAAGCCTTGGTTACCAATATCTGGCAATTGTTTTGACGATTGAGGCAATGGAGACGTGTATAGTTTATGTTGATTCCCAGGCTGAGGCATTGACGAAGTTGATGCTTTATTACCAGGGAAAAATCCTTGGCCATGTTGCACCAGTTTTTTGTCAGAAACTTGTTTTTTGGGAGATGTAGAAAAAGCACTGGCTGGACTAGTGGTGTCGACTGGAGCAGTCTGAGGTATCAGCATGTTTCCTCGACCTAAACTCTTCATAAGCTTAGCTTGTTGACTACCTTGATTCCTTTGTTGTTGATTTTGTCTAGGCTGCTGTTGACCCTGCTGTTTCTTCTGCTTATGTTGTGTAGTATTGGCAGGTTGATTGGGAAGTGCAGACTTATCTGGTGGATCTTGTGCAGATTGCTGCCGCTGATGCTGTTGTTGTGAAGAAGGGACTGGAATGGCTGCAGGTGCTTGGTTCTGCTGCGAAATTTGCGAACCATTCTGCACACTGGATACCGCACTTGCACCAGAAAGATCATTCTGCTGTTGAGTCACCATACGCTGTTGAATTTGCCTTTCTTTAGCCAAGCGCATAGCATATGCCTGCTGCTGTGGGCTTGAATGGCTAGTTCCTTGGATCTGAGAATGGTGCGGATTTCCAAACATATGTGGTGGTTGTGACATCTGGTGTGGCTGTTGGGGCTGCTGAACAGGTGACGAAGCTGCAGCGCTGGAGAATGATGGATTCATGCTGCTGAAATTGACAGCTTGACTACTTCCCTGTGAAACCTGCATGTGGAACTCTGGCATCATCATCTGCCTATGCTCTTTCATATTCTGCCCAGGCTATACGAAAAAAATACCATCAGCTATCCGCCAATCACATTAATTTTCACTAAGAACTGATTGAGTTTAACGGTTTAAGCTTAGTATGATGTAGTTAAGATTGAACAACAGAATTACTTTAACCATCATAACGTTCATGTTGCATAACTAACAGAATTACTCCCTCTGTTACTAAATAGATGTTGTTTTAGAATGCATGCAGTCAAACTTTTAAACTTTTACCACTAATACAAAGAGAACTATTTAGATTGGTCATATGAAAATGATAACATCAGATTTTTCATCAAAAGTACTTCCACAATATTATAATTTTTACTTTTATATTTTTACTGAAATAAAACTAGAAAAATAACGGTCAAAGGCATAAACTGGAGACCGCATCGATGCCCACAGCGACATACATTGGAGTATTTGCTAATCAGTTAACAGGCAGCAAATGAAACCTTGGCGTAACAAATTCACCCAGAGAATAAATAACTATGTTACATCAAACGAAACTAGACCAGCAACTTGCTAGAGAAGCCGCATAGCTTGTAAACAAGCATCCTCTGTGACTGTGATATCCTTTCAAATTAGCAGTACTTTAGTATCACCTTGGTTACCACTACAAACCACTTCGTTCCTCGGGAAACTATTAGAAAGGGTAGTTCGACCTTTTGCTTATATAAGTTTGTCAGGAAGCTTTGTGCGATAATAAATAGCAGGCAACACTCATGAACTTGAACATAAAACAACACATCCATAGCTTGGAGGATGGAACTGGAAATGACTGAAAGTTACTGCCAGTTTTCAGGCATTCCCCCTTTCTTTTCTTCAAGGGAAAGTGTTAACCATTAGATAAGTGCTAAAAACATGTGATTTAGGCAATTTATTGTCCATGAAGCAATTTAGAAGTTTTCATAATATGAAAGGGAAGGGGCTACTCACACGAAGCATCTGCATAGGATCACGTGGCCTCAACAATGAATTTCCTGGGGCAGACATGGCTCCAGGGTGGACATTTACTGCATTTGGCACTCCCTGCCCACTGTTGGGTAACACGTTTCCAGACGAAACCATATTTAGCATTCCTGGGGAACTAACTCTTGGAAAGCCTGCCCTGGCAGCAGGCATACCTCGATTTAGTCCGGTCATCATTCCCATACTATGGGCACCAGGCATCATACGAGCACCACAATCAACTCCTGCAGGAAATGCTCCAGGAACAGAACCTCCAGGTTGCTGAAGATTTCTGCCACTGAGCATTTGGTTATACTGAATCTTCTGTTGCTCATCACCCTGTAAAGAAGTGGATCTAGGAACACCATATTTTTTAGCATCCCTGTAGCAGAAATTACACCCAAAGAAATTTATAAAAGAACTTTACCATGTGCTCCTTTTAATATCTACTAGGAAGAATACTTGATCATTTACCTAGAAGGGGCACTCAATGTTGAAGGTGATGGTAAATTGCTGCCCAGAACCATACCAGGAGACCCTGGTAACCTAGAATTTAGATTTGAAGTAGTAGGAACAATGGAGCCATGATGGTTTGGCAGCGTTAACCCATTTGTATGAGAACCCTGGTACCCACTACCAGGTGTAATTGCATCCAGGTTCGAACTCATTGCATCACAAAGATCAAGTGGCCTGTTGGATGTTGGGTAATGGGTATGGGTAATAAGAGATACTTAAATAGCATATAAGAAGGTAAAATATCTTAGCAATTTCCCCAAAGTGAGATCTAAAACAACAGTTCAAAGCAATAATCACATACGTCAAAGTACCCCCAGCTATGTTGTTCGGGCATGCTTGTGAAAGTGCAACAACATGAGAACTATGTGACTGTACGATCGACTTGAGCTTCTGGCCATTACCCTTCATGACAAGAAGACAAAACAAAAGCATAACCATAAGAAATACTAACAAGCAACAATATAGGTAAGAGCAGCAAAAAAAAACAAAGGTAGTCTGGCAAAATGTGAAGAATACTTCAGAGCTCAGAAAGATGATTCAAACTAATGCAAAAAAAAAAAACTAGTTCAGTGAAAGAGTCCACTACCACATCATATTATCAATTATAGCATATATGAACTACATGTGCATATATGCACATAAAAATACCAAAGCTACATTGACAAGCATGGCTCTAGAAGTTAATACAATTTGAACAGCATATGCAACGAGTACTCGACTTCGCCCACGATAACCTAAAATTCTTGCAAGAGAGAGTATAAAAGAACAACAAATGTTTAGCAAGATTTACCCATCATCCGTTATAAATGTTTTTTTTTGCAAAGATAGTTACATTTTATACTGCTAACAAATCAAGTCAATAAAAGGTTTTGGAAAATAAGAGAGAAGATGAACCTGTCTACATCTGGAATGCACTTGTTGCATGAGTAGTATCATTTTTTCAAAATGTGCCTTAAGATTCTCTTCCTCAAATGGTCCTTGAAGTCGCTGGAACAACTGCCTGGCACTACCCTGATGGGCAATGAATACCAATGTTAGAGAATCAAAATCTGTGCCGCACAGGCTCGACAAAAGAATCTGCTATCGCAATAGTGTTGATGAAAGCTGCACTCAATTGAAAAGGAAAGTATTGCAGGGACTAAATAGAAGGTTCAACATCACATTTGTGTGAGTTGCACCCCACATACACGCCAAGCAATAAAAGATACAAAAAAAGTTAATGGAAGAGCGTACCTTTGGAATGCCGGGTATTGTGAAATGATAGTGTTGAGATGAACCAGAGTCTTCTGCACTGTCAGCACCATCACCAGAACTTTTATCCACAAGAAACTTATGGCGCTCCTTGCATTCTTTAGGTTGTCTATATACAGACTGAATAGATAGGATACGATGAAACTAAAAAATTAATTCTAGAACACAAGGATTGGAAATAAATCAAAGTTCACACTACATGTTCAAACGATGTGATAAGAACATAAAACATAGCAAAAGATTTTATCCCATACATAAAATTACCTTGAACTGCACAATGCTATTAATTGCATCGCTTACTAACTCCCAATTTTGACCCATGTCATGGACAAGGACAACAAGAGCCTGAATATTTAAGATATTTAAATCATTACCACAAGTCATAGTCAGGAGAAAAAAAAAAGTACTACTTCAAGCACACAAGAACCTGATCCTCGAAGTTTGACCATCCACCATTGGAAGCCATCTGCCAAAAGCATAAAACATTTCAATAAGCAAATTATGGGAAATAAATCATGCTTGTGCAGCATGAGCTGTCCGAGTGTCCGTACACTATCACACCTGCATGTTCACAATTATGGCAGCTCAACTTAAAGAAACAACTCCAACGACTCTTGTGCTATAATCCAGTTGCACATCAAAAAAGAACTGAAGGGGAAAAAATATGGATCATAAGAATGTGTCACAAATTCAGTAATTCATCTACCAATCCTTCAGGAGGCGCCTTCGCCATCGCTGTAATCGGTTACTACCTTAGTTCACGGTCGAGGATGAGTTCAGTCGTTCATTGTTCTCGAGTAGTCCTATTCGGTTTCTTTTAAACAAGTGGGATTTGTCCGTGCTATCGTCTTGTAATTGAACTCTTGTTGCTGCTTCTTCTTAATGGAACGACGTGCGATCCTTTTGTGCGTTCTCGAAGAAAAAAAATCTATCAATCCTTCCAGGACTGATTACACTATACTCTAAATTCTGAACTATACGAAATGTGTGAGTAGCATCTATCTGGCGTTCCCCATAAATGAACAGAACATCGTGGCACAGTAACTGTCAGAAAAGAAACTTCTTCCTAAACTTTAGACCATAGAGGAGCGGGGCTATGACATATGAACCTCTTTTTCCTCGTATAGAAATGCACCGGTTCCACCAATAAAAGAATGTCCATAAAAAAGGTCCAGGTGGCAGTAAAAATTTTAAACGCAGTATCCTTGTTTTCCTACAATACAACTAAAACAACTACAAGCTTACTACTTCTGCATGCTTGCTTAACCTAAGCTGAACCTATCTTAACTAGTCGGCAACATATGTACAAGCAGGAGTAGCTTATTGGTCTACTACTGATAGCAAGAGGACCACATAACATATCAGATAAACCTAATTTCTACCGTGACTCCATGATTGTAGGCATGGAGAGTAAATAAATGGCAGCACAGCAAATCAAATCAAAGGTCCCATCCAGCCATATGACAAGGCTAACAATACAGCGTCTATGCAAACAACGAGACATGCATATGACTGTAATGTAGAGAAATGATAATACCTTTAGTGCTTTCCCTTTTCTCCCACGATCCCTATTTGTGATGATCTTTATAATTTTTGCAGGATTTGCCATGTTGCTCATCTGTGATGCAACGGGAGAAGCTTCTTGTGAAATATATATCCCTTGCTTCATCATTTTAAGCTTCTTAGAAGCATGTTGACCACCATTTGCAACTATGGATAAAAATAAATGCATGACACGTTAGGTGCTATTTATGCTCTCTCAAAATACATAAAGAGCAAATAGTTGATTCTTGTATGTGTATGACATAGGCTACAAATGCACTCTATATAAATAGAGGGGGTGAAAGTACCAATGTTCCCATTTGAATCAAATTGTTGGGTCTCTGATCTCTTCTTCAGACAATCCTTCTGAATGGAAAGTTTTTTTAAAAAAAAATGTTAAGAGACTAACAAAACTAACCTAAAATTGCAAAAGAATCTTAAGTACATCTTATTAATATCAGAAGAAGAAAAAAAAACTGCTTGTATTGGGTGTTCAAATCAACTTGCATCGGATCATAGATACGACCCTCAAACATTAGGACGATAAAATTACTCTGACAAAACATTGCAAACAACAATAACGGGGAGCAGGCTTAAAGAATTAACCTTTACAGCAGCCGAGGTACAGGAATTGGCTGCATTTTGAGCAGTCTTGTAACCCGGGTTCTTAAGCTTTTTCTTCTTGTTAGCTTTAATACACACTTCACTACCATCATACGGCAATTGTCTGTCAAAATCAACTGTGGATTCATAGTCTGTGTTTTTCCACAGCAAGGACCCTCCATGCAATGAACTTTGATCATCTTGGTAAGAGTCTGTGTCTCCACTCGAAACATCTGTTTTACTTGTGACTTGGGGGGTTCCACCACCACTAGCAGGAAATGGGCTTACAACTCGTTGTCTAGGAGCTGTACGGATGCGCTTTGTAGGAATTGCAAGGAAAGATGAAGGTCTTTTGCCATTTGATAACAATGGCTGGTTTCCTGACTTGCTTTCCAAACATGGTTCGTAAGGCACATCAGTACCCATTTCATATGGTCTTGCACCGTTAATCCTCTGCTGCATCAGGTGTTTCTTCTTATGACTCATTTTTGATAAGAAACCACCATCATATGCTTCAGGCAATATGTAAGTATATGTCTCGCCTTCATCCTCATATGCATTCTCCTGGACCAAATCTGATAAAAAAAATGTAAAAGCATTAGTAAGTGTATGAAGTACATGACATTATGATAAGGAAAAAGGTTTAAGGTACTGGTGAATATTACATGCAGCAGAATCACACACAGACACCTCATAGTCATCCTTGTGTCCAGTGTTACCAACCTTCTGCAATTATTAACTTTAATAAATATATTTTACAAAATACCAAAGCTGTGAACACAAAATGTAACGCAGTGCTCCAATGCTAACAAAGCCAATGGTTTGTAAAGACAGCAAAAAAAAAACTCTTGCGCATGCAGTACAATACTTAAAAATAGTATGAATGTAATAGGATAACAAGACAGAAATGCAGCAGCCCAGAATTTTTTTTATAAAGCAGTGGAAACAACTGAAGACCTCTGTATCAGCAATTTAAGAGTAATTCAAGAGAAACATAAACTGCCTTGTCCTTTGCTACTTGCTTACACACATTTGTCAGTCCATGTCCCATGAGGGAGAACCAAAACAGAATAAACAAATTATGTTCATTAGGTCTTGAAAAGAATGCATAAAGCTTCTCTTCACCTTATGATACACAAAAAGAGATTCCACGGACTCTCTGTATGCCAGCATTGCACCTGGTGCTACTGTATAGAAGAGACTTTCCTGAAAATTAAGAAAAGAATCAGAGAACAATGGTGTTGAGCTAATATCCATACGTGTTTCTAGTTGCAAAAACAGAGGTAACTATGCCTAGGAATATTTATCAGGGCGCTAAGCATGAGATGTCATGCAAAAGTAAAAGTAATGAAAGAAATAGATCATAATTGACTACACAAAGTTGCAATGATTTACTTCTGAAAGTTGATCAGACACTTTCAAGATGCCAAAGTCATTTAGCCTATCAGGAGTAGATGGTGCTTCAGCCAACACAAGAGAATAAGATGCTTGACTGTTATATTCAAGAAATCGAACTGCATAATCCTGAATTTGGGATCGGCGAGGCCGTGTAGCCACTTCGGCTTCCATGGATTCATTGCCCTATACAATTCCATAGATCACGTCAACCTCACAGATTATAACACATCAAGTGATATAATAAAGTACATACCAATTAAACTGCTAAAACATGATTTTGGGAGCGTAAAACTGTTACTGAAATCTATTTTACTCAATTCTCGACTTTCTGGTAATGCCTATGTGCCAAAAAAAAATCCTTCAATACATTGGGACTAAAATATTGAACATATGAGATGCCATGAAAACAAATACACCACGACCCATGACAAAAGGTTATGTGAGACTAGTTTCACTTACCTGTTCTTTTTCAGCTTTGATTCCAGTAGGCTTTGTCTCTTCCAGCATGTCTGAACCATATTCTTGCATCACTTTAGCTGTCCCGCCAGTAGTTCGTAAAGCCTCAGCTGAGCGCCAAAAACTCATGATACCCTTTGCAAGGCTTCTAATAACAGTTTTCTGCTTTCTCTGAATGCTTGCTTCTTCAAATTTGGCCAGACCATCAGAGGCAATGCAATGGCACACTTGAGATGCAGCCATACAATTCCACAAGCGCTCCTGTTAAATAGAAACATCAAATTACACAAGGACTATGTAAGCAAATATAAAAAAAGAGTAAATTGAATCAGAGGTCCCTAAGCTAGCAGAGAAGTCACTTAGGTCCCTGAACTTGGAAAAACTTGTCAGGTCCCTAAGTTTGTAGTAAAGTGTCACTTAGTTCCAAAACTTGCAAATTGTGTCATTCAGATCATTACAACTTCATAATTAGCTAAAATTGTTAACACACTAGTAAAACGGAGGTGGAAAACTAATGTGGTTCATTCAAATTGATGATCCATATGGTAATTGAAGGTACAATGACTTTTAGTTGGCTAAAGTGGTGAAACGTCAGTTGAATATATGTGCCAAGCTAAGTTAAAAGTTAAAATGACCCAAGTGACACAGTTTTGCATGTTTAGGGAGTTGCCAGACTAAAATTCAAGTTTAGGGACCTAAGTGGTACTTCATTACAATTTTAGGGGACCATGGTGAAATGCACTCAAGAAAAAAAAACTATTGAAGCACTTTAGCCAAGAATAGTGACCAGAATCTGTATGTAACATCCCATGTGAGCATGAGGAAGAAATATAATAATCTTGAGAAAATACCTGCATGAAATCATTCGCCATCCAAACCATCTCCTCAAGGACAAAATCCCAGTGACCCTTTCTCCTCTTCTCCAAAGAAATATTAGAGAGAGATCGTTCACCAGCCCTCTTAATACTCGTCTATTGTGCAAAATTGTTTTTCACTCTTTTCAGAAACAAGAATGATATCAGAGAACTCAGAGAAGGAGAAAAATATATAAACTAACTGTACCTCTATAAGATGAGCTTTGCTAAGGATAGAATCTTCATATTCCTTCTTTGCCATCTTATTCAGGTTCTCTCCAGATTTTTTAATCTCGCTCTCCACGTTAGACCCATGATTTTTTAATGAGAGCATAGAATCAGGCAAAGGATTTTTAGGCAAAGCAGAGCCTACAGCAATAGGATGGGCGGAGTTAGAAGTCCCAAAACAGCTGTTAATTCTCTCCGAAGCTAGACTTCCCTCATTGTTCGTACTGTGGCCAGGAGACGGGCGGCCTGTATCCTTCTCTGCAACTATTGCATTGTCACAGACTTCCATTTCATCTTCCACATGAACAGTGGTACAAACTTCAGGTTGTACAGAATTGGAATTTTCCTTCACAGAAGTAAGCCTGCTAAAACCTTCCAATTGACCACTTTCATTAACACCCTTGCTAGAAAGTCTACCAATGTCCAGGTCTTCATGAGACTTTCCATCACTCTTAATTGCAACCAGATTAGTGTTCCCATCTGCATGATTGTCAATAATACTGGCGATGCCTTCACAAGGAGGATCCACCGCATTTTTGTGCAAAGTAGCACCTTCTAAAGCACAGACAGGAACGATGCTGCTGTTATCCAATTCACCTACATGGATATGGGTCATACTTTTATCCAAGTGATCATTGTCAACCTTCTCGTCATCAGCACATGTTTGTCTCGCATCGTGTGTAGATGTGCTAGTATAAGATGACATTAGAACAACCTTTGAAGTAGCATCAGGGGTTTCTACAGATGCACCTGCGGCAGCTATCTCACCACATCCCTCAAGCTGCTGATTGCCATTCACGTCATTAGGCGACGCTTCTGTAGCTTTGCTAGTACTGTCACCTTGCCTTGCTTCACTCTTTACTACACAGTGGCTTTCACGAACGGTTTGGATCCTGTCCAACTCCATTGCCACCTGTTCATCAGAAGCTGTATTCTTTGGTGTGTTCTCGCATTTTGGTCCTGCCTGTTTTAAACTAGAAACATATAATACACCATGATCATCTGCTTGTTTTTCCTGGATTAAACCCTCTGCATCTTTTGGTTCAGAACATTTAGCAGGAACCATGGGAGATCTAATAGAAGCAACATTCTCACTCTCCCTACTTGGCTTTGACCTGTTGCGCCGAACATATGCCTGGCTCTTCACTCCAAGGCGTGACAAACCAGAATCTTCAGCATTTTTTGCATTGTTGTGACCATCAGTGGGCAAGGACTGCTTGGGTTGGGCTGCATTAGTTCTTTTGGTTCCTCTTTTTACAATCTTATCCTCTACAACGTCATTGTTATCTCCACCAAAAAACATAAGATTGTCTGCTGTGTTGTTTTCACGACACAGTGAACTTCCCGGTTTGCCGCTACTCTCAACTGAATCTCCACGAAGCGATGCAGTAAATGCGAAACTACCTTTAGCTTCACTGCAATTGAAAGCAAACAAAAGGCTTCTAAAACTACTTACGGTAATGCCATATTGCCATCAAATGCTACATCAGGAAGCAATTATTACCTTATCACATTTTGTTCAGCTATTTGATCTGTGAGAGAAGTGGATTGTACACTGACTGATGCTACATGGCCAAATTTGAAATCCAATGGGTTGCCTCCCTGCAATAAATAGGAGTAATTAGACCAAAATAAGAGCAAAATTCAATCTGAAAGATAATCTGCAAACATACTTTCTCTAGAAATTCCAACTCTCTCCTCCGTTCTTCACGAACATCATACTCCTGCCTGAAGTTCATGAATCATAATGCACGTCCTGCAGTTCCGTACCAATCATCCACAAAAATGCAGGAAATGTTGCCATCAATAACATACCTGAGTTCCTCCTGGACTTTCTCAATGGCCACGCTGCGTGGTGAAGATTTCGTGCTGGCACTAACACCGTAATCGATAATTCCACCCATAGCGCACGGCTCAGTATTCAGCACAGAACAAAAGCTAAAGCAGGCATCGCCCACACATCACTAGAGCACAAGCGCATTTAGGAAGGACGTCCACGAACAGGCAGAATCTTCCCACGAGTCACTCACCACAAGCAAAAGCTACAACAGCCAAGACAGAAAACAGAATGTAGGTAAACCAAAAGGCAAAGGATTCATAAAACAACAGCAGCAACGGTTCGACTGACTGAAGGTGGCACATTTCGACCATCTATCTATATATATATATATATATATATCTAAGTGAAAACAGCCCAATGCTGCCTACAATTTAAACCAAGACACGTTACAGTAACATTTTGGGCGTGTTGGCAACATTCTACAAGCGCAGCTGGCTGCAAGCATGGCATACGCATCAAAGAGGAGCAAAATGCGGCAGGATTCATCGCCGCTAGCCCACGCCCCAGCCTCCCCTGGCCACTGGTAGGTAGTAAGTAGCGCAGCCTAATTAGTCCTATGACCAGTGCCCACGCCCACCCAACGCCTCAAGTAGGTCCGGGGCACCGACGCGAGCCCGAATGGGACCGAATCGAACGAGGAGGGAAGGGGGAGACGTACCTCGGGAGCCCTGGCGCGCGGAGCTAGGGTTAGGGTTAGGGTTTGGAGCAGAGGAGAGGGGGCAGCTGCGGAGAGAGGTCGAGGGGTCAGTGGGGAACCGGGGGATGGCCGCGGGAGGAGTGGGCGGGGGAGAAGGCAGGCGGAGGAGGTGGGGTCGCCGGCGGGGCGGGCTGGGGAAGCGGGAAGGAGCGCGAGGGAAGAGAAGAAAGGCAACGTCTGTGTTGTCGCTGTCCGTCTGGGCACTGGCAGAACCGGTCGAGTCGTGTTCGTCTCGCTCCACCTCGTGCTGCGGTCCGAGTCTGACGACCCGATCGGCGTGGGGTTCGACAGACACCAAGTCGCGGCTGGGCTCTCGAGCTCGACTCGACGGGTTTATAATGGTTTTTCCGGCGTCTGAATTGGCTCGAGGCGTAAATTGGAGAATTTTTAAAATAATCTATTTTTATTAGAAATTATAAATATATTCTTGTGACTTTTTTTTACAGGATTATACTCCTGTCGCCTAACGGTTGGGTCAGTCGCCTAACAGAAAAGTGATTGAACTGCTGTCGCCCAACCGTTCATTATTTAAACCGCAGCAACCGAATCATTGGCGGCAATAATTCTGATCGCCAACGGTTAGGCGATATCTCATATCGCCAACCGCTGCTTACGAGAAGCACCTGATCGCCAACTGCAGTCGATCGGGTCGGGTTTATATAAGGAGCGCATGTCCCCAAGCGAGCGAAAGCAGAGAGAAAACAAAGAGTGAGCGCGTGAGGAGAAGAAAGAGGAAGGGGGAGGAGAGGAAAAAAGAAGAGAGATAAGAAGACTTCGTCTATGAGGTAAGCTTTTTTACTTTGCAGTGTATATTTTTTAGTAAGTGAATAGTTTATGTAGTTAAGTGCATACAGAAGGGGAGACTACCGAGGTTCGCCCGTGCCTAATGGTAGAAAGTATCTCGCTACCCACATAGAGTGTTCTCCAGTTAGGCGCCTCGGACGTGGCTGGCCGTCGTTGTAGTGGCACGCACATATGCAATTAGGGTTGGAGCAGCAGCATATGGGATCATAGGAACTTCCTATGTTCACGACCTCCTCGTTACCCCTCTCGCGCTGCATCTGTTGGCGGAGGTCGTCATTTTGCTTCTTGAGATCGTCAATTTGCGCCTCCAAATCAAATATTCGGTTCCACAATGTATCCGCGTGCATCACAACATGTCGTTCATAGGGAGGATCGATTCAGCGGGTAAAGTTGCATTTCGACATCTGCTGCAAGGGACAGTTAGTATAGAGGATGTATTAGCAGTAACATAAACAAAACTATTTACCCTAGAGTATGGGCATCGGAAGAAATGTCGTCCGCCATCGAAAGAATCGTCTATGACTTGCACGATAACGTCTTCTCTGTGTCCGCATTTCGGCCATACCGGTTGAACATGCTTCTTCGGCATCAATCGGTAGTTAGGGCCGAAGTCCTTCCTCCTTTCGAGGGGAAGGTCTTACTTCAGCAACCCCAGTTGGACTGGTCCCTGGGCGTCTGCTGTGACTGACAATGGCACAAACTATAAGAAAGCATGTCAACTGCTAATTGAAGAGTATCCAACTTTAGTCTGGTAGCCGTGTATGGCACATACCGTCAACCTCATGTTGAAGGATATTAGCCAGTTCAAAGAGGTTGCTAAAGTTGTCAAGAAGCTAAGAGGATTTGTCGGTTCCTATACATCCACGGTCGCCTCCATAACGAAATACGGGAACATATTGGAGGAGAGATAGTTCATCCAAACGTCACAAGGTTTGGAACGACATTTGTTTTCTTGAAAAGTTTTTGGGATAGAAAAGACAAATTTATTAAGTGGATGGTGTCAGATGTGTGGACCTCCAACCATTTGTGCACGACCGAAGAAGGAAAATACATGTATTCATGTCTCACATGTAGACAATGGTGGACCTCTATGCATTGGGTCATTAAAGTGATATAATCGATTTATCGATTACTAAGATTTGCAGACCAGCAGAGACCCGCAACGGTGGCAGGATTGGTTGGAAAAACACACGAACTCAAGCAAGAACTTGAAGACGCATTGAGAAATTATGAGGCTACCTGTGATCGTGTTATAGAGGTAGTTAATAAAAGAATTACAATGCTCAAGAACCGCACCTATGTGATTGTAGGCAAGTAGATAGTTTTCTAAATCCTAACACATAAATTATATTTATTGTGTTTTTTCTAACATTGTAAGGGTGTTTGGATAGCGAGGGTGCTAAACCCGCAGAGCCACAACCTATATGGTTTGGCGAAGAATGCAGCCCTCGTCGCTTCCGTGACAATGGCAATTCAAAGAATAGCCATACACCCGAGGAGGCAGTGCAGGCTCTAGGTGAGCTAGAATTCTATCGTAGTCGACGAGGCCTATTTGCTTCACATGAGGCTTACATTAGTGCATCTCGTCATACTGTAGGTATGTTGTTATCAACTTATATATACAAAGAAAATCAACGTCACTATAAGTTTAATGTAATTTTCATGTTACTTGTAGCTACATGGTGGATGACTTTTGGAGCGGAGACACCAACACTACAAAAATATGCCTTGCGGATTGTCTCACAATGTGTTTCCTCCAGTGGATGTGTACGTAATTGGAGCACATTCGCTTTGGTGCATACACAATTGAGGAACCGTCTTGGGTACAGGAAATCGCATAAGCTCGTATATGTCCACTACAATCTAAGGCTGCGATTGCAAGAGCATGAAACTAGAAATGAGGATAGAGATGTAGATCCTTTTGGCGATCTAATTAATGCCACTCTGTACGACAGGGATAACCCAATCCATGAGTGGCTTGATAGCTCCATGATAGAATCAGAGCCCGTACTAGACGAGGAAGGTGAGCCCCCCATTCCATCCAAGATTGTAGTTGATGCCATCCCTGAGAAGGAATCGGAAAAAAACACTAGATGATCAACCGTTGAAGGAATGGACAAAGACAACTATTGGGAAGAGTCATCTTAGGAAAAGGAAATGTTATAGCCAACCGACTGCAAAATTAGCTGCAGACTTTACCTCTCTTATACAAACAAGAAAACGAGAGGCTGATAAGAAGAAGAAAAATAACATTGAGGAGGACATTGTGAAAAGTGATGAAGAAACAGAAAGTCCGCCATCTGATGAAGTGCAGTACCAAAAGTCTGCTGACAGTAGCTCTCCGTCGTCCGATGATGGTGCTGATGGTGGGACAACTCGAGATGCAGCATAAGACCAACCATTGGAATTTACCTGCGAGCAAAATTTCACGCATGCTACCCAAGATGAAGACCATGGTTGTCATGCTTCAAGAACAATTCGTAAGATCTACGAGAGGGGTAAGAGTCACAAAAAAGATCAATCTCGGCCACATGACTCTTATTTCTATGAATCCCATGCTAGCTCAAGGACTTATGGACATCGAGATGCCAACCCATTACCTTCTGGTGATGATTCTCATTCGTCAGACACTTCTTATCGTACTCACCATTACGGTCTTGTACCATTCAACAACAATTCAAGAATGATTTATCAGTGAGTGGAAACAGAATATTACCAACAAATTTATAATCATTGGCTACGACATATCCATAAAACATACACTTGGGATCAATACAAAGCCTACCTTGCTCAACATGAAGGTCTAGTACTCTTTGATAACAATGAGTATATTGCACAACCTTCGCGTTTCTTGATAATATATTGGTATGAATTGTCACCATTATTATTTTTAGTATGCTAGCCAAGTTAATATTCATTACTATTAACTCATATTTTTATTATTTTAGATGTTGCTGACTACTTAGGGGGAGAGGGCTGCGCCAGAGAGTGAAGCTAGCAAGGTCTTCTCTATTTTTTGCAATTGCTACTTCATTAAACTCTTGGAGGATTGTTACTTCATTAAACACTCTACAATTGCGGAGGTGATTTATTATGTTCATTGACCTCATATATTACCTCACAACCAAACAAAGAATTGAGTCCTGTTACTTGGTTGAAAGGAATTTAACTTGGATTTACTCAATTAAAGCTTGAAGTTGTATTCTAAAGCTTCTTGGTTAGAGTATATACATACTATATACCTTCTTGAATCAGGCTTAACTAGTTAGCATTGTTATTTACTAATTACCAAATTTCCTTTTATTTTTGGTTTTACCGGTTTCCCGATTCGCCGATAATCGCCGGAAAATTTCAATTCAAATTAGACATCATGAATTTTGGCGGTTTTTCCTATTCTTGTCCGTAACAGCCGGGAACCGTTACCGGGCCCCAAGCAAGATTTTGTCCGGTAACAGTTTTTTAATCCTAGATCAAGAGCGCACAAGCCACAGGATTTGCGAACTTAACCGTTAAGCAAGAGGATAAGATAAGAAGTGGTGAGCTCATCACAGAAAACACATTTCCCCCCGTTCTCTACAGCAACGCATCAGCCACCATTTCCCCCAAGCACAACACCACAAAAAAAATTTGCACACCAGTAATTGCACCTCCTCAATCGAACCACCACTCAATCAAGCCAAAGTGCTGAATTAGCTAGCACCACCACCACAAAACCAGCGAGGAGAAGGAAGTGAAGCAGAGAAGAGGGAAAACCGAGGAGGGTTTTATATATATATAAAAATATATATTTTTAATAGAATTATAGAAATAAATGTTCATTTAATAGAATTACAAAATGAGCTTCTGTCGACGACAGACCCCTGTCGCCAATTGGTTAGACGATAGGATCCCTGTCGCCAACAAAACAGTATTAAATGTCTCTGTAGCCAATTGAAATAGCGACAGAGACGTCAGTCGCCATTTGAAATGCGCGACGCGTTCCTATCAAACCAAATGGCGACAGGAGCTGGATTTATTTGACAAAAATAATGTCTGTGTGTGTATAACGTCAGTTTCGTATTCCCAGAGTACATACTCCCACTTCGAATATACCACTTAAATGTGTATATCATACTTCTTTATTATTTTCAGTATACTTAAATACCAATTATAAGATGCTCCAATGCGATTTGATCGAATTTTTTTGTTAGAGCTCTTTATTTTTGATATATACCCTTTTTCATATATAAAAGAAGTACATACACAAATTTAGTTATAAAAGGTGGACTTTAATGATTGTTTTTCGTAGAACTCACTTTGGGGTATTATATAATCATTATTGGAGTATGCTCAATTGATAAAGATGTATCATCATATGATTTAATTAGTATATGAGAAGTGAGAGTACGTACTCACAAGAGTATCATACTTTTACTTAGTTTTGTGGTGATATCTTGTAGTGCTTCAAGAAGCTAGAGTTTGTTGACTACGTGGATAAACCCTTTATATGTTAATTGTATATGAGTTGTTGCCGAGTGTAGTATTTTTGGTAGATGATAGATTAATATATGTATGTCATTCAACTTTTGCCTTATTTAACGACTTGTTGAGGGCGAAAGCGCTCACCTTGCCATTTGTCTCCTTGTATTAGAAGCGACGAATTTGGGTATTTTATATTGAGGCCGGGCGTATATTCAAGAGAGTCACACCACCGCCGCGGCCACGTCTTAGCTCCTCTCTTCTATAAAGCCAACGCCGCGCCTCGAGATCGCCTCTTTTCGCCCCCAAAGACCCCGAACCTCACCGCCGACCTCCGTCGTATGCAATTGCGGCTAATTATGACACGATATGCTCTTCATATGCAATTGCAGCTAATCAATTAATTGCTCGCCCCCATATATTGATGTCGACAATTTGTGAATGCAGTGAAGCTTGGGATCGGAGGTTTCAGCATGGGCGGTGCCGCCGCCGGCTGCCCTGCAGTCGGCAGCATGATATGCTCATGGCAAATTCACCAGCGGTATTCCCTACCCAATTACACTCAGCGCAATCATCAGTCTAAGGGGCTGGCTCCCTTGCTCAAGGTCCAACCTTGCCATCCTCTGCACAAACTGATCTGTCAATTGTCAAACACCTGCTAGTGTTATTACAGATAAATCCTAATGTTGTTGATGCCTTTGATGTTTTCACTTTTCAGGACCCTGAGGGGCAAGATGGAGAGCTCACACATTGCTGCAACAAGAGCTGCCTCCTTGCCCATCCTGCTCAGTCATGGAAGAGGCAATAATTCATCGTACTTATCACTAGCCAGCATGTTAACAAGTCGTTCTGAATTCTGCGTGGTTTTGCAGCGGGTGAGGTTGTATCCTACAGGAATGGCGAGAGATCAACCGATATTCTGCGATCCTCGGGGTTCTCGTATCCGAATTTCAAGTCCTACAATGGTCAATGGGTACAGTTGCATGCAGACACTACACATGACAACTTTAGTAGTTTAGTTGTGTCTCCAGATTATATCAATTTGACAAAGTTTCTGATGATGCGGGCTTGGCCACTACCCCATCTCTGAAGAAATGGACGACGCCTGCAAGTGGCTCAGCTCGAGGCTTGGTCTCGACCGATCTCGCTAATGGAAGGGTACTAACTTGTGTGTGGCCGTGCACAACGGTTTTCGTAACAGCATATAGCAGAGTGTTAACTATATAGAGGTGAAGGCTGGTTTGGCAGCTTGTTATACTACATGCTCGTTAAACAAGGTGCCTTTTGTTGCCATTGTTCTAGTTACTAGTATTGTGCTGTGTTACTGACTTACTGGTAAGGAGTGAGTATATCAGTATATGTAATCTAGTGCTTGTGTTATATTGTTAATAATAACGGCGTTGAGGATTCTTGTCCATGCAATCATATTCGTACTACTTGTGCTCTCATCGCTGAAGATTTTTTTAGTTTCACACATGATCAAAATTTTCCTAAAAATATAAGAGAATCAGAAACAGAAAACCTTTGCGACACTATAAATCTCGTTACATATAAGAATGAAACGGAGCACACTCCACAGGGAGTATGGATGAACCAACCGATGGTTACAATTGTATTTGTACCTATGTTAGTATATGTTCCGAAGCCACTGAACCCTGAAGGATCATGGGGTATGAAGTTCTCACTTCGGTTTGAGATTTAGGGTGTGTTTGGATCGATGTATGAGATGGTCCCGTACCATCCAATTCGGGAAATAGCCTCATACACGTGTTTGGTTCGCTGCATCGAACCGCTCCATCCTGCACCAGATCGTTCTACATACGCGAATATTCCACAGAGATTCCGAACGGACCCGTTCCATGAAATCGAGCGAACGACGCGGTTCAACGTTTCCTCGCTGCTTGTGCTCACTCTCTGTCGCACTGCGCTCACCCTCGGAGCTACGCCGCCGCCAACCTTGCCTTCGCCTTCCTCATCGTCTACGCCCAGGCGCTCACCGTCGGCGTCCCAGTCCAGGCGCAGCTTCCCGGTGTTCTCGTCCCCGAGGTCATCCTAGGCTCCGCCGCCGCCTGCGTCGGGCTACTCCCTGGCGATATCATCCTCGCCGTCCACTGATAAACCTCGGTCGTCTCCCTCCTTCCCCGCACGCCTCCTTCTCCTCCCCAGCGGCCACCTCCTCCTCCCTCAGCTCCCTCCTCCTCCCTGGCGTCCTCCTCCTCGCCGACCTCACCCACATCCAGAGAGCTTGCGCTCGCTCGGCGACAATGGCGGCAGCGCTTGATCGCATGGAGACGAAGGCGAGAAGGAAGAAACAGGCGAGCCCACATGGCAGTCAAAGAAAAGAAAGGAAAAGAAACGGGCGAAGCGATGACCGTTAGATTTAAATCGGACGGTCCACAATGAAAGTGCCGTTCGGACCGTCCGGAGATTACATTGAATCGTGGCCGTCCATTTCAGATCGGACGACTCATGCGCGTTGGGCCATTCGGCCTGTCCAAAGGTCACGCGAGATCCTAGCCGTTTATTTCAGATCCAACGGCTGGCGTTGGTTGAAGTGTTAAGACGCGCGGGCGCGAGTGGAAAAGAGCGGGGCGATTGCTGGCCATCGGATTTCAATCCGATGGTCACGATTTGATGAAGGCTGTGCGAGCAGGCTGGTTTGGGCCAAAAAGGGGAAGTGGACTGGGCTGCACAGTGGGGTTTTGGCCCAAAGGCTGTTCTGGGTTTTAAATGAATTTGCTAATTTAAATAATCAGATTAATTCATTTAAGCTTTAGAAAATAGCAATTAAATTTCAAAAATTCTAGAAAAATTCACAGAAATTCCTAGAGTTATTTTGGACTTAAATAAAATAATTCCAACTTAAAATTAGTAATAGATTTTGCAATTAAATTTATTTTGGCTTTAAACAATTTAAAGAAAAGCTTTTAAAAATTCGGAAAAACCACCAAATAAATTAAGCTTTAAATTTTAACCAAATTTAAATTTTTTGGCTGTTACAAATATCGTCAAATGTTGTCAATTATCGTTAAATATTATCAAATATCGTCAAATGTCATCAAATGTTGTCAATTATCGTTAAATATCGTCAAATGTTGTCAATTATCGCCAAATATCATCAAATGTTCTCAATTATCGTTAAATATCGTCAAATGTTCTCAATTATTGTCAAATATCGTTAAATGTCGTCAAATGCTGCCAAATATCGTCTAATATCGTCAAATGTTGTCAATTATCGTCACATATCGTCAAATGTCGTCAAATATCAATAAATATTGTTAAATGTTGTCAATTATCGTCAAATGTCATCAAATATCGTAAAATATCGTCAAATATCGTACTTTTGTCAATTATCGTCAGATGTCATTAAATATCGTTAAATGTTGTTAAATTCGAAAGATAAAATAATTTCCTTGCCTCAAATTTGGCTTGGCAAAAAATATAAAAGTTAATTGTGTGCAAAACAATTTTCGAACTTAAATTTAAATTCAAATCAATTTCTAAACTCAATTTTCACAACTGTGAACAGTGAACTCACCACCTCTAGTGAGAGGGTTACCATATCTAACTTCATCCACCAAACCAAACAACAGCTTGAACCATCCAGAACCATCCTATACAACCAACCAAACAAAATCCTGTATCATCTCATACAGCCAACCAAACAGACTGACTGTATCATCCCATACAGGACGATCCCATCCTACCTGTACCATCCCATCCCATTCAACCTCGTCCCATCCGTTACCAGGAATACTGGAACCTGGTTGTGTTTACAGTTGCATATTTGGCAGAAAGCGGCACCGTACAATCTGAAAATGTGACCAATGTACTCCTAGATCCCCATGCACAGAGCCACAGACAAGTTCCTATGCTTTACAACTTGAAAATGTGACAAAAAAAAGTACAGGACATGGTTGATTCATCTAAAATTATATCTAAGATCTAGTATTTTTCATTTGAACATATGTAATACCTGAGATTGACCCATCTCCCAGCAGTTTAGCGCCCCGTCTAGGTGAGATGTAAGGATTAGATTCGAGCGGGAGCACCATGATAATGACACAACTCCTATTCAAAAGAGAATCATGTAATGAAGATACACATCTTATTTTGCAGAAAGATATAAGAACCAGATCATCACATGTACCTCCTGCACCACCAAAGTCATATAGTGACCCACGATTTGTTCTAGAATCCCAAACCTGAGGAAACATGAAGCGTATGTAAAAAAGATAACAAAACTCATTGGAAGAAAACTATAAACAGCTTGACGATGATCTAATAATCATCGATTAGTTAAATTATTTATCTGCAATTGTTATTATAGATATCAATATCTTCATATAATCTGCAAGAATACCCCTTATCATTAATAAGGGAGAGGCTTCACCATATATGGTCGTAAGATCTTCTACAACTATATTACGGTCGTAAGATCTTCTATTACTATATTACGGTCGTAGGACAACAAGAGGTAGAAGTCATTGAGCCCTAGTTTTGGTGACTTCCTCCCTGTTGTAAACACAATCAATACAACAAAACAGGAGTAGGGTTATTATTCTCTCAGGAAAATGCCTGAACATGTATAAAATTCTCGTGTTTTTCTGTATGGTTTCGCTCTAGGAGAGCCCCAGCATTCATTCATAATATCGATATTAAACCATTGACAGTTGGCACCGTCCGTGGAGAAAAATCTCCTTTCCTTTTCGACAAATTATCTTTATTTCAACTCTGATGCTTCCATGACAAGAGAGTGGAATGAGGGAAATTGATTCGATTTGGCAGACTACGCAGGACTCGATATGGACGCATGCTACAAGTACGAGTAGGGTATCGTTTCGTCCGACGGCAATGCCGGTTCTAGGGATATTTCACCAGACCTAGGGAACTTGCCACGGACAAGGTTGATGAAGGAGCCCTCTCCCCCCACAACATTACACTAAGATGAGGAACCAAAATCCTCAAAGGGCAAAGGTCCAATCTACCAGGATCAGGATCATCCTACGGCGAGTGCTGAACACATCAAGGGTTCCTTCTCCAACCGTTCAAGCCCGTTTGAGGCCGTTTAATCTGACGCAGTAAATCCTGGAATCCATGATTCCGGGACTCAATCAATACCTGATAACCGTCACCTTTCGGTTACCCCAACGAGGAGTGTGGTCGAACCTACTTCACCTGCGGATTTGATTGTACTTCCGCAGGAGATGTCGTTTCAAGATTCAGAACACACTATCGATCACATCTATGAGGGATCTTCGGCATATGAGTCGAAACGACAACTCAAAGCTGTCGAACGTGAGATAAATTCCATCGACCCTCCTCTTGAAGGAGAACAACTACTATCTAGGGCTAGCTTGGTGTTGCGTAGCGTCATCGGACCACTAAACCAGCGACCAATTCTGGGCCCGCTAAACCAGCGTCCCAGCCCAGGTTGTTAGGCCGCTAACCCGCAAGCTCAACTACAAAGCAACAACCAAGGGGTCTTGGGTCATCTCCCCTCCCCCAAAAGACTAGCCTTGAACTTTTCCTCTTCTTTTTCTGATACTACAGGTTTCCTCTTGTAGACCTATTTCCACCCAATGGTCTTCTTATACTCAGGAAAATAAACTAGCTTCCAGGTCTGATTCTTATGTAAAAACTCCATGTCTTATGTCATTGTAGTCATCCACCTATCTTTCTTCTGGCTTGTAATAGCCTCATGAAAATTAGTTGGATCATCACTACTAACAAGAAGAACAAATGAAATCTAGTCTTCATACTCGAATCTCTTTGGAGCTTTCACATTAGTGCGTTGTTGTCTCTCTCTTGCCAATTAAAAATTATGCAAATCCTCTGAAGTGGAACCTGGAGGTAGTGTGTGAATCCTGGGTCCTTGAACTATGTCTAACTCTACCTGCACCGTATCTGAACCTCCAATCTCCTGTGTCACCTCTTCTTTGTTTTGTTGTAACATTGATTTCTCATCGAAGACAACATCCCTGCTCATCACCACCTTCTTTGATGTCGGATCCCAAAGCTTGTACACTTTAACACCTTTCTTGAAACCCAGAAAAATGCATTCTGTTGATTTTGCATCAAGCTTCGACTTTTCATCAGCTGGTATATGCATATAGGTTGGGCAACCAAAATTCTTAGATTAGTAAAATCAACCGAATTACTGGTCCATAACCCCTCTGCAACCTTACCACCCAAAGATGCCTGTGGTGATCTGTTTATGAGATAGCCCGTCATGTTCACAACCTTTGCCCAGAAACATTTAGGAAGCCCTGCATTCAACCTCAAGCACCTTGCTCATTCACAGATAGTCTTGTTCATCCTTGCTGCCACACCATTTTGCTGCGGTGTGTTGCGCACTGTGAAATGCCGTTGACCATGCTCCTCACAATATCTCTGAAACTGTGAATCGGTATATTCAGTACCATTATCAGATCTCATATACTTTACCTTCATGCCTGTTTGGTTTTCTATCTCAGCTTTCCACACCTTGAACTTGACAAACATTTTAAATTTCTGCTTCATAAAATACACCTACACCTTGCGGAAAAAAATCCATCAATAAAAGTAACAAAATATTGAGCTTCACCCATTGACGGTTTTCTAGTAGACCCCCACACATCAGAGTGTATGTAATAAGTATTCCTTCTGTTTCATATTTGCCACTTGAGAAGCTAACCTTAGACTGTTTCCAAGAACACAAAACTTACAGAAACATAACTCACAACTTTTAATTCATGCCAATAGATCTCTCTTATGTAATTATGTCATCTCACGAACACTGAGATGGCCCAACCGCATATGCCAAAGTTTTTCCATATCATTATGTGACTTCGCTGAACTAACTCCGCCTACAACAGTGCTCCTTAGCAATATATAAATATTTCCAGTAGTTCTCCTACCCTTTATCATAGTCAATGCACCTGTGCAAATTTTCATGGTTTCCTTATTGTTGTCAGCTTTATAAGTAAGACCACTATTATGTAAGGAGCCTAGAGAGATCATATTCTTTTTCAACCTTGGTATGTGCCTAACACCACACATTATTCTAATAATACCATCATGCATCTTAATTTCAACTTCACCTATCCCAACAATACTATAGCATGTATCATCACCAAGGTAAACAGAACCGAAATTACCTGACCTGTATGAAGTGAACCACTCCCTGTTAGGCGTGATGTGATACGAGCACCCCGAATCAAGAATCAATGCATCTATTAACCTACCGTTAGAAACTGAGAGAACATCTGCATCGCTGCTATCTGAGTTATTTTTCCTAGCCACATTTATAGTCTTCCCATCACGCTTCCCACCATTTTGTTTTTTCAATTTTGGACAATCCCTCTTCATATGTCCCATCTCTTTGCACTTGTAGCACTCGATATTCTTTTTGCTCCTTGACTTTGATCTGGGTTTACGACTTCCAGATCTTTCATTGTCTTGTTTCCTTCCATGATCACCCTTCATATACAAATTATCACCTTGAGAGCTCTCTCCCGCATTCAACTTCCGTTGATTATGTGCCAATAAGGCCACAATAATCTCATCAACCTTGATAGTATCTTTCCCGCATGTTAGAGAGGTGACTAAGTGTTCAAAGGAAAGTGGCAATGAATACAACAGAATAATCGTCTTGTCTTCATCTGCGATCTTCACCTCCAGACTCCCTATATCAGTGATCACCTGATTAAAGACATTCACATGTTGTGCAAGATCATGACCCTCCTGCATCTTCAGCCCGTACAACCTCTACTTCAGATACAACTTGTTCGTTAGGGATTTGGACACAAACTGAGTCTACAACTTGTTCTAGATTTCTTTCGACGAGGTCATATCCATCACATGATACATGACCCGATTCAAAAGGCACAACCGTATGATTGCGGTTGCATGCTCCTTCAACTCCTCCTAGTCATCATCTCCCATCATCTTCAGCTTTGCTTCACGTAGCCCCTTGGAATAACCCTGTTGTACTAACAGATCTTTCACCATCGTCTGCCACAATTCGAAGTTACCAGACCCGTCGAACTTCACCACTTCAAATCTAGCACCTGGAGTCGCCATCTCAACCTTGATCTGATATCAATAGTTGGAACCGGCGACAACCATTTGCGCGAGAGAATAATCACAGTAAGCACACAAGAGACACGAGAATTTGTTTATGAGGTTTGGCAAAGCCTACGTCCCCGGGAGCCAAATCACGGTGGCTCCGTCTGTGTTCACCTTCATCAAATCAATCTCTCCAGAGTTGATCAACTCCCTGATCTTGTGATACCTTGCATGAATGTGCTTCATCATGGCATGATACACTTGATTCTTGGCCAAATAAATTGCACTCTGACTATCACAATGCACCTGAACTTCACCTTGCTCAACACCTAGTTCATTTACTAATCTTGCAAGCCATAATGTTTCCTTTGCAACTTTAGCCACAACCATGTACTCTGCCTCAATTATAGACAATGCAACAATAGACTGAATTGATGACTTCCAATATATAGGTCCTCCACCTAGAGTAAAACATACCTTGTAGTAGACCTCCTATTATACAAATCACCAGCATAGTCTGAATCCACATATCTAACAACCAAAGGATTACCTTACTGTCCACCAAAAAATAATGACAGGATTTGTTGTACCTCTCAAGTACTTGAATATCCACTTGACTACCTCCTAGTGTCGCTTTTCTAGTTTTGCCATAAACTTGCTGACTTGAATAACAACATGCGCCAAATTAGGCCTTATACAAATCATAGCATACATTAAACAGCCAACTACACTAGCATATGGAACCTTCACCATCTCTTCAAATTCTTTGTCTTATTCAGGACAAAATTCAGAAGAAAGTTTAAAGTATTGTGTCAATGGAGTACTTACTGGTTTGGCCTTGCTCATATCAAATCACTCCAAGACTTTCTCAACATACTTTTGCTGAGACAACGACAGTCTCCTCGGGTTTCTATCCCTGTGTATCTCCATGCCCAAAATTTTCTTTGCCGCCCCTAAGTCTTTCATATCAAATTCCTAAATCAGCAAACCCTTCAAACTAATCACATCTTACATGTGCTTTGTAGCAATTAGCATGTCATCCACATATAGTAGCAGAAAAATAAATGAACCATCGTCAAGGTGTCGAACATAAACACAACAGTCATACTCACATCGACTGTAGCCAATCTGCAACATGTAGGAGTCAAAATATTTGTACCACTGTCTTGGAAGACTGTTTCAACCTATACAATGACTTCTTTAACTTGCATACCAGGTGCTAATTTTTCGGTTCAGTGAACCCTTCTAACTGCTCCATGTAGATTTGCTCATCAAGATCACCATGCAAAAACACCATTTTCTCACCCATCTATTCCAACTGCAAATCCCAACTGGCTACCAATGCAAGAACTATCCTGATAGGTAGGTACACCTTCACCCTTATAAATCATGACATGTCTCCTTCCCCAACTGATGTGGAACTATCCCATCACTTGGCGTCTTGTTCATCAAGTTGTCTATTGGTGCTTGCTGCTAGCTGCTTGGGATTACTTGCTGGTAAGTGGTCCCACCAGCTTCCATCGTCCTGTTTTTCACCATCTTGTCGATTGGTTCGATCCCCTCGTCGTTTTTGTTCATCTTCTCCTCTTCTCTTATCTTCTCTTCTCTTCTCTTTTCTTCTAACCTAACCTAGCAATTCTTATACGCCTGCGACAGAATGATATACACTCCCAGTACCGTATGGCGGTGCCTTTTATGTTCTTTCGTCGGGTGGATTTGGTCGACATGTCTTTTGTTTCCTCTAGTTCAGTGGTATCGTATCACAGCAGGCATTTTATCATCCCATTTTACCTCTTTTTTCAACAAACGTGCTCGCCCTTCGATCCAAACACTAGTATCTGACTGCTTGTAGGCTTTTGCGCATGGGCCGTTCGCTCATATACGCACATTGGCCGATGCATTATTGTTGGACCAGGGTCCCTCTCTCTCTCTCTGTAATTGTTATGTCCATTTCCGCATATTTGTTACGCAGGCTCAGAATTCAGGGTGTCGCTGGTTTTTTACAACACTAATTTCGTCCCTGCCCAAATAGATGTCTAACAGTGTATTCTTATCCGAGTAATAAAGCAAGCCCATTAGGAGAAATGCTGTTCCATTGGTACAAGTTCACAAAAAAATTGTTACCGAAGTTTTTTTTTGTTGGATAATTTCTTATTTACCATCGAAAGTTTACATTGTCCTTTACATGCCACTCAGAGATGTTGAAAATTTTGAGTGGTATATAAGAGCATCTTTAGTGTATTGAATCGACGTCGATTCAAAGAGATGTCACATAAGCATTCAAGGCACTGAGTTTGTTTTTCTCCAATGTATTGATCCAATTTCTACTAATAACTGGGACCCACATTACATTAAAAACCACAAAAAATAATATCCTCTCTCGATTGCACTCTCTCCTATGTAATTGTTTAATACTTTGAATCGACTCCTATGTAGAGTCTGGTTCCAGAATTTTTTGTTGTTGGAATTGACCCTCCAATGTATTAAATTGATTCAATATCTTTTCTCTCCTTCTTTGAACCGGCTAAAACAACACATCGGAGATGGTCCAAGGAATTAACCTTTTCTATAATCTGAACTGAACAGGTTTGACTTTATAGATGATGTTCCAATGGCACTCATTCACTTTAGAAAAAAATTTAAATAATATTATTTGAAAAGATAATTACAAAAATAAATAGTCGCTCCAAAAAATTACAAAACTAGGTGCATGTCGTCAGTTCAACTGGCGATAGGGACCCTGTTACCCCCGTGTCGCTAGTCCAGCTCCCTGTCATCAGTTCAACTGGCGACATGTAATGAACAGTATACCTGTCGCTAGTTGAACTGGCGATAGGAAGCTGTCGCTAGTTGAACCAGTGATTTAAAATAATACTATTATTGTTTTATTAATCAAATGGAAATAATCACAGGGGAATAAATGACAATTTTTGTAGGTAATACATTTAGCATATCTTGTTTGTAGGTTGTTAATTTTTTTGGAAATAAAGGGTGGTGACAAGGTTGGTTGGTCCGTTTGTGATTTTTGTAGATTCTTAAGGGTAAAAATCTGTTAGATTCACAATAATATTTTGTGATCATCGTATGTTGTTGTAGTATGGTAAATTTTTGAAGATTTTTCTGAGGATGATAGAGGCAGCAATGATTCGTTAGTAGGAAGGTAAGTGATATTACGATGCCCGAGGGAGTTCATACACGGTGAACTTTGGAGAAATGACGCAATGATAACAACACGTCCTGCTTAGCAGAGATAGGTAACAACGACAGATTGACACTGCAAATGAAGTTAAAGTTTGCAATTATGATACAATTAGTTCCATATTGCGTACAATAAGCAAAGTACGAACTGAAGTACAATTTACAACATGCTAGCATTTCTAATCTTAGTACCACTACACACACAGCATTGGCAATCACATATTACAACTATTCGTGCTTTCCCATGGCCGTGACCTTAACGTCCCCCATGTGGACTGCCGGCTGAGGTCCCTGTGGCGACGTCCAGAGTGCTGATGTCTCCTTCGTCCTGAGGGTTTCTCGTGGGGCATTTCTTGAAGGTGTATCCAGACACCCTACAAATGGAGCATTTCTTCGTACGACGTTTGGCTTCTACTTCGTCCATGTCTTTCCTGATGCATCGTACCTATCGCTGGCCAACCTTCCCCTTCAGCCTATCAATATCCGCGGCCCAAATAAGTTGATCCCAGATCGGATGGCCAATGAAACGGCCAACCACGATGTAACCATACATCTTTGCGCTTCAGGTTTGCATCACCTCCACCTTGTTGAAATAGTCAGAGAGGTACTGGCCGGGATCCTGCGCCACCGTCGAACATGCAGCCATGACATGTGAGTAGGGCCTATGTAGAAGAAGGAGCTTATTGCAAATGCATACACATGATCTCGAAGCGAAGCTTCCTTGCACCCATCTTGAATGCCTGGTGCAACTCTCCCTTCTTGCTCTTCTCCTCCATGTACTTGGTGATCAAGGCGGAGTAGAGTACTCTGTCATTTGCCATGGTGAGCGACGCGTTGTTGCTTCTGTCAACAAAGTAGTTTGTTATACCGTGGAGAATTGCCTCCACAATACCAACCAAAGGGAGACACCTTACACCGCGCATGACCTAGTTGTATACTTCAGTTAGATTGGTTGTCATGACACCATATCGAGCGTCACCCCTATCATGTAGCAACGACCACTTCTCCTTAGGTTCATGCTCAATCTAGTCCGAGAAGCATTTCACCAGCGCCTCCGTCCTCTTCGTCACACTGAGACTATCTGTGGGTAGCTGTGACAATGTTTCGAAGGCCTGGTCAGCGTTTGGGGCGACCCTTCTCGCTGCCTCCCTTCTGTGCGTCTGGGTCCACTCATCCAGAATCTTCCAGTGTGCTTCAAATTTCCGCTGCTAATTCTGGTTACACAGCCGCTTGAATAGGTTCAACAAGTTCTTGTTGTGGAACTGCTTGTAGAAGTTTGCACCCAAGTGCCTCATGCACCATTTTCTCTGCAGATTCACCTACGAAAGTGGTACGTTTTCTCCTTATTGTAGCCGAGTTATTGCACTCAGCAGGCCTGCATGCCAATCATGTATGACACATATGTTAGGACGACCCTGTACAACAGAAATTCTGACATTCTTCAGGAACCACAACTAGCTGTTCGTGTTCTCGCTTTCGACGAAAGCGAATGCCACATGAAGTATTTGATTGTTCCCGTTTGTCGCTATTGCAGTCAATATTTGGCCTTTGTACTTCCCAGTCAGAAATGTGCCATTTACGCACAAGATTGGACGACAGTGCAGGAATGCATTGATGCATGGACCAAAGGTGAAGAATGCTCACCGTAGTACCCTCTTATTGGGCCACTTCGGATGCGTGGCATCTTGAATGTCAACATGAGTGCCGGGATTCCTGTCTTGTATGACTCGGAGTTGCTCGGGGTGGTTGTGGTAGGAATACTCGAATGTGTCGACTCTTGATTCCAATACCTTCTGTTTTGCCCTCTAAGCCTTAGCATAGCTGATTGTGTACTAGAACCTTGCCTCAATCGCCCGAATGATGGATCATGTCTCAAAATCTAGATTATCCACGATCTCACCGTATATGAGGTTGGCGATGAAGCCTGATGACAGATTTCGGTGGGACTGCACTGACTCAGCGACGACACATGTGTGAGGGACCACTATTGAGCACTTCCAGTAGGTGTCCCACTTAGGCTGAAATACGTGCACTTGCCAAGGGCATCCCTCTATGCCACACTTCACGTCGTAGCATCTCGGGGTAGACTTGACGACTGTGAATGTATGCCGCACCGACAAGGCCCGGAATTTGATCGCCTCCTGTCGAACTCGGGAGCGAAGGATCCCGAAATTTCTGTGCTTCATACACTAGTCCAGGAACAGCTACTGTACACACTCAACAAAAGTGGATAGCATAACCATAAAACGTCATTTATTGATAATAAACAAAGTCTCTTACAAAAGGGGCATAAAGCCAACAAGCAAAATACAACGGAAGTAAAGCGGTAAGGTAGACCACACGATTCGCCACAGGCAATCGTCTGGAAGGCGTAGCCTAGTTGTCCAAATTTTCATTCTCCTCGTTGTACTTTTCTCATAATCAACAATTTATTAAGTAAAGTGCATACAAATGAATGTACTCCGCAAGTTGTGCCCACTTAACATATTATAATGCATGCAAGGATTCAACAAAGGGAGGTTTATATGGCTTAATTTGTATAAAGCGACATTTTTTATTTAAATATTCATAATAAGTTTCTAAAGCAGTTTACTTTATAACTAAAATGCATTTTCTAAATCTCATGTTTTATAGTCAGATAACATTCATCTATAAGTGGTGAAGGATATCCTCCTATCACATGGCTACCCGTCCAATTCCCATTTGGATAGAAATCCAAAACTATTTAACAAGTCTTTTGAAATCAAAACCAAAATCTAACTTGGAGTAGCTTTGCTAGCATGTCCATGACCGTGGACACGGTTATTTGAATAGTTTTACACTCTTCAGATGTTGTACAACTTTACCCCCAAGAGATAATTAATTATATTGTCCGCTCACACACTTCCATAGGTGTACGACTAAGTAATTATCACAAGGCCTTTACAATGCATCATCCCATCGTAGTCTCACCTCGCTAAGGTTTCGCCCCCTTTGGATAGAAATCCGCCGGGTTCAGGCCCTCTCTTGCGCCAGGTGGGAATACATAAAAATAGGTTATAAAAGACACCCACACAACCGGATGGCACGACCACGATAAAACATTGCAAATTAGTTAGCCAGGTCCCTCTCATTCGAGACATGTGGTAGTATGATAGGGCTTAGCAAGATGCGGCTCGAAGACCGGTCCTTAATTAACTTGTGCGACTTTCCAAAAACTCATAAGCATCGGTAATAGAAATGACTTGATCCCATGCATCAACGTGCACCATCCAAACATCCATTTCGTCCAAGTCCAAACCAATTTTTTTATTTAACAAGTTAAATCAGTTCACAAAACTCTATGGTAGAGATGACCATATCATAGTATCATTTTAAATCATAGTTGAACTTTTGGCTAAATTCTCCAAATTAAATATTTGGAGCTAAGCTTCGACTAAGCATAGAGTTTTGCAACCTGTTCTAGTTCGTACTAATGTACCAACTAGATTTTAACTATGGTATCAAGGATTGATTGATTTAATGGCAAAGTTTGGCTATACAAAGGAATATGGAATAACTATAAAGCTTGAAACAGGAATTTAAATTAGTTGAATTTAAATAAACACGCAATAATAATTAAAAATAAAATTTAAATAATTTAAAATAATGTGATTCAATATGATCAATGATGTAACTTGCCTTGCTCAAATGTTTGAGGATCTACTCCTTCGCAATATTCGGGTTCCCCGGAGTCGTCGAAATCTACACGCGGAAAGGAACCAAATTCAAATAATACTCAAATAAATTCAGATGAACTCCAAATTGAATAATTTTAGTATGGGACAATTGTCAAAATGCCACACTTTACTTCTGCCTTCTTTAAAATGCCATTAAGTACGATGCACTAGCCTATTTGCCCCATCTTATATTTGTACTTCGTTAATTTGCCCTTTTTGAATATTGAATTCATATTTCTGGTTTAATGGCCCTGGCCCACATATGAAATGTCGGTTTTGCCCTTCCCTGTTTTTGCCTTTCTTTCTCCTTCCTCCCAAGTCCCACCACCGGCCAAAAAGCTTCACCTCCGCTCGCCTCGTCAAGACGCCTCCTCCTCCCGACCCATCGCAGCTGCCTAGCGGCGACCCATGATCTGACCGCGTTGACGCCATGAACCCCATGGAGGCGCTCAACGAGCTCAGGACTGGTGGTCACAGACCAGATCTCCTCGTCGACAAGCTCACTGGCACTCCTCCCGCTTGGCAGCAGCAAGGCGCCTCACTCTCACTCCTCCCTCATGCTCTTCTCCCCATGGCGCCAAGATGCCTCCCCACCCCGCCTCCTCGCCTTCCTCACCTCCCACGCCTTCCTATCGCGTCCTTATGGCCACAGCCCTTGCCCCACACCCTTTTTTCTCCAAGCTCCCCTCCTCGCCATGACACCGCCTCCTCACCTCTCATTCGCCTCTCCGCTTGGGCCTCGCCAAGACATCGCCGACCAAGATTCATGCTGCCGCTATGCTGTTTCTTCTCCATGGCCGCCAAATTTCGCCTTTGTTGGGTCGCGGGTAGGCTACGATAGCTACAAACAAAAATTTCTACCACGCAAAACAGGATGCCAAGCAAGTAGATGATCATAGATCGTTACCACCAGATGCGCAAAGCAGCGGAAGAAGGGTTGGAGCAGCCTGGTCCAACGAAGAGCACGTCGATGTAGTGGTCGTAGTCGATCGTCCAATGTCCAAAGAAGTCGATGCAAAGGGTCGAGTCGATCGTCTCCTCCAGCAACCTCTGTCTTCCTTGTGAAGATCGCAGATCGTCCTCAAGCGCAACAATCGTAGTAGCGTCTCTACGGTATCCACACGTCCAGGGAAGGAATAACCGAATGCTGTTGTACTAGCACCAAGTCGCACGGCGGAGCTCTCAGGAAGATGGCGGCTAGGGTTTCGGTGGTGTTTCACGCATGTTCCAACCAGCCTCATGCATCTCCTTATATAGTGCTCGTGGCGGATCCTATCCGGACACGCCATTTAATCAGATTCGTCTTGGTTTGTTCCAACCTGCTAAGTGTGTGACCAGAGGTTCATGTGTAGTTCGGTTGTGACTCGAAACCGCTTCGATCACGAGTCGTGGCGGCTCCTAGCGAAACATATCGATTCCTAATACACACAAAATATATCGGACGAATCTTAATGCAATATGATCTACGACTGTGTCCTCATCACTTACGACTAGGTCCTATCTTTATACGACCAGTTCAGATTTGGTCACGACCATTCAGTAATTGCTTACGACGTGTTACGACCACTCTGGACTACGTTCGACCAGATCTCACCACCACGTATCAGATATCGACCGATCTCGACCACTCAGATCAGATAATGACCGATTCAGAATCGTCAACTTGCGACCTACTCGTGTATACTCCCTTTGCCTCACGATGTCCGGTTGAACTCGGGTGAGATGTTGTGTCATCCATGGATCTGCTCAATTCTTTCTCGATCGAGTGTCGATAACTTTACGTGGTCGAACACTTGACTACTAGTGGCATGGCCATGCACTTTCTTTATCCGATCACAACGAGGGCCCAGAGACATCTCTCTGTTATGTTAGGAGGGCAAATCCTATATCCCACCACCACATTCCTCTCCATGTTTCACAAAGATACCCGAAAGCTACCTTTATAGCTACCCGATTCACGGTGTAGCGTTTGGCAACCCTAAGAGTGCTATTACACATGTAGGAAACCATGTTGATCTCAGGTCTAAGGATTATACATCATGATTGCTTGAGACCAACTAACGACACATAGAATCATAACAATCTCAATAGTGTCTCAAGGTGGGTCTTATCCAACATCATATTCTCTAACATGTGTCCATATTATTGGTTTGATATCTCCATATCTATGACTCGTGAAACATAGTCATCAACCAATACATATGCTAGTCTATTCATATGTGTCCTCATATGTTTCCGATCAGGATCGATAAGAATAATTATCGAGAAATATAGAGTTTCACAATCAAGTCACATACTTGATAATCAATATTAACAATATTATTCTAGGAACAAGATAACACATTATCCAATGTCATGAACATAATGAAATATAGTCATCTCTATGATTGCCTCTAGGGCATATTTCCAACACGCCTCTCCTCCCCGCAGATGCTGCGCCCATCGTCACCCGTCTGCTCCTCGAGTTCCCGGGCTCTGATGAAGCCCCGCGAAAGGCGAAGGTGAAGGGGGAGGATGCGGCGGGCGAGGAGAATGGAGGGGTCAGGGAGGTGGTGCTGAGGTTCGAGGAGGAGGAGGAGGTCGTGGCATTGGAGCGGAAGGAGGTCGCGTTTAGGCTGATCGTGCATATGTTGGGGGGCGAGGGCGGGCTGGAGGCCGATAGGGAAGGGCAAAACTGACATTTCACATGTGGGCCAGGGCCATTAAACCCAAAATATGAATTAAATATTCGAAAAGGGCAAATTAACGAAGTGCAAATATAAGATGGGGCAAATAGGCTAGTGCATCGTACTTAATGGCATTTTAAAGAAGGCAAAAGTAAAGTGTGGCATTTTGACAATTGTCTCTTTTAGTATAGATAGGTAGATCTTGATTTTAGATGAATTTAGAAATTTGAATCGCTCGAATCGGAGTTTGAACAGGCTTTCGGAAGTTTGAAAATACATGAAATGATGAAATTGGGAATTTTCGGATTTTTGGAATTATTTTTAATTGGAAAAAGGACTATGCAGCTGACAGGTGGGCCCCACGACGATAGACTGGGTCTACGGGGAGGCCCAGGTCCGCGGTGGACCGGGCGCTTGGGAACAACGCTCGCCACACGTGCACGCCACATAGGCAGAGGCGGCTGAGGTGGCGCCTGTGTGGCTCGGGTGTGGCGGCCATGTTGGCACCGGAGACAGTGGTGGTGTGGGCACATAGGCTCACCGGCGCTACGCGCCGCAGCGAGCCTGGTGGAGGGTGCCAAAAGGACAAGGGCGAGGAGGGGGTTCTAGGGCGAACTGTTCCAGCGGCGGGTTGTGGAGAGATGGCCGACGGCGATGAGAAATGGCGATGGTGGTTGAAGTGGGTGACGGCGCTTCGGTGGGTTCCTGGTGGTGTGAGTGCGCACACAAGGTGCGCCACGACGAGGCGATGCTGGCGGTGGAGGCGGAGGAGCTTCCA
The DNA here is from genome assembly GCA_036346405.1 of Phyllostachys edulis. Lineage (NCBI taxonomy): Eukaryota > Viridiplantae > Streptophyta > Magnoliopsida > Poales > Poaceae > Phyllostachys > Phyllostachys edulis. The sequence goes on along the minus strand of CM070554.1, from coordinate 658,838 downwards.
CAGTGACGCTATCACCGGCGGCGGGGCTTCGATCGAAGCTCGTTGGAGCTTGAAATCTGGGTGATTGAGAGCGAGAGAGAGAGAGAGAGAGAGAGAGAGGGTTGGGGGAAAAGGAGGAGGGGAAGCAGGGGCTCCGGGTGCTCGCCTTTAAAGGGCTCGAGGATGGCCAGAGGACGGGAGCGGCATGGGCGCGTCATGGCGAAGCTCTGGTCGATGCGACGAGGCAGGCGAGGAGGGGATGGGAGCAGGTAGAAGGGGAGGAAAAATGGAGGAGCGGTGGCAGCGGGATTCGCGTCATTTAATGCCTGTTGACGAAGCGGCTTAGTGAAGGCGTGGGCGCAGCGGTGATGACGCGGGCGTGCACGAAGGAGCGGCCTGAGCGTTCAACGGGCAGAAGCGCGAGGAAGACGACAGGCGTGGAGACGTTGGCGTGTGGGCCCGCCGTGTTAGAGGGAGAGAGGGGAGGCGTGGCGCGAAATGGCCGAGCACGAAGCAATAAAGGCGGGAGAAAAATGGGCCGAGCGAGATTCGACCCGAAAGGAAAAGGAGGAATTTAAATTGGTTTTTGATTTTAGAAATACAAGAAAATCAAAAGGCTTTTTAGAAAATAGTTAATTAAGTCGAAAAATTTCAAGAAACATGCACAGAAATTCCTTGGATTATTGGGAACTTAATAAAATTATTTACAACTTAACTTTAGCTTTAAATTTTGAAATTAAATTATTTTTGGCTTTCAGGAAAAAAGAAAAACCCTTTTTAAAATCCAGAAAAACCAAGAAAATACTTAATGCACTCTTTTTTTAACTTTAAATCCAATAAAACCCAAGAAAATTCAAATAAACCAATTTTGATTTAATTGAAGTTTGATTAACTCATTTAAATTGTTTTTATTTTCTAAAATTACAGGTTTAAGCTTTATTAATCCAATAAACCAAATGGTTATTTTTTATTTTTTGAAAATTTTCAAAAAACCTCAAAAATCAGGATGTTACACCTCCTGCTTGGCCTCCTTGCATTTGTACATAGCTTCTTACTCGACCTCACTCTGGTCGTACTCCCACGACACACGGGAACCTTCGTTGACGACGAGGTTGTCGAACTGTTATGTGTTCCACTCGGATGGAACCGTCTGCTGGTCCATATCATCCTCGTCATCGGATCCTTCATCTTCTGACAATGCATTGTAGTCCCGGTCTTCGAGATCCATCCTTTGCACTATGGCTTCCAACTCCTTACCCTCGTCAGCAAGTCCAGTAGTTTGCTTGACTAAAGGAGCTACTTCCGTAGGGCCTTCGGGAGCTTCGGGCACTGTGTGCGCCGCGCTGTGGCTGGAGTCCCGGACTTCATTTTCGACATCACCACCCTCTTCTTGTTCAGTCGCCGATCTTGTAGTGGGCTTGCGAAAAGCCTAGGCCAGAAGAACCAAATCCCACCCCCTCCTTCGCCATGCGTACATATAATTGCTATGATCTTGTTCCCTTCAGCTGCACCAACTCCCAATATGTGGGCTGTGCTGCTCGGGGGGCAAGGCAACTAAATATCAGATCATACACATCACGGTCCACTTGGAATGTGTGAAACAATCACCGCATCACAACGCCTCATATACGCCCCAGGAGCACGGTCGCCGATTGGAAATAACACAAATCATTCCCATCGGGACCATAATTTGCCCAGGGTTGTAGTAAAATTTGAAATTTATGATGTCCGACATATTTGACACACTGCACTATAAAGAACATTCCCACGATTAACCACATATATAAAACTAGACTACCCATCGAAAATTATTATGTACAACATACTGTACTACGTAACCGTACATATAAAACTATATAATTCATTCGGTTGAAAAAATTACCCGATAGGTGAGCAACCGGATGAGCAGTACTTCGCTAGCTTCTCTCTTTCCCTTTACCCCTCTCCCTTCTCTTCCTCTCTTTTTTCTGAACAAAAGTGAATTCTGTGCCGAATTTTAGGGTTTCAAGAGTGTTTTATAGGGAGAATGAATTCCTGTCGCCAGGACAGGTATACTGTTCACTACATGTCCTCAGTTGAATCGACGACACAGGGGCAACAGGGTCCCTGTCGCCAGTTGAACTAGCGACATACACCTAGTTTTGTAATTTTTTGGGGCGGCTATTTATTTTTGTAATTATCTTTTAAAATAATATTATTTAAAAATATCATTCGCTTTATACATGTTTTTCTGTGAAATGCGTAGTTGTATATCGAACCGATGGCAGCATTTTACTGTTGCAAAAACACACAAATAATCTCAGTTTCTTCTCTGGATTGTTTATGCAAACTTACGCAGTTGATCACATGTTCTGCTTTGTTCAAATAGCACACCTCTAGCTTCACCCTAGGAAGGGATACGGTGCGGCAGCCTGCCCACCAAGGTCCACGTCCGGATCAATTGGTACCAGCCGACGCTCAGTCAGAACGCTACTCGGCCCAGGCTGAAGCAGATACTCAGAACTAGTCATTTTTCAAGCAAGCCGGTATTGATTCAGCATGGTTTTTACAAAATCTATTAAAAAACATGAAGAAACTCATTTAAATTGAAAACAAGACAAAAAAAAGAGACCACTCTGTAGGACAGCCTCAGAGAACAAACTTCCTTCACAACTTAAGAAATGCCAACCAACGTCTTCCCTGATCCTTCTCATCGATCTAAATAGTCTAGTACAAATCATACATATATATATGAAAAATACTATCTACTCTTATATGTAGTTACTCTCTCTCCATCCACCGTGTAGTCCTTGATGAGATCTGTGCGCCATTTCGAGCCTGTAAATAACGGATGGGGGAGAGACCGGTTCAATACTTGTATTTGACGTTTAAGCACTGACTAACAAATTCGTAAACCGACCAGCTGGCTTGGAGATTTTTCCGGAAGTTTAGATTTTTTTTATTGCATTCAACCGACCAAATCTCCAATCGAGGATTAATCTCTGGCTAACCAGCCATCTCAACCGACTAGCACCGTGGAGTTTTGGTAGCAAGTGTAGCAGCGTGTCGCCGGTGATTATATTGCAGGTCATCGTAGGCTTGGTGATCTGGTAGCCGCGTGTCGCCGGCGAACCGACCAGAGCTAACCAGGTCTCCGTTTGGAAGCGCAAGGTATGTCCATATTTATCTCACAGTAAGTATAAGGTATTTCTGCTAGTTGATTTGTTTATATCATTTAACTGATATCTTACAGCAAGCATAAGGTATTCCTGCGACATGGCCCTTGCCGTCCGCGCTGTTCATTCACCTAGCTGCATGCCTCCTCGAGCCGAAGATCTGCCATCACGTTGGATATACCACCAACGTCACTAGTAGTATATGCTACATACTACATTGATATATCCAAGGAAGACAGTGCCGCCACAACATGCTTGAACGGGTATCGTTGTAGTGTTGTGTAAGCATCACATACATCTATGCCAATTTTCTTGTTGCACTGAGATCTCATTGTGATTTTGGTGTTCTAGTGCAGGAAAGCAAATTCGATCGTCTGTACTTGAGGCTCCTGTTGCCTGTCCGCCACAGCGAGATGGCCCAAGGTGCGGGTGTCATGACGACGAGGCACCCTAAGCATGCAGTCGACGAGGTCTATGGCCACATGTGGCCACGATGAGCTGCTATAGTTTCGACATCCATCATGTGATTAAGTTGTCTAATTTTTAAGGACAGAGAATTAATAAAAAAATAATGAGCGATCACATGTACCAATCAACATACTCCATAAAGTACATTCGTACGTGAAATACTCCCTTCCCAAATCCATGTACAGATGTACTAATATACTATCATAGGTGTATATACTCCCCAATTACATGTACTAACATATTCCTGAGGTATACATGCTACTTAAGTACATGTACTAAAATACCCCTTAGGTATACATACTACCTAATTAAGTACATGTACTAAAATACTCCCATAGGTATACATGCTACCTAAGTACATGTACTAAAATACTCCCTTAGGTATACATACTACCTAATTAAGTACATGTACTAAAATACTCCCTTAGGTATATACATACTGTCTAAGTACATGTACTAAAATGCTCCCTTAGGTATACATACTACCTAATTAAGTACATGTACTAAAATACTCCCTTAGGTATATACATACTACCTAAGTACATGATTAAAATATCACCTCTCCAGGGTATGGAATATACTACATTTTTTAGGTATGGAATATACTACACTTTTTAGGTATGAATGCCATCCGCGCCGTTCATTCAAGCGCTAGGCGGGAAGGTATAGCCGACGTTTACGGGAGCGGTTATCAACATCAAAAGTCAATTCCGTAGTGTACGGGTTTTGGATATTAATTTTGATTATCTTTTGAAAGGCAATAAATTATGTAGTATGTTAGCAGGTTGCTAGCAACTATTATGGAGTAGTATCCGACCCAATAATCTAATCAAGCATATGGTATCTGAGAAAGATGGACGATAGATACAATAGAAGTAACTACATCTGGGATCATACAGGGTATTTAATGCAAGGTATAGGAGGTGGGAGCATACAGGGAGATTAAATAGTTTAGAAGTGGGAGCCCGCATTAATCTTGACTGTTCAATTCAGATCCAACAGTCAAGATTGATATTAGCATCGTAGCACTTAATTACCTATTAGCACTAGATATGTTCCCATAAATATATATAGCTAACGACCGCAAGCAAAGAGCCAAAGATACAATGATAATCCTTGTTAGGGTTAAAAATAGCATAACACGCAACTAAACAAGGAAAAATTACAAGGAGCTGCAGCTTTGATTATAAATAAGCCGAGAGTATATACAACTCCTCAAAACTTTACAGCCTCTGATGACAATCCCGCGCTCTGACCCTCCCTCCTAAAAAGCTGTTTTTTTTTTTTTGAGATCATCGTCTCAAGCACCTATAAGTTAGCCATGTCGCTCTTGATCTTGCGATCTTCCCTTTTCCTTCCGTATGAAACAACAAAAAAAATTTCTGAGGTTGCCAACAAAATCTGCGAACCTAGATCACACGTCCCAATTTACTTTACACTGTACACGAGCGGGTGATCGTATGTTCAGCCGTTGAGCTTCGCCAGGAACTGGTTGAGATCATACTCGTCTGCATACTGCGACTGATCCCAAAGCTCATCCAGCCCATTCAGAATGGACTTCAAGCCCTTCCCACCAGATTTCCCCTTGGAATCTCTACTCTGCTCACAACTCGAACTACTTGGGAGGACCGACGCCTGCATATGAGAGGGGCAAAGGATCAGAAACAAATCATTTGCATTAGTTTCTCTCTCCACAAGAAAAGCGAACTGTCCCAAGGGTTTACCTTTCTGGAAGCGGGGGTCGAAGTGAACAGATCAAGTAGCTGGTCAGTGTTCATGGTCTTCAGGCTGGCGTTCTCAGCATTGATGACCGCATTGGCAACTGACACCTTGAACCGCTGGAAACTCATCACCTTCTCTTCCAGGGTACCGCGCATGATGAGACGGTGCACATTCACCACTTTCCTTTGACCCAGACGGTGTGCTCTGTCCATCGCCTGTAAGAGCAGAATAATATTATTATGTCCAGCAGATGACAACATGACAAAATAATTTAAAGGCATCAAGAGTTCAAGACAGCATAGGAAATTTCTAATGCGAATAAAAGGCTTATCCCTTCTGAAACTGATGCAAAAGCGAACCTGAAGATCCTTCATTGGGTTCCAATCATGTTCCATGAAGACCAATGTGTCAGCAGATGTCAAATTCAAGCCCAGACCACCAACTGCAACAAGAAAGAATCAGAGCTAGAGCTAGCATATCAAGGAGTAAAACCCCAGTTCATATGGCATTCCCTAAACCTACCGTGAGTTGTTAATAAGAGCACATCAATGGTTGGATCTGAATTGAATGCTTTGACAATTTCAAATCTCTTCTCTGGTTCAACGGAGCCATCCAGCCGCAAATATGTGACGCTGCAATAACATCAAAATTTCCCTAATTAGATGACTTGGCTAGCAAGCACAGGCAGAAGAAATCTTGTAGGCAAATCTAATTGGTGGCACAAGGGAATATGACGAAATGTAAGTACACGTTAAATGTTGCCAAATTTAACTGTTGCTGAAGAAAGATGAAATGGAAGTACACATAAAAAAATGCCAAATTTAATTGTGTAGTTTTAGTCAATACTCAATAATCAGTGAGAGTTGCTGACGACCAATTCAACTTCACAGCTTATATGAACAGTTTGGCAGCGGCACTGCAATACTACAAAGTACAAAGACTCCTTAAATAGTAAAACAGAAGGTGAAGCACAATATACAGCAAGGTTCTTGCAATTATTTGCATCAGCTGCTACTAATGTAAATCAAATGCCAAATGCCATTTGCTGAATCTAAAATGATGCATACTTAGATGCAGATAATATAACTATATAAGTAACAAAATACCGCAAAACTCACCTTCTCATTTGGGATTGAAACAGGTCCTTCTCAATAATGTCAAGAAAAGCCTGAAGAAGAGAAAGTTAAGCATACGAAAAGGATGAAATAAGAACAAAAGCAAGAAACGCACAGCATCACAAAACAGACTCGATACCTTATGTTGAGCAAAAATCAAAACTCTATGCTGCCCAACAGCTGCAGAGGCATCAGGACTTGATATTTCCGATCCTATACCACACTCCTGAAGTATCTCTTCAAGAGCAACAAGCTTAGGGGAGTGCTGCAGCTCATGAAGCTCGTCACCGGTTCCCATACCTATTTCTTTTAGAACATCCACAAGATAATCAGGTGGGTTCTCCCCAATTACAAGCAAAGGATGACTGCAGAGTTTTAATAGGTACTGCAATGCCTGCATTACAAAAAGAAAATTCAATTAGAAGGCAACAGCATAAAAACAAAAAAAAAATCAAAATATATAAACAAGAAAGAGTTATTCAATTGCAGCACCTGAAACACATGATGAGTTGCCTTTGGTTGAGAAGTAGATTCCTCCAATTCATTTGCTTTTACTATAGTTGAAATCTCATCTTTAGCATTGGAGCTGGAGAATTTGTCATAAAGTTTGAGCTGCAATAGACTGAGATTGCAATATCTATCCTGGATAATCTTCTCTGGAAGATCAGATAAAACTTCATCCTTTGTTCTTCTAAGTAGAAATGGCATGACCTGGTATCGCAAGGTTGATTCGATTTATCAATAAAGGTTGCAACATACGATTATTTCTAAAATCTACCACAGAAGATAAAAACCTGCTTGTGCAGTGCCTCCATTGCAAGAATGCCAGCTTCAGCATCCTTTGCTGAACATTTTGAATCTTTGGCTGCTAGCAATGGTTTTCCATAAGTAGCTTGGAACTGTGTATAACAATGTTGGGTTAGAATTCAGCATATAATACTTATACCAGAATAAACCAACATACATGCCAGGAGGGAGCATCCGAGCATGTGTTCTGGGCTTTTGGCCAAGAGAAGTAAAGATTTGTTTCTTCAGGAAAGCACAAATCAGCTTACAGTTGATTTAAATCATCTTGTGTTCACTTGGTTTAATCTAAGAAACTAATCAGTACTCACTGTTGTCCTTTTCTCTAGTGTTTATGTGTTCCAGCCTCCAGGTTTATCTATCTCACACTACTTAGAATAATTGATTATATAATGCAGCCTAGCACATATAACATAATTGAAACATAAACATTGGAGGCACCATATATAAGAAATAGTGTAACGCCTCACATATCACGCAGGTCAAAAATGATCAGAGTTTATATGATCTCTGGAGCAAAAATCCACATTCCTCAACTAACTGACAAACTAGGAAGCTAGAGTACAATGAAATGAGAACATGTTGAAAACTAAAGTAACTAAGTTCGTTCTTGAACAAAAAGACATGGTTTATTTGAAGAAAATCAGAAAAATTCTTATCGTTCAGTTTCGTAAGGAAGTATGAATTCATAGCGCAACTTACCTGTTTTTCTGTCCCAAGAAACCCAGGCATAAGGAAGTCAAATAGAGACCATAACTCCAATACATTATTCTGCAATTTCAATGGAATGTGTCAATGTAAAAAAAATGATAACATCAATTTAGTAATGGAATTATCCATAAAGAACACAGACAATAAAACAATAGCAGCAATGTGAGAGAACTGAAACGGTAAAAAAGAAAAGCATACCAACAAGAGTTGCAGCTAAAGTTTTACCTGAATAGGAGTACCGCTCAAGATAAGACGGTGTTGTGCTTTCAACTGTTTCACAGCAGACGTTATTTTAGATCTTGAGTTTTTGATTATGTGCCCTTCATCCAGAACACAATAGTTCCAAAAGATATTCCCAAGAAAATCAATATCCTTGCGTATAATATCATACGATGTTATGATTACGTTAAACTTATCAAATTGACTACGGAGCATGATCCTGTCTTGTGATGAACCAATGTACTGAAGAGGTTTCATGATAGAACTGTCTATGTACTTTTCTATTTCATATTCCCAATGTGCTACTAATGTAGAAGGGCAGATAATCAAAGATTTTGGATCTTTGTCATCATTCCGTGCACGTGACTCAGCAATATCACTTGCAATGATAGCAGATGCCTGGAGCGTCTTACCAAGCCCCATGTCGTCACATAAAATCCCATGTAACTTAAACCGTCTCAGGAATGCCAGCCAGTTGATTCCTTCTTGCTGGTACCTGCAATGACCAATCAGATTATATATAAAAAAAATCAAAACAAAGAATTTAAACTTGCACAGATGCGATATACAGTAGTTCATTCGTCAACATATTAAGCAAACTACAGGCTTAATTCATAAAAATAATTCTTTCTATGCGTGCAATCCGCATGTGCATTGAATATACTATTTCAAATAAGTAGAAGCCATCATGAAGCCACATTCTGATGAATGAACTTTTATGATAGTTACAGACCTTCGCAATTCAACACTAAGATCAATGTTGAGTTTGTAATCATCAATTTGGGAGTTGTCGAGAAGTTGTTCCAGAAATTGTGCATCTTCTGCGCTGCTAGGTAAGCGTTCACTTAGTCCACTTGGTAACGGAGCACCCTTTGCTAGTGGCAGCAAAGGAACCAGAGCAGCGAAACTGTGAGTGACAGTCTGCCTAACAGATCCATCAGGATCACTCATACACCTCAGAAGAGGAACAACAAGGAAAGGAGCATAAGGAACCAACTCCACAGCCAAACCCTGAACAAGAAGGCTCAAAAGCATCCCACCTCCTTGTCTAGCACAAACAGAAGATGAATCTGACAACATCGGAATGACATTTTCTATCACAGCTACCATCACATTACCAATCAATGACTTTGCCATTGATGTGATGCACCTTGCAGCAGCTAACCTAACAGCCACATGAGGATGACGCACACACCCAAGAATACAGGGAAGGAGACTTAGCAGTTCAGGCCTCAAGGGCTCAGCCAAGTGAGGTGTAACTGAACGAACAACCTGCAAGAAGGACCAGCAACAACATTAAAAATATGGACATGTGGCTGAAATGGCAACCAAACCAGCTTACACTAAATGACAGCAAGATATGGATTGATGTAGCATATTGGTTTGACATGATGATCTAAGCCTAGACAACATAGCAGCTTTATGCAAAGCACCCATGAAAACATTGAATTTAAATTAATTCCTAATGAACAAACCTGGATATTATTTATGAGGGACTGTGGGTCCTTATCCTCACAAGATCTGCCTAGTTGCGCGATACTTAGATCATCTTTCAGAATGTCATTTTCAGTCTTAATAGGTTCAAGAAACTCGGTAAGGCAATCCCATAACTTCGGAAGTTTTTCAAATAATGATGATCCAAATTTCTCACAGAGATGCTTGAAAGCCAACTCTGATCCACGCCGGCTTATAAAACCTTCCATTTTTGACCTTTCTTCACCACCATAAATCATATGACCCCTGGATTTGTGACTGCTAAAACGCTTCCCAATTGACAGCAAATTTTGGTCCTCAATAACCTGTATTGAGTTGATAACTGCAGCTTGAGGTGTCTCACTAGCATCAGTGCATGCCAAGGTGCAGAGGTTCTTTGTTAGCTTGTCATTGGGGCCAGGCTTGCGGCCAACACAACTAAACATAAGCTCAGCAAGTGCATCTGCGGCTTTGTCTTGATGTACTTCCTCCTGCATGACATGGAATCATTTGAGCTTACATGGTAAGGCAGAAAATATTAAAATAAGCACAAGAAAAGCTAGATGTTTTACCTGTTCTCTTTTTATAGCAGCCATTAAAGGTAAAATGACTGGGTTCAACTTGCCAGGCAACCCCGACATCCAGACTACAGCAGAAGCCACTAAAGAAGAAGCTGTGACATGCAAATTATTCTGCAGAATAACATCAAACAAGGAAACTTTTGTGAAGATATTGCTAATAAACTTTTGTGAAGATATTGCTAATAAACCAAATAGGGAAATTATAAATATCATAGATAGAAAGATGTAACAAGGAATTTAATATTGTAACAGAAATCTGCAGAGGCGGTAATTTGAAAATACCACATACCTGAACACATTTCAAGTAGCCTGATGTAGACAAAAAACCTTGTTTTGCTGATTCTATGTTATTCAAGACAATTTTCTCACTGTCTGAAGGAAGATCGGATTCAGAGGGTAACAAAAGCTTTGAAGCAAAGTTAATAGCATCATCGACACTCAGCATGTCAGCATTAAAGTTCAAGCTGCGAGCATAATCTTTGAAAATAGCACAAGAATCAATTGAGTGGAACAAATTTTTGGCTTCATTACGCATCTTCATATATGTTCTTGCAAGTTCGGTATATGGAAGCACAGAATCTTTTGTAGGAAATGCGGGATCAGAGCAAGCCAGTAAGTCCAACAGCCACTCTTTCACAGAGGACAATAAAGCTAGCAATGTATCTACCGCAGCAGGATCTCTTCTTCTGATATCTTTAAACCAAGAAACAATAACCATAGAACCAACCTGGACCAACAAAACAATGAGTACGATGCAAGTAGCTGAACACATTAACATACTAGTAGTATAATTGGACAATTTCTTACCTGTCTCTGGACTCCTGAGAGAGACATGAGATCATTTGCTAGTGGACTAAGAACAACTTGCCACGAGCCCACTGGCAACTTAGAGGCAAAAAGCCCAAGGGCCATTGCCGTAAGCACTCGTGTATGAGTAACAGACTTGTCAGAATCAGCCCCCACAATTATCTTTGAAACACTCGAGGAAACATCGAAGTGCTTTTCATGTGAAGTATTTTCTCCTGTAGAACCAAAAGATATCATTCTTGTATTTTCATGTTCTAGCCTTGCAGATCTGATCTTTGCAGCAGCTCTTGAACGACTTCCTCGGGGAAGAGCAATTGGCAGAAACATTTTAGTAGAATCCAATGTTGAGCCATATGGAGTAGTAGCAAGTTGCATCCAATTACTAAAATATGACCTAGCAGCACACTCAAGGTCCTTCTCGGGGCACTACAATAATAAAGATAAGTTTGTTTGTTAATATCATCCTATACTAGACATGACTATTAAATTTCTGGGCATTTTAGTAATTCACAATGACCAGAAGTCTAGAACATCAGTAACCTGAAGCAGAAGTTTCCAAGCCCTTTCAGAAGATTGAAGAATTTCATCATTTGACTCCAAAAGTAGATTCTGGAAAACAACCTGCAGCGCGTCACCTAATATGGATGTAGGCCAGAATTTAGATGGGGTGGTTCCAGCTGAATTCCTAGTGTTGCCAACCTCAAGAAGCCTCTCCTACAAATAGTTCACTTCACAGTTAATTTGGAAAGAATAATGATAGATGTGGACAAGCTAAAGCTCAAAATTCATTACACGTAATGGCAATGAAATTGCAATGTTTCATACTTGAGGTTGGAAAAAATCCCAAGGAAGGTATGGTTTTCTTTAGTAAACAAAATTGCAGAAAACATTAACCAGATGGCTCAAAACTGCTGTACCACTTTGGTGCTAGAGATTTCTAATTGAATGGCAATGATTATGTTAGTTTCTATAACTCAATTCAAGAACTCAGGTGGATGCCTGATACATCAGCACAATAGAACCAAAGTGGATCCTAGATTCCGAGTAATTCTTACCAATGTTCGTATAGCAGAACGCCGGACTGACGAAATACTGTGTCTCATAAAAGGCCACAATCGGGGCGTCAACGTGGCTAATACATAAGGGTTCTCACTATATGCTGACCTGTCTTCTTGCTCAGCAATCTGAGTTGCTTTGTTTAGATAAAATTCTTCACTTTCTCCTAAGGCTACCGTGCCAAGCATCTTTGGAACAATCTCTGGTTGCGAATATATCTCTGCTAACAAATTCATTACACTGAAATAGAAAAGAAATTTGGACATGAGCTGAGCAGAATATTTCCTGTGACATGAATATAGTCTACTTTAAAAGTAATAGAACAATTACATGAAAGAATAGTCGAAAGTAAATTGGTCAAGTAATAGTTGGCATGTGCTTATCTTTATGCGAACATCTGTTTGCCACATGAGGAAAACAAGATTGAAGCAAGGGTCAGATAACCGGACCGGGTATGAATCCCGGCCACCCTCCGGTACCGGTAACCGGCCGGTTACCGATCAAATTCGGTGAAATTCGTTTAAATTCATTCGAAAATTGAAAAAACCACCGGGATTCTTCCTCCCGGCCACCCTCCGGTATCCGGTTACCGGCCGGGATTTTGATCCCTGGATTGAAGTAATACCTGCTTGTAGATGGGCTTAGATCATCAAGGTCAAGCAATATATCCCAAAGCAACATCACGATCGAATGCAGGATTTGATCATTTAGTCTAACTAAAGAAGCAGCAGCCGGAATCAGGGCCTCTGCAGCCACAGCTCGGACATCATCATCCGGATCCTCTAGACCAGCCTTACAAGCATGAAGGACATAGTCAAACAAATCGTTTAGCATTTCCTGGTGAGGCAGAAAACAATATTAGCAATTTTGTACACAAATTGGACATCAAATTCATACATCAGAATTAACTAGCGAGCCGTTAACAGTATAAACAGAAGAAAAACATTATTCCTCTTAAGTTCCCCTAGTGTAGATTAATGAACAGCAAAGCCTGGCTTGGTAACAAACCTGACTACTGCTGGCACTCTGATAATATCTATCATGGTTAACAAGATATGTATCATGCATGCACGAGACTAGAACAAGAAAAACAAATCATCATATTAGGACATCAGTTTCTTGATTAGCAATCACCTTACGAACAGCAACTAAGTATTTAATTCCAAGGAGGCTACCATGACAAACTTCCCACTCTTGCCTGTGCTGAAAGAACAAAGAAAATAGAGGGAGAGAGATGACGACGACGATGACAAAAATGAATGTATTGTTTTGAAAGTAGATAATCATCAGATAAATAATTGCTGCAACACACACCTGCATTTGCAGCAAGATATTCAGTGTATGACATACTAAAGAAGGATGCATGTACTTCAGAACAGCACCAAGAGCTTGAGCACAGGTTTCACGAACAGGGGCGACCACTTGATCAGATACATAATCACCAAAGCTACAAGCAGATTAAAGCAGAAGGAAATAAGACTAATAACCAAGGGAAGAAAATATACATGTGTCTATCTGGAAGTCAAGAAATACATACCGGTCCAATGAAAGTACACAGAGAAAGCGAATTGCACAATCTTGAAGAAATTCCCAATTCTTCGTCCACGAGTACTTGGCCAATTTCACCAGTTTCATATATTTTGAATTTTCAGGAACATGTGTAACAGAACTCGGATTTGATACGGGATTGAGTGTTTTGTGGAGTGATGTACAGGATGTATCCACCTTAGAGGGATCAGTTGAACCATCAACTCGGAGCTCAGATTCGACCTTCACATGAGCAAAATTAGGTTCACCACTTGATACAGCGGGCACATTACTCAGACCTGCCTCCGTTTGAGAATAATCACCATTAACCAGTTCCTTATCCAAGTTAATGTCCATAATCTCACAAGGATTTGGCTCCTCTTTCTTATGTCTCTTCAAAACTGGTTCGAGCTGTTCCACATCAATGTCTTCATTAAGATAAATACCATGTGGCCTTTTCAGGGAGTCCAAATTGGTTTTATCATCCAGATCAGCAAATGGTGAGTTAAGATCAGGGAAATATGCTCCAGCACAAGCACCTTGATGTGTCAAAATTTCCCTCAAAGCCATAATGGTGCCATGGCGAATTTCCCAAACTACAATGCAACACCCAGTTAAAAGGTTGTATAAGCAAGACAAAACGATACAAATTTGGGAGTTGGATAATGAACTTACTAGGGTCAAACATATCATGAATAAGTTGATCCGCAAATTGTTGAAAAGGCCATCTCCCATTCTCATTGTACTCCATATAGTCTTCATCTGCAACTGCATCAGATGCATCCTGAAATAAGGGAAAGGAAATTATTAAATCACCACAGATCGAAGACAAAGCCACCCCAACAGAGAATGTGCTAGCACACATAATATGTGAATTACCAAACTTAACAACAGCAATAACAAGTCAACAAACTCGCAAATGCGTGAAAGCACACACCCCCAAGCAAGCATGCATGCACATGGCCACTTGCACGCTGCCACATTTGTAGACATGCTAGTCTGTGCTAGGCTGCTAGCAATTGAATGATGGGAAACAGGAAGTTTTGTAGCTTCTACACCTATTAGGCTTTGAAATATTGAAAAGCTGAGCAGAAAACAGCTTCACTGAGGCTTCAGATTATACTAGGAATCCAATATAACTAAAAAGTTATAGTCTAATGAAAGTAACTCCAATATACACAAACAATTATAGGAGATTAGTAAGTTCTTGGAAATGAAACGGTATGATTGATTGATCATACATTATGTGCAGCAACTTGGTGAGAAGAAGCCCCATTGGACGATGCAGAATTTTTTAACACAGCCTCATCATCCTCAGGTACAGCTTTTGTATGATCTTTTGCATTACTCTTTGCTTTCCGCTTCAGCATATTGAGCTCCCTGGCACTTAATCGCCTAGAACGAAAATTAGAATGTTTGGGATACCTAGGAACCATGTTCGCAACCAAGTGCTGAATATTCTGACCAGTATTGAACGAATAAAAACCATTGTTCTGCACATTTGCACCCCAAAAAAATTTTTGGGCAAGAAGATCCTCATCTTTGATAACATCATTGAAATCCATAAACTGCTCGCATCCATCCAGACCTGCACTAGAACAGAACCCAAAAAAAAAATGAAAGCATTCCAAAACAGCAATGGAAATATGCAATAATGCAAAGAAGTTTTACATAATACAGATACAATCACGGTAAAGTGAACACGATGGAACCAGCACATTGCCACCCTATACGAGAACAGTTTGTACTTTGAATCACATAATTCAGCAAAAAGAGATATAGGAGGAACTAGTCATCTAGTACCATATATTCAAACTAATATCTCTAATCATTTTAAACTCTAACCCCACCTCCCAGTCTCAGCACATCCAACGGATGTAAGTGGTGTAAGATACTTTGTTAAAAAAATCAGCTACTAGGCTTTTAGCGATCCCCAAGATATGAACTCAAACTGATCGGTGGAAATTCAGATCACAATCAATTACCAAAAACCTAGTTTATCTTGAAAGCCACGGATCTCAATACTGTTAGATTTTGGGAGGGCAATATATAGTGTACAAGAGAAACCCTAGACTAGACTACAATTACATAACTACCCCTAACACTTACATGACTATTACACTAATACCCTTAACAAATACAATTTATAGATGGGGACTCTGACCAACCATAAGGTACAACATGCTCGAAATCTTGAAAATAAATTTTGCGTCATCAAAGTAAGAAAAAGGTATCTAACCTAAACGACGCCGAAGATTTTGCTTTTGGCGAGCTAAACGCTCTGCTGGATTCTTGCCGTTGTCATTTGCAATGTCGTATTCCTAGCAATCAAAAAGAACAAATTTGGTTAGCAATTTCACATGTTGTAGTAACAGAAAAACAAGGAACATACAAAAAAATTTGAAATGGAATTGTATTGTCAGCTTCACCCTTACCAAAAAAAATATCTATCTTGATACAGAGTTACAGGCCAAGTCAGGAAACGTGAGATTCTTTTGGGTGTAGCTCCAGGAGAAACTTAAGCATATGATTATTATGGGGTGCTGCAGATTATGTTGCCACATTTATCCATTGTTGTAATGTACCTAGTACATTACAAGGGATAAACACCGTGGAATTGCGCTTCGAGGAGAGGGCACACGAAAGGGGTTGATGGACTCGACGAGGAGGATGAGACTTGAGTTACTTAAGAAGGAACTAATTCATATTTCTTTGTTGATTCACAAGAACCAGCCGTGCCATCTTATATAGGGCCGGCTCCTAACAAACTGATGCTAACAAATCTCAAGAGACAACAATACTTTGGTAAGATAAGATAACATGCAACTAATAGAGATAACATGCTGATTTTCCTCCTTGCTTCATGCGGTTATTGTTCCTGTTAGACAGCTGCATAGGCGCATGCATAGGCGCATGGGCCATTGGCCCATTATGGCTATTTATAGATTGATTGATGTTATATTAGGTAAGGAGATCCCACGGTGGTCATGATTCTATAAACCAGCCCAGGGTCCTCCTTGCCTATATATGTACCCTGCCTATTGGCCTCAATCAAGTAATTCTAGTGCCATACGATTGCTTTCATGGTATCTTCCTTCCTTGTACAAGTTGACGTATGCCGCCGGCCGGCCGTAACGTGCACATGACAATTGTCCACTCAAAGTTCTTTCCTTAAAATTACCAGTGAAGTAAACAACCTGTACATCCTAATATGAAATGCTGGGAATAATCTATTTTAGCATCCAATGTCAATTGATTTAGCTTAGAAATGTTGTAAGTTATAATAAGGAAAAAAAGGAAAACAATCAAGTAATTAGCACTGCATTCAAAATATTGAGGGATGCATGACCCACCCAAAAAAGAAAAATGAATTAAATTTTAGAATAGCTGTGACCCTGTGACCCTAAAGAAACCCAAAAATATTTTAGTTGTATCCATTAAACCTTGAGAGGCAACAATAATGGTACAAAGAATACACCTGTCCACCTGATGCCAATAAAGGAGACCCAAACTCAAATACCTTTTTTATATCAAAGCTGTAACAAAAAAACAACAAAGAAAACAGCATTAGTTTGTGTATTTTCAGTGAGGGGAGCAAGAAAGAAAGGGGAAAATCTACTAAACATTGGGAAATGTTCAAATTAAATTCCAGCAAAACCTTCCAAAAGCAAGCTCAGACATTGGAGTAGTATCGGCACGTGGCAATCCTGACCAAACATCACCAGTTCCATCAGACAACCCAGAAGCATGTTTTTCTGCTTCAACAGATGCAAACAAGTCTTGCAATGATGTGTGTTTGACATTCTCTGCTATGGCACCAATCGCGTGGGCTGCTGCAACCCTTGTGTCCCAATTCTTACTACGAAGGTATTGAGAAACCTAAAGTTGGCACATAAGAGCATAAATTTCAGCCAACCATTATGTGCAGAACGCATACAAAAAGAAAGCAGTCTAACTCTCCAGTAGACTATGTACAACATGTTGATATCGTAGATGAAAAGGGTGGGAGTCATTATTTATCCTTGAATAAACACCTATCACTCAATACATGAGAGGAGAGGACATCACATATCAAGATGAATGAACGGAAGAAAACAACCGGTGACCAAGATGAGTGCCTAATCGTTCTTAAAAAACAATCAATATTTCAAACAGACAATACATGAATCCATATAGCCCTAAAAATTGCTATTTGATATGTTGATATTTGGATCTGTATGTGATCCGAATTTCTAATACGGAAGTATTTAGAATATGCCATATTAGTAGATTAGTTTCCTACTTGGACTCTAAGTCCTTTTACCCTTTTATATACCTCTTGTAAGTCGCACGGGGAGATAGACGCGTCATTGTAATCCCCCTGCGTTTTGTAATCACTCCTCATATAGTGATCATCACCAATTGACGCCCATGGTTTTTTCCCGTAAGGGTTTTCCACGTAAAAATTCGTATCTCATTTGTCCTTATTTTTCTAACAAGTGGTATCAGAGCACAGGAGATTAGGGTTTTTGGAGAGATACGAAGAAAAAAACAGCAGATCGGAATCCGACGTCGCCGTCACCACGTCGCGTCTTCGCATCGATCGCTGCGTCTCCCGTCACGCGTTCCTTCGGTGCCAGCGTCGTCCTTCGGTCTCCTCGGTCCATGCGCCCTCTGCCGAGACGCGCAAGCGACGAAGTCAGCAAACCAATCCGTTCTCCATCGCACAGATCCCAAGATCGGCTCCACGGTTCACCGCTCGTCCGGGCGTCCCCAAGCCAACCAAAGAACCGGCCAACTTTAGTCCAAGCCAACTACACGGCAGGTGAATTGACACAATGTTTCCTGTTGATTCACGTGGAGTACAAATCCAGCAAGGTCATCCTGCTGAAGAATTAATTCAAATTCCATCCAAATCTTGCTTCGTTCCACCCGAGCAAGGTTCACGTGGAGATCCAAAGTTTCGGCCAACTTTGCTTCGTCCACCCGAAGCGTACCAGGAGATTCGAAGTTTTTGATTTGCGTACACAGAAGGTGTACAAAGAGGTCGTGATTTTTGCTAGGTTTACACAGATCAATACTAGCAATTTTCAGGATTTATTCCTCATGGCGACTTTGAAGTATGATATTCCACTCCTGGGTCGAGACACAAGATTTTCACTGTGGCAAGTCAAGATGAGGGCTGTGCTGGCACAGATGATTTGGATGATGCGTTAGAAGAATTTGAGAAACAACCTATCACCTGGACCGCAGATAAGAAGTGTAAAGACGGTAACGCTTTATCTCAGATTCACCTTCATCTATCACATAATATTTTGCAGGAGGTTTTGAAGGAGAAGACAGCTGCTGCATTATGGCTGAAGCTGGAACAAATTTGCATGTCAAAGGATCTCACCAACAAGATACATCTCAAGCAGAAGTTGTACTCTCACAAATTGCAAAAAGGTAAACCAGATGATGAAGTTAAAGCCTCCCTTGCTGCTGATGATAGTTCTGATGGAGAAGTTCTTGTTGCTTTTGCTGGATGTGCTAAGACCAATGATGAATGGATTCTTGATTCCGCTTGTACCTTTCATATGTGTCCTAATAGGGACTGGTTTGCCACCTATGAACCTGTTGAAGGTGGTACTGTGTTGATGGGTGATAACTCATCTTGTAAGGTTGCAAGAATTGGTTCAATTCAGATCAAGATGTTTGATGACATTGTCAGAACTTTGACAGATGTGAGGCACATTCCAGATTTGAAAAGAAATCTTATCTCTTTGAGTACTCTTGATGGTAAAGGGTACAAGTATTCTGGTGAAGGTGGAGTTTTGAATGTATCAAAAGGCTCTCTTGTTGTGATGAAAACTGATATTAAATCTGCCAATCTGTACCATCTGCTAGGTACTACAATATTAGGTAATGTTGCTGTAATTTCAAGTTCATTATCTGATTCTGATGCTACTGATCTTTGGCATATGCGCCTTGGGCATACGAGTGAAATTGGTTTGGCAAAATTTAGCAAGAGAGAACTTCTTGATGGACATAACATCGGCAAGCTGAAATTTTGTGAGCATTGTGTGTTTGGCAAACACAAGAGGGTGAGGTTCAATACTTCAGTTCATATTACAAGAGGTATTTTGGATTATGTGCATTCTGATTTATGAGGGTCATCTCGGAAGACATCGCTAGGAGGTGCTCGTTATATGTTAACAATTATTAATGATTACTGTAGAAGAGTGTGGCCTTATTTCTTGAAGCATAAATTAGAAGCATTTTCAGCATTTAAAGAGTGAAAACTATGGTTGAAAGGCAAATTGAAAAGAAGGTAAAGAAACTTCGCATTGATAATGGGATGGAATTCTGTTATGATGAATTTGAATCATATTGCAAGACTGAAGGCATTGTTAGTCACTACACTGTTCCCGGTACTCCTCAACAAAACGGTGTAGCTGAGCGTATGAACAGGACCATTATTTTCAAAGCCCGTTGCATGTTGTCAAATGCAGGTTTGCATAGGCGTTTTTGGGCTGAAGCCGTTTCCACTGCTTGCTACCTTATTAATCGGTCACCCTCTATTGCAACTGAAAGGAAAACTCCAATTGAGGTATGGTCTGGTTCCCCAGCAAATTATTCAGAATTGAGAGTTTTTGGCTATACTACTTATGCTCATGTTGATAATGGAAAATTAGAGCCTAGAGATGTTAGGTGCATCTTTCTTGGTTATAAATCTGGTGTCAAAGGATATAAGTTATGGAATCCTGAAACAAATAAGGTTGTGATTAGCAGAAACATTGTCTTTAATGAATCTGCTATGCTTCATGATAAACTGCCCACTAGTGTTCCTGTTGAGAGTGAGCAGAATTCAAGTGTTCAGGTAGACCATTTTGTTGGTTCAAATGACACATTAGATAAGGAAAATATTATTGTTCATGATGCACCTATTGTTGAGGATACTCCTATTGTTGAGCAGCCACCACAACAGTTCATTGCAGTTGACAGGCCTAGGACGGAGACTAATCCATCCAAGAGGTGGACTGAATAAGCTAATATTGTTGCTTATGCTTTGAGTGTAGCAGAAGAAATTGAAGGTAATACAGAACATTCATCATACTCTGAGGCTATTAACTCCACTGATTGTAATAAGTGGATAGCTGCTATGCATGATGAGATGGAGTCAATTGAAAAGAATGGCACTTGAGAATTAGTGAAATTGCCAAAAGAAAAGAAGTCTGCTCGTTGCAAGTGGATTTTCAAAAGAAATGAGGGTATTTCTCCTACTAAACCAGTAAGGTATAAAGCAAGGTTGGTTGCTAAATATTATAGTCAGATTCCAGGTATTGATTTTAATGATGTTTTTTCCCCAGTTATAAAGTATAATTCTATTCGCACTTTACTCAGTATTGTTGCTATACATGATTATGAACTTGAGCAATTAGCTGTTAAAACTGCATTCTTACATGGAGAGTTGGAAGAAGACATTTATATGAACCAACCTGAGGGTTTTGTTACTCCTGGAAAAGAACACCTTGTTTGTAGATTAAAGAAATCTCTTTATGATTTGAAGCAATCTCCTAGGCAATAGTACAATAGATTTGACTCATTTATGCTCTCTCATGATTTTAAGCGGTCTGATTATGATAGTTGTGTTTATTTAAAGACTGCTAATGGTTCAGCTATTTATTTGCTTCTCTATGTTGATAATATGTTGATTGCTGCAAAAGATAAGTCAGAAATAACAAAACTGAAAGCACAATTGAGTAATGAATTTGAGATGAAGGACTTAGGTGCAGCAAATAAAATTCTTGGTATGAAGATTATTAGAGAGATGCAATCTGGCAAGTTATACCTTAGTCAAAAATGTTATATTGAGAAAGTCCTTCGTCGTTTTAATATGCATGATGCAAACCAGTGAGTACTCCATTAGCTTCGCATTTCAGATTATCTTCAGCCTTATGTCCTGAGTTAGATTATGATATTGAGTACATGTCTAGAGTTACATATTCCAATGCAGTTGATTCTCTTATGTATGCCATGGTTTATTCTCGTCCTGATTTATCCCATGCACTGAGTGTTGTTAGTGGATACATGGCTAATCCTGGAAAAGAACATCGGAAAGCAGTTCAGTGGATTTTCAGATATTTGTGTGGCACTTTTAATGCTTGTTTGCAGTTTGGGAATTCTAGAGATGAACTTGTTGGTTATGTTGACTCTGATTATGCTGGTGATTTGGATAAGAGAAGGTCTCTAACAGGTTATGTTTTCACTATTGGTGGTTGTGCTGTTAGTTGGAAGGCAAGTTTACAAGCTATTGTTGCCTTATTAACCACTGAAGCAGAATATATGGCTACTTCTGAAGCTTGTAAAGAAGCTATTTGGTTGAGAGGTTTGTACACTAAACTTTGTGGAGATAATTCTTGCACTAGTATATTTTGTGATAGTCAGAGTGCTATATGTCTTACAGAGGATCAGATGTTCTATGAGAGAACAAAACATATTGATATGATATATCACTTTATTCGAAATGTTATTGCTCAAGGTGATGCCAAAGTGTGCAAGATAAGTACTTATGATAATCCAACTGATATGATGACAAAGCCAGTTCCTGTTACTAAGTTTAAGCTTTGCTCAAGTTTAGTTGGTATTACAGTTTAGTCCTAGAGACTAGTTGGCGCATGGTGATTTTTTTATCTTATTGGGAAATTATTTGGTGATTGACTATTCTTTATTTTGCTACAAGAGGAAATTCGTCTCAAGGTGGAGATTGTTGATATTTGGATCCGTATGTGATCCGAATTTCTAATATGGAAGTATCTAGAATATACCATATTAGCGGATTAGTTTCCTGCTTAGACTCTAAGTCTTTTTATCCTTTTATATACCTCTTGTAAGCCGCACGGGGAGATAGACGCATCATTGTAATCCCTCTGCGTTTTGTAATCACTCCTCATATAGTGATCATCGCCGATTAGCGCCCGTGGTTTTTTCCCGCAAGGCTTTTCTACGTAAAAATTCGTGTCTCCTTTGTCCCTATTTTTCTAACATGAGCTATCAACTTATACATCACTGAAGATGCAGCAAAACAGAAAAACGCAGGATGCATTTGAGCCCTACCGAACAAGCATGCATTGAAGCAACTAAAAGTTAGGCATTCCTGCACATCCATACATCATATCTTACACTTACACACTACAACATATAGCAAACACTTCCAGGTTCCAAGTTTGCAAGTCTAAAAAAGTACCAGCAGTGGTATCGCCTATATACCTTTTTTAACAAAGCATTTAGCTCCTGGGGATGGGACTTGGCGATTTCTCCGATTTGACGTGCGGCTGCGAACCTTGTTGCTTGTGTCGAACCAGCTAGGTTGTGTTAAAGGAAACTTTGCAGAATAGATAAGCCAACAGGGATACCAAATGATTGAATGCTTAGCATCATTTTCGCCACTGGACATAGGTGGTGACTTGGTACATTTTGACACAGTTTACTTCAAATTTTAACAAACAAAGGTGTAGTTTTGTTCGATTTTCCAGGGAATCGGTGCAGAGTAGAAGTTAACACAGCAAGTACTCATGTGTGAACTCTTAACCATAGTGGCCAATAAACTTGGTAAGAACCATAGCAAAATCGCATGCAAACCAAATTCTCTGAGAAAAAGAAGTTGCAAGGATACTGTCTAGTAATGTGAGCAGGCGGTGAAGACGGGATGAAGTCCGCGCCATAAATGATGCAGGCTGCCAGACCTTTCATTCGAGGAAGTATACTCGCTCAGAAAGGTTATACTTCACTTGTAGTTAGCAGTATGTCGATAAATTACTCCACTCCACATATGGACGTAGTCGCGTACACCTGCTCTGCAAAGAAGAAAAAAAAACAAGAAACGAATTAAACTCGCTACAACTCCGCGCTCCTCGCTGATAGAATTAAACGAAAAATCTCGAAGTAAACAAATCCCACAAACACGCCGGAAGAAATCACATATAACATGCGAGCAACGTGGAACCGACATGCACGCACGGCACGGGGCAGGAAGGATTAGGCCGCGCAGCTAATTGGCTCCTGAGATCTTGTAGTGCGCACAGGTTTTCAAACACGTCATTCGAACAGCAATACGCATGGCTGGAAGAAGCCGAATTTCAAAACCGAATTCAAATCTAGGAAGCGAATCACCCGCGCACGAAGCCCCAGACGCTGCAGAACATAAGCAGAGGGGGGCAAACCGCGAGCGAGCGGGCAGCTCGGAGGCAGACCCCCCGCGAGCGGCGAGCCGTACGCGCAGCGATCCAATCCCAGCCCAGTATTATCCAGACGGGAAACGCAGCAAAAACAAATCTCGAGAGGGAGAAGGAGAAGGGGGGGGGGACGAACCGAGAGTTGCGGCGGGGAGCGGGTGCGCGCGGCGGCGAGGGGGAGAAGGGGATCGCGGAGGCGGAGGCGGAGGCGGGGAGTGACGAGCCCAATCCGCAGTCGCATTCGCAGTCGCACGCGCGCGTCGGGCCGGGCCCTTGCGGTTGAGTGAGGTTGAGTCTAACCGCGCGGCGCGAGAGGAGAGGACGAGACGAGAGGGATGGGAGTCGGCTTCTGTGTTGTGTTGGACGCTTGGATCGATGTGGGGGTCTTCGCCTTCGTCTTCCCTTCCCTTCCCTTCCCTATTTTATAGGCAGGCACTCCACTTGGGTCGGCTTCCATTGGGCCCAGATGAAAATGGCCGATATTTCTTCTGGAAGCACCCCTCCCTCCCTCTTTCCTTTCCTTGTTTGAAGCGCACGAGGAATTCGCATAGGTACACACACACTTTAAACGGCTACATGCATGCTTAATCACGGAAGGAAAACACAACTTAATCACGGGAGGACATAAAACTTAATCACTTAAGGATGAAAAACTTAAACACTAAAGGACGAAAACCAAACCGTGTGATTGGGAGCGTGGTACCTGGTTTCCTTGGACCGGGAGCGCGGTACGTGATCTTCCACTGCGTTGTTCTATTTCTATCACGGCCTGAGAGCACTGCAGGTAACACATGGGTCTGCCTAACCTGTCGTGATGCCATCTTTGCAATTTTGTGCGAGCGAATGCTACTTTTGCTATTAAAAAAACGCGTCAATTTAGCCAAGAACAGAAGAAAAAAAAACACGTAGTTAAGCGGGGTAACAGCTCAGGAACAACAACCAACGACAAAAGGCAAACAAGAGGAAGTAGGATCAGCAGCTAAGGGCTAAATGAAGATGGAGGTACGGAAATAGCAGATTAGGAGGGAGTAGGTCGACCAAGCTCTTTCATACTGCTATAGACTCACTCGAACCATGTACGCAATGTGCATTCAGCGATTGATTTTGAAATTTTCTCCTACTGCTGGCTCTTTTTGACAGCAGCTGGTCCTTCGATCGGTTCCTGATCTGAAGAAAAATCCGTCAGCTTGTAAAACTTTCACGTGACGCCTTTGCAAACAAAAGGTTGGAAACTAGCCACTGTTGCGATCACAAGTGCTCCGCCCTTTCGGCAGAAAAAAGAGTGTGTATATTTATCATCCCATATATGACCTTGAAAATCACATGCTGCAAACCTCTGCTCCAACAATGAGATGGAAAATGGGGGGATGAAACAGCGTAAGCCCTTGCAGAAATGCAGATAGATAGATGGTTATAATAACAAACAATTCACATGGGGCACTGGATCCCAATGCAAGCACTCCAATCTCAATGCAGAAAGCAAACAAGTCAACATGGCTTAACCCTTAAATTTACAATGGTGTTTCTGGTAGATCGTACCGATGTTAATCCAGGAACAAGGATCATCTAAACGAGAGAGAGCGAACGCATTACACCTTGTCCAAAATGCACTGCGCGTTAAACATATGGAACTTAAAGCTAACAATTGCTACGATTGAATAAGACTAATGGTTCAAGATTCCTTCGCATATCCAAACACCAGCTACAAACATCCAGGACTCCCTGCCACAGTGCTTGCAGTTTCTTTCTGGTTTCCTACCAAGTCTCAGGGGCGCAAATTGTAGCTAGCTGAAGGTACCCCACACGCTCTCTTACTGCAGCAGCAGCAGCTAAGCATTTATATTCCTACCTTGTTGGCCCTAATCATCCATCAAATTTGTCAAATGGCCTGTTAATCGGGTGTGCATAGCATACAGATTGTTATCCGTGGTTGTCCAGCGTCACTAAGATCCAATGCCCGCAACTCCGTTGGAGATTGGGGTGAAGCTGGGGCAGCTGGTGTTTCCTGTGGCACTTCAGCAGCCTGCTGCTGCTGCTGCTTATTATTATTATTATTATTATTTACCTGTGCTAGTAGTTTTTTTATCTGGGCTCCAGAGAGAGTTTCATGCTCAAGGAGGGCGTTTGCCAGCGCATGAAGCTCCTTATTGTGTGTCGTGAGAATCGTTTCTGCGTTATTGTAAGCCTTGTCTAAAAGTTCCTTCACCTCCTGCTCAATCAGGCCTCTTGTTTGTGTGCTCATGGTCTTCCCAGGCTATACTAACTCAAGTTAGGGATTTTCGACAATTAATAATCATTTCTTGTTTATATCTATTATTTAGACACAAACAATAAATAATCATTAATCTAGGCTTAGGAATAGGAATTTTGGCTTAAAAGCAATTTAGAATTTTTGGAATAAAAACCAAATTTTCTTGTGCAAGAGCAGTGTTGGGCGGATTTTAGGATGAAACGATCTTGGGCTTTTCTTGTCGGACCTAAAAGCAGGTAGAAGCGGTAAGAAGACTTGTAAAGCCAGCTCCTTGACCAAAGGCGGGAGGACCGCAGCCAGCAACAACCAGCCAGAGCGGAGACAGGAGACGGCAGCGAGGCGCCGCCAGTGGGTCTCAAAACCCTAGGGTTTCTTGGCGTGTGTGGCTCGGGTTTTCTAGGGTTAGGGTTTTGGGGTCTTGAGCGTGGCAGCCGCATAGATCCGTGGTCTTAGTGGCCAGGAAGATGAGGGAGGACTCTGGGTTTGCAGGGTGGGGGTTGCAAGGGGTGGGGTGTTTTGCTCTTCTGGTTGGGAAGCAAGGCGGTGGGGCTTCTTCTTGAAAGTCGGGAAGAAGGGGAGATGTGCCAGTGGTGTGAGCTTAGGAGGTGGCCAGGCTATTTATAGCCCATGTGATGGGAAGAGGAGGGCATGGGGGCAGCGTGGAGTCGCCTCTGCCGTGTGGTGGTATGGCTGGCATGAGGTTTAGGCGGTCTGCATGGGCGGCGTGAGGCGTCTGGTGGTCTTGAGGCCTTAATAAGCGCAAGGGAGGTGGCGGCGACCCTCTTTGGGCAATCAAGGTGGCCTGCTGCTTAGGGGCCTTGAGGTGGGAGGTGCATTGAAGCGAGGCGAGGTGGGCCAGCTTGTGGCAATCAGCAAGCTGCCAAAGCGGGTGAAGGCAGACCTTGGCCTAGCGCCAACCGCAGCCGTGGTGAAAGTTTGGCCGAAGTGAAGCAGGAAGGAGAGGAAAAGCGGGTTAGGGTTAGGGTTTGGGATTTGGCGAGATTGGCGAAATTTGATTTTGATTTGAATTTTGAAATTCGATTTTGAATTCAAGCGATTTTCAAACTTTGAAATTTTTGGTGTTTCAACCTACCCCAAAAGGAATCTCGACCTCGAGATTCCGCGACCGAGAACAGGTTGGGAAAATCTCATTGCATTTTCAATTCCTTTTCCCATGTTGCTTCTTCCTCGATGATGATTCTTCGAAGAACCTTGCAAAACTTAACATTCTTGCCTCTCAAGCGCCTTTACTGTAGTGTCAAGTACCATCGGGGTTCCTCTTCATAAGTCGAGATCATTCTGCAGTTCTATCTCTTCAAGTGGTACACATTACATTGGTTGCCTCAAACACTTTACGGTGAGAAACATGGAACCGTCATGTATGCGATTGGGTTGGATGTCGGATGTAACTTGTATGCCACTTCTCCAATTCTTTTCACAATTTTATAAGGACCAATATACCTTGGGGCCAATTTTCCTTTACTTGAAATCTTGACTGTTTTGAATGGTGTAACCTTCAAATATACGAATCTCAATTTCAAAACTTAAATCCTTCTGCGTTTATCGCATACTCCTTCGGCGGCTTTGAGCAATCTTCATCTTGTCTCTTATCGGTCTAACTTGATCTTACGAGTCTTGGGCTATCGAGGACCTAACAAGCGCCTTTCTCCGATGTCAGTCAATTCAATGGTGTTACGCACTCTACGCCATCTGAGGGCTTCAAAAGGTGCCATCTTGATACTAGCTTGATAACTATTATTGTAAGAGAACTCGCAAAAGGCAAACACTTATCCCAAGTTGCTCCATAAGCTAAAGCACATGCTCTCAACATATCCTCCAATACGATTGACTCTCTCTATCATCCCCAGTTTGTGGATGGTGGCTGTCTTTGAAAGCTAAATCCGTTCCATGGCTTCTGTAGTTTCTTCCAAAACTTAGATGTAAGCTGTGCTCCTCTATCGAGATACTATTCTCTTTGGAATCCCATGTAAAGATATTATCTTGGTCATATACAATTACCTTAACTTATTCTTTCCATATGTTTCTTTGAATTGGTATGAAATATGCCACCTTTTAATCATCTACTATCACCCATATTGCATCAAATCCTTTTTGTGTCCTTGGTAATCTGTGTGAAATCCATCGATTTCTTCCCATTTCCAATCGCTTGGTAAGGGTTGTAACAACCTATGGAGTTTACGATGGTTTATCTTGATCTTCGACAAATGTCGCGCTTGGCTATATATTGACTATCTCTCTTTTCATCTTTTCCACCAAAACCTCTTCTTCAAGTCTTGATACATTTTGTTCCCCACTGGATGTATTGAGAATTGAGATGAGTGAAACTTCTTCTTGAAATCAAGCTATTTGAGTTCTTCTTTGTTTGGTACACACAAGCGGTTTTTGAACTTTATCATTCCTTGATCATCTTTCTTGAATTCCTTTATTTTTCCACCTTGATTTTACGCCAGAGTTCTTTGAATTTCTTGATCTTCTGTTGTGCTTGTTTGATTTGGTCGACCAACTCATTTGTATCTCCAAAGTGATATTAACCCTTGTTCAACAATTTCCAAGTTTAAATTCTTGCATTTCCAACACTAACTCGGTGACATTCTGCAATGCATTAGGACTATGATGTGCCTTTACGCTAAGTGCATCTGCGACAACATTTGCTTTACGGGTGATCTTGAATATCCAAATCATAATCTTTTATTAATTCTAGCCATCTTCTCTTTTGAGATTCAAATCTGGTGGGTAAAAATATATTCGAGACTCTTATGGTTAAAAACACTTCACAATGATTCCCCGTAGATAGTGCCTCCAAATTTTTAATGAGTGCTGGCAAGCTGCGCTAACTCCAAATCATGTGTGGGGTAATTCTCTTCATGAGTTCTTAAGCGCCTTGGCGTAAGCCACAACTTTGCCATCTTGCATTAGCACACAACCTAATCCTTGCTTTGAGCGTCACAATAAATCTGAAAGTCCTTCTCGGGGTTTGGTACTCCTGCTCAATCAGGCCTCTTGTTTGTGTGCTCATGGTCTTCCCATCATCATCATCATAGTTGTAGGAAACAAGACCGACCCGCTCACTCATGCCATATTTGGTTTGTGGACCGGGTGAGCACGTACCCTCCGTGTGGATAGCAACAAGGGCATGCCCTCCCTCATGATACGCAGTCGTTTTTCGGCTCTCATCAGATATCACTGCTGATTTGCGCTCGCTGCCCATCATGATCCTGTCCTTGGCATATTCAAGGCCATGCATCGTGACAGCTTTTGCCCCATCCGTAGCTGCCTTAAGAGCAGCTACGTTCACCAAGTTTGCAAGGTCGGCGCCTGAGAATCCAGGTGTTCCCCTTGCAGTGATCATCAGATCCACATCGTCGGCCTTTAAGACCTGCAGTTCAGGGAGAAAAGGTGCAGCCAACTGTCTAGAGTGGAGAACAGAAATGGTTGGGATATAGGAATATATATATGTAGGATTAAATTACCTTTGACATGTGAATCTCCAGAATCTGCCGTCGGCCCTCAACGTCTGGATTTGGAACCACAATATGACGGTCAAAACGCCCAGGCCTAACGAGGGCTTTATCTAGTGACCGAGGGAAGTTGGTTGCTGCAATTACAAATACAATTATGCCTTCATTCTGCTTAAAGCCATCTAGCTCAATAAGCAACTGGTTCAAGGTCAGCTTCACATGCCGCCGATGATCCTTTGGGTTTCTGCTCCCACCAATCGCATCGATTTCATCGATGAATATTATACAAGGAGATCGCTTCTTTGCTGCATTGAAGAGGTCCCTCACTCTTCTAGCCCCAACACCCACAAGCCTCTCGTTGAATTCACTACCGTTGCGCGAGAAGAAAGGAACACCGGCTTCCCCAGCGATAGCCCTTGCCAGCATGGTTTTTCCTGTGCCAGGTGGCCCCACAAGCAAAATACCTTTTGGAAGCTTGCCACCAAGGCGGGTAAAACGCTGGAAAGCATGAATTAAAGGTGCTTGTGAGAATATATATATATAGAAAAATGGTATGGTACTTCTGGGAGTACGTACTCCCACATCTCATATACCACTTAAATCGTATAATGATACCTCTTTATCTATTTGTGCATACTTCAATAATGATTATGAGATACCCTAAAGTGAGTTCCAAGAAAAATTCCATTAAAGTCCACTTTTTATAGCCAAATTTGTGTATATACTTCTTTTATATATGAAAAAAGGGTCTATAACAAAAATAAATGGCTCAAATGAAAATTTTCAATCAAGTCACATTAGGGTATCTTATAATTGATATTTAAATATACTGAAAGTCATAAAGAAGTATAATATGTTCGTTTAAGTGGTATATTAAAAATGGAAGTACATACTCACAGGAGTACTCAGCCTTAAGAAAGCAGTGCGGAAGCACAAAGTCATGACAAAACAATAGTGCTTTATTTGATATGGCACAACAACGACTACGAAATAAAGTGGCGCAAAGGTTTAAACGGAGATCCAGGAGAGCCTGGAAGTGAAGTTATCAAGTTAAACAACGAGGCCACCAAGGATTGCTAGAAGAATAGGGTGAGTAAATTAGGTGGTAACTGCAATTCCTTCTGAGATTCCAAAAAATCCGAACAAAGACTGATTAGAATTGTCATAAAGCTTAGTTCATAATGGGATAAATCCGCTCAAGGGAGATCGAACGGCGACGACTTAGGTCGAACGGTGCTAGATGAAAGAGGGCACTGATTGGAGAAGAGGAACATATCTAGAGTAGCCAGCCTAGGGAGAGACTGTTGCTAGGGATTAGAGACTTGGGAATATTTCTTTATTATTCATTGCTTGATTGATAATGGATACATAATATCATTTTTATAGGGATGACTTATTTGGCCCTTAAGTAATAATCCTATCTATAAGGAATCTAACTAAATCCCTAACAGATTGTGATCGACTCAAACTCTAATTAAATAGATGCTTGCTGCACCGTGTCTCCTGAAGTGCCGGCTGGGGGCCAGGGCCTATGCCCGTGACAAGAATGTTGAGACCAGCCGGTTTGATCCTAGCTGCACTGAAATTTCAGTACAACACAACATGTTTGCCCTAGCAGCGCTGTTGGGATAGAGATATATATTTTGTTGCTTTAAATAAGCTAGCCGTTTTATCTTTTCCTAATCACTGGTGAATGAAAGCACATGATTGATAGAACCTCACCTTGGGATCTCTTAGGTAGTGCACTATTTCCTCAAGTTCAGCTTTAGCTTCATCAACTCCTTTGACATCGCTGAATTTTGTGCTCGAATCCATGATTGGTTGAATTACCTCCTCATCCAAACGGCCAAGGCCTGTATACAATTGAAAGTCAACAAGAATTACTGCTGAAACTGATTCAGGATCAAGACATAATCATCCTACTTCAAAATAACAAACATTTACTAATTCCTCTACCTTCAATATGTGCCCAAATGCATAGAAGGAAAGTAAGTGCAATGAGTCGGAAGGTACGCCAAAGCAGCTCCTTAAATTGACCTGTTTTTGCTGTCACCATGTGAATAGGTGCACTAGCAGTACCGAGAGCACCATCTTTTGCCAGCCGACCAACACTCCTAAGTGCTGGAATACCACTACGGCTTTCTTCCTCACTTGCTGAACTAGCGATTCCTGCATAGAAAATTTCAAGTGATCATCCATTCACCAAAAGTTGTAAAATAAATGGCGTGCATTTACGGGGAAAACACACTAATTTTAACTGGTGAGGAGGATGAATCTGTTACTGGATAAGAGTAGACATACAGAAGTAAAAAAAAAAAGCAACATGCAAAGCAGTAAGGACACGATGACAACAGTTCATGCTGAACAATAAAATCTAAGGATCAGAACATAAATCTACAGTAGAAAATATATGTTAATTTCAGAGAACTTGCACATCTTCATACAAAAAAAAGGGGGAATGAATCTGTAAATCTCTACTAAAAAAAGAAATATCCTTGTACGACAAGATGAAGATTGGTTCAACAACTAGGAAGAAACAAATACTCAATAATGAATATATTGAAGATCAGCACAAACAAAGGTACAAGGAAAGCAGTTTACAAAAGGAACACGTGCAAATTTCTAAGCACACTACCTGCATTAAGCACCCAACACAGTTTACAAAAGGAACAAGGAAAACAAAGCAACTTCCTCCACGAGGCATGCATATGGCAGCACTAAAACCACGAGGCCCAGAATATGCGATAGGATATATATATTACACGGAAAGAAAACACGAGAAAAAGCATCTGTCTGATTAAAAGGAATATTGTGCACCATTAAACAAGGCAGTAGTTGCTGTTAAGTAACCATCGCTGGCGAGTTCAGTCCGAACGATTACCTCGTAGACAAGCGTAGAATCGCTTAGAACAATGCAAGAACATAATAATAGAATAATAGATTGAACACAGAGATATAAGGGGTTTCTTGCTTCTCTTTATTCCTTCATCAATCGATCAATCGCTTACAATGAATAGCACCCCCTATTTATAGACTACAGACCCTGCTAGGGTTTGGGATAGGGAGCCCATACATGGGCCGGCTTCTGGGCCAGGCCCATAGTTTCTAACACTCCCCTTTGGGCACCCATCTTTACATGTTCATGCCTCGTCAAAACTCCATAAAAACTTCGATTAGGAAAAATTTGGAGAAAGAGCACATGATACAAGTTACTGCTGCGTTGCATGAATTGCCTCATTAAAAACTTTAGCAGAAACTTGAAAAAACTTCGTCAAGGAAAAAGAGTACAATCCACTCAATTTCATTTAATCTCCGGATTTACTCTTTGGGTACTCGATCTTCGTGATCAAGTTTCAATAATGAGTTCGTGAAGATTCTCCCCAGATTACGCACTTCTTTAAGTCTCGTCGTTACAATTCCACGTATGCACCTTTCAAAGCTATATCTTTGGAAGTAACTTAGTGAATAAATCTACAAGATTTTCACATGACTTAGTATCTTGATTTTAATTTCGTTCATCTTTTGCAATTCATGAGCATAGAAGAACTTGGGGTTGATATGCTTTGTGAGATGACTCTTCACATAACCCATCTGCACTTGTGCAACACAAGCTGCATTATCTTCATAGATAATAGTGGGGGTTTGCGCGGTATTCAATCCACACGACTACTGGATATCGTGAATCATCCGTCGAAGCCAAACACATTCTCGTGAGGCCTCGTACAATGCTATGATTTCCAAGTGGTTCGTCGGAGTCGATACAAGACTCTGCTTAGATGATTTCTATGGAATTGCAGTTCCACCACATAGGAAACATAGCTTGTTTGCGACTTGGCTGTATGCGGGTTCTACAGGTACCCAGCATCTGCATAGCCATTCATATTCAGGTCTTAGTTCTTTCTATAGAATAGACCAAGTTCCCTGCTTTCTTGGAGGTATCGGAAGATGTTCTTCATTCCCTACCAATGCCTTTGGTAGGTTCTGCACTATACCTTGCTAAGAGGTTCACGGCAAATGCAATGGCCGATCTAGTACAATTTGCTAAATACATGAGTGCTCCTATCGCACTTGAGTATAGGAATTCCGGTCCCAGAACTTTCTCCCCCTCTTCTTTAGGTCTGTACGAGTCTTTGTCTTGCTGCAAAGATCTCCCGACTATTGGCAATTTCAAAGGGTATGCCTTTCAAAATCAAACCTTTCTAACACCTTCTGAGTGTAGGTTGACTGATGTACTAAAATTCCTTCAGGGGTATGCTTAAGCTGCAAGCCTAGGCAATATTTGGTTTTACCCAATTCTTTCATTTCGAACTCTGACTCCAAATGAGAGCTTGCTTTCTTCATACCTTTCAGGGTTCTAATGATATTCAGATCATCTTCATACACTGAGATTATACAAAATCCATCCTGGGATCATCGTATAAATACATAGGGATTATTCTCATTGTTCGTGTAGCTTTTCTTGCATAGAAAGTCGCTTCAAGTGATTATACCACATCCTGTCTGATTGCTTACGTCTGCACAGTGACTTTCTGAGTTTCACACTATACAAATTTCTATTTGCTCTGTCTTGGTTCGGGACAGGGATACATTCAGGTATCTTCATATAAATGTCCGAATCCAATATTTTATAAAGATATGCTGTTACCACATCCATCAATTTCACTTTTAACTTCAAGTTTCTTGCCATTGAGATTAAATATCTAAAGGGTGGTTTAGCCCATAATAGGGAATAGGTTTCTTCATAAACAACTCACGGATGTTGAGTGAAACCTTGTGCAACAAGCCTTTATTTACTTCATTATTTTTATTTCTTTTTCGAACAAATACCCACTTATGCCCTATGGGGTGCACATGGGGAGGCAAGCGACTTCTGAGGCCCAAGTACCTTTCTCTTATTTAGAGATAATAATTACGCTTCTATTGCATTCTTTCAATCTTTTCAATCGATCTTTTCTTTCATTCATTGACGTCTGAGCTCTGGATCAAGATCGATGATTGTGACAACTTTCTTTGCAAAATCAATGTCGACATTGGTCATTGTCTTATTCATAGATTCTCCAGAGGTCACAAAGTTTATAGCTATTTCTTCAAGGCGATTCTTCTAATGCTTCTACTTGCTCACCGCTGCTTTTAATTACGGAGCAAGTCCTTTAATGTTTGACTCGATGTGTGCGCACACATCCATCTTGATGTCTCCTTCATGGGAATGTTCAATTCTAGTATGCCTTTTACGAAGGTTCCATCTTGGTGCAGTCTAAACTGCTCCCTACAGTTACAGGGAACTTGGTGATCGGTATGTCAAGTCCTTCTTATCCTTTTTAGCCAGCGTCTCCGGTTACTTGGGATTCGAGGGCCCAGAGTTCTCGTCCTTCCAGAGGCCTTAGGACGGGATTAGGGATACCTTCATCGGTATTTCAACCCTCTCCGGTGCATTGCGTGCAGGCATATGCGACTTGGTCACGCTCTTCAAATCACTAAAGTGGTTAGGCAGTTGATTCGCTAATGCTTGCAAATCAATTATCTTCTAGACTTCAATTGTCTTCTAGACTTCAATATTTGCTTCACTAGTGCGCGGGTCATGTGCATGAATTCAATTATCTTCTAGACTTCAATTATCTTCTAGACTTCTTTATTTCCCGATATTTTCATCAAGGGGTTGATTTCCTCCCCCTAATGACGGGAAACTAGTCTCATCTAATATACTATCGGCGAATCGGGCGGTAAGCAAATCTCTCATCATAGGTTCAAAATACCTGATTATGGATGTTGTCACATAACCAGCGTATGTCCCAGACTTTCGGAGAAAGCCCATTGCAATTCGCTGTGGTAATGGTATAGGTATATAAACCTTGCAACCAAACCTTCAAAGATGAGAAGTTTTACATCTTGACCCTTGCGCTAGTTGCATAGGTGAATGGATGTTATATGCTTGGTGGTCTAAAATTGATGAGAGTTCTTTGCGGCGGATCAAGTGTCCCCAACATGCAGTTGGTAAATTACAATTCTTCAAAAGTGGCCAGGCAATAAATTTAATCCTTGTAATTAATGCCTCTGCTGGTCCATTCCGGGTGTGGACATGCGGTAGAGAATGCTCAACTTTAATTCCCATTGCCATACTATAATCATCAAATGTCTTTGAAGTAAATTCTCCAGCGTTGTCCATTCTGGTGGACTTCACATGATGATCAGGGAAATTGTTCTTCAATTTTAACTATCTGTGAGACTAGCTCTGCAAAAACGTAGTTTCTCGTAGATAATAAACATACATGCGACCATTTCGAGGAAGCATCGATGAGCACCATAAAATACCTAAATGGCCCTTACAGGGGCTGTATAGGACCGCAAAAAGTCTTCCTAGATACGGTCCAGGAATGTAGGGACTTCATCCTTCGCTTTCAGAGCAGAAGGTTTAGTAATTAAATTCCCGGTGGCACCTGTAGGGCACACAAAATCTTCCTGATTCGGGAAATTCTTTACATTGACATTATGTCCTTATGAATTGTTAATTATATTTCTCATCATTCTAAGACCTGGGTGGCATTATCTATCATGCGAGAGATAGAAAAGGTTGAGCTTCAAATCGGTTTTCGAGGCGGTATAAATTTGCGGTGCCTTAATATTAGTGTAGTATAGCCCAGATTCATATGAAGGAAGTCGTTCTAATACCCTTTTTCCATGTTCTTCACGCTTTGTAATGAGCAGGTATTCTTTACCATACTCTTTTTCAGTCTCTACATGGAGACCGTTAGTGCGAATATCCTTAAATCTTAAGAGAGTTCTAGTCGATTCTGGGTACAACGAGGCTTCTTTAATGACCAAAGTTGTGCCCATTATGGGTATAATTGAGTCCCTTCCTGAGCCTATTATACAAGTATCGCTGCCTGCGATTGTCGTAAGACTACCAGCATTCTTGCTGATCGACCGAAAGATTTTCGTCTCTCTCAA
Organism: Phyllostachys edulis; assembly: GCA_036346405.1. Classification (NCBI taxonomy): domain Eukaryota; kingdom Viridiplantae; phylum Streptophyta; class Magnoliopsida; order Poales; family Poaceae; genus Phyllostachys; species Phyllostachys edulis. Next base: position 622,353 of record CM070554.1, on the reverse strand, counting down.
GATGGTATTTATTGTGCTACTACCGGCTAAGCACACTTCCTTCAATAGGGCGCCACACGCGTTCTAATATAATGTACTTTATTAATATGTAGCAGAAAGCAAGCAACACATAAATAAAATACTTCAAATATCAGAACATAACTTGTTATTATAAATACGGGAATAAGTCTTACAGGACTCGTCATAAGAATTTAATGCTTTGCTCTACTAGAGCTTGCAACCATTATTCAAAAATAATTCAATGTTTTGCTTCAATTACAAACTGCAAGTTACTATAAAAGATCCAAGTGCAATGCGTGCACTAAATCGAATCAGCGAAGTATTCAGAAACTTTTGCCTCAATCTGCTCCATGGAGATCTTCTCCTTTTGGGCAACTTCTGGTACGTGGCATGCGATGTCGAGAGGAGGGATAATGGAAATTTCTTTGCTAAGGTGTCCACATCCATGAGTGCAACCAATGGGTGTGGATCTTTCGCGCCTGCAATGGCGAGGTGTGCCTCGTGCTGTCCTATGCCCTTCTTCTTAGACTGGAAAGCATTAATAACGTGCGACTCACGACCTTACCCTTCTTACTCCTCTCCTTCGTGAGAGGCTTTATCACCTTGTAGCTGCGAGCATTGGCTTCATGGCCAACATTGCTACTAGGTGGCTATGAGATGTAGTTCTTCCTTAGAACATTATCTTAAGCTTCTGCAACTTGCATAGTGTCAATTAATGTGGCATACTCTGTGTAGCCGTCTTGATGGTAGTTGCGTGCGGATTGCACCGTATTTGGGTGAAAGGTAGAAAGAGTCTTTTCAATCTTCTGCATATCCGTGATTACATTATCACAGAGTTGAAGACTTGTACAAATTCTGACCATGTTGGGTTGGTTCTTCGAACTCCTGGTTCGTGATGCCACTCATTTCCATATTCATACAGGTAGTTCATAAGATTACTGCTAGTAATTCACATAAAATGGTTGTAAAATTCTCAAAATGCTCTTCGAACTCCCGGTTCGTGATCTCGTACTTTTCTATGCATTTTTCATGATTTGCTGCTATTTTCAGTGATTAAAAGTAATTTAAACAATCACAAATAATCAAAACAGTAAATACAATAAATAAATTACATAGAAATAACAATAACATAGTTAAATATGCTTCAAATGCAAAAATTGATTCAAAACTTGAATTCCCGAGGCCTTTTTCTACTGGAAAAAGGACTTTAGGGGTTAAAACGCAAAAATTTCAGTTCAGAGAAAAATATTCGCGTAATTTCAGAGAGTCCGATGGCCTTCTTGTAAAAAAATCCTTATTCGCTTAAGGATCTCCGTGATTTTCAGAATTACGAAGGGCCTTTTTGCAAAAATCTCTTTTTCTTTTCGGTTTTTTTTTTCTTTTTACCGAATTTGTTTGCTTTACCCGTTTGGGCCGGTCGGCCATTCTTTCCATGTCCATGCCTTTCTTCAATTTGGACTTGGCCCGTGCCCGTGCTATCTTCTATTTGGCCCATGCTGGTTCGTGGAGGCACCAGTGCACCACCAGACGCTTCAGGTTTCCTGGCTGTTGCTATGTGGCGGCTCGAGAACTGGCGTGGCAAACTCTGGCGGCTTGAGCTAGCGCCGGCGGCTCCGGCCTTGGGCGAAGCGACATAGAAGCGTGATGGCTTGGCTGCGGCGGCAGCGTCTTGAGTGCAGCGGCGGCAATGCAATGGGCTGGCCCGTAGTCTGGCCGCGCCAGCGCCAGCCAGCGGCGGGCAATGGCCTGGCGACGGCGGCGGCTTCCGTCTGGCGGCGGCGTCTCGCCTTCCCGGCGGCGGCGGCACGGCGCGCTCCGCCGGCACCGGCGGCCGGGCGGAGGTGAAGCTGGCGGCGGTGGCCGTCTTGAAGCGGCAGCGGCTCCCTTTGCTCCTTTTTTTTTTTCTTCTTGGTGGTGGTCGGTGCTCTGTCTTGTGAGCGAGCAGTGGCGCCTTGAAGGCGGCGGCGTTCTTGCGTCTTGCGCTTCAAGCGACTCATTGCGGCTTCTGGCCGTGGGTGGCGCGTGCGACAAAGGCCATGCGGCGGCTTAGGGCCGCGATTTCTCTTCATGCAATCAATTACTGTTCATACATGCAAACTATTCGTGCGATACAATGCGATGTAGTGCAATCAACATCGGTTCTTTTGTGCAATCTACCCATCGACATTGTGTCGGCGACTTCAAGTCGGCTCACGGTAGATTAGAACGGATTTGCAACTTCCAATCTACGGTACAATCGACATCCAATCTTTCGTGCAATCTACCCATCGACATTGTGTCGGCGACTTCAAGTCGGCTCACGGTAGATTAGAACGGATTTGCACCGTAGAAACCAATCTAGAAAGCAAATTTGCAGAATTGAAAGCAATCTAGAAAAACGATTTAATCTACGAGCATCGTTCATCGACGGTTACCTTTCGATCCGAGTAAAGTAGGCCTAGAATTAGGCCGGTGTCGATCGTGCTGATAACGTGTTGAGTAACCATCGCTGGCGAGTCCAGTCCGAACGACCTCGTAGACAAGCGTAGAATCGCTCAGAACAATGCAAGAACATAAGAATAGAATAATAGATTGAACACAGAGATATAGAGGGTTTCTTGCTTCTCTTTATTTATTTATTAATCGATCAATCGCCTTCTGATGAATAGCCTTTATTTATAGACTACGACCTCTTTAGGGTTTGGGATAGGGAGCCCATACATGGACCGGCTTCTAGGCCAGATCCATAGTTTCCCAACAGTTGCTACATAAGAAATACCCATTTACCCTTGGAAGCCATACTTTGCGCAGAGAGAGAAGGAACCGTGCCTGCGCCAGCACCATTCGTGGTCGTGGGTGCCCTGAAAGGAAAGGAAGCCGCTAGCTCATTGTAAATCGCATTTGCTGGTCGATGCCTTGCAGCCTGTGTCACAAACACACGCGAAAAATACGTCTCAAATTACGTACGTCGATCGAGCGAAATGCGGTGCTACTGTCTTGCAGTTGCAGTTTCAGCTTCGATAAGCATGAGGGACAGATAAATTAAGAACTCTAAATAACAACCTCGGGACCTAAATTTCAGCCATGCAGTGGCATATTGCAGAAGATTCAGCAAGGCCTTAATTATCTTCCTTTGGACTGGAACCGAAAGTTTCAGAGTAAACACTATGAGATCTAGGGCACATATTTGCCGACTATCGCGAACAACCTCCTAAACCCTGGTTTGTAACGGGTGCAACCTCCCTCCCTGCACTGCAGGTCCCAAGATTTCGTCAAGAAGGCGCCACATCCCTGATGTAACCAACCGCTAGTCGTGGGTAATCCAGCTCCAAGATGGAATCATTGTGGGCAAAACCGCACCGCGAATCGAAGGAAACGCACAGGACAGAATCTTGCCGGGGGGTAAAGAAAGAAAGGGGCAGACCTTGGAGAGGGCGAGCCGCCAGGCCATGGACGAAGAGGCTGAAGAACCCTCCTCGGCGTATAGAAGAAGACGACGAAGAGCAGTACGTAGTGATCGGAGCCTGGCAAAATCTCTGTGATTTTGCGCCCCAAGGCCCAGCCAGAGTCGAATAATGCCCGTGGGCCGCAGAGAAGAAACGGAACCGCCGGCTGCTGAGAATTTCCCTATACCCGTGACGTGACGGGTTTTACCGGACTCAGCTGGATCTGGACGCATGAGGCGGATGCTTCTCTGCACTGCATTACCAGCCCGTTGGCTCATTCATTTCCCCTCCTCCGTAAGAGGCGGATGAGAATTGACTAGAGCCAGAGCCAAACTTGCGCGCGTCTGTCAAACCAATTTACTCAGTGAGCACGACACTGACATTAATTACTACGTAGGAGCACTACCGTATGGAGTACATGCATCCCCTTTGATTGAGCTCGCTAGCTAGCTGAATCTGAATGCATCCCCTTTGATTGAGCTCGCTAGCTAGCTGAATCTGAATGCATCCCTTTGATTGAGCTCGCTAGCTAGCTGAATCTGAATGCATCCCCTTTGATTGAGCTCGCTAGCTAGCTGAATCTGAATGCATCCCATTGATTGAGCTAGGTGAATGATGCCTGAATCTGAATGCATGCCTGGCTTCACTGTTGCAGCACAGCAGTCCCCTCCCCTGAATCCTGATCGAGTCGTCAGTACCGAGTACGCGGTCGAAGAGGCGTAGATGGATGGATCGAGTACGCGGTCGCTCGCTCGCTCGCAGCCAGCCGTATATATGCTTCTCGATCTTCTCTTCTCCTTGACGAATGGGATTAGCGCAACGCAAACGCAACTCGGATTGCTTGCACCGCACGCATCTCGCGCGATCGATCTGCTACGTACCTAGCTAGCTAGCACTCGATCGATTGGTCCTTGTAATTAAAGTCACTTAATTTTTTCCCTTGTAACTTATGAATGGAATGTCGTTCGAGAAAAAAACTAGAAGCGGTACTGGCCAGAGCACTGCTAGCTTAATTATGTGCTGCATGCTTTAGCTAGCTATTTGTCGCTGTACAAATCAAGCAAACACACAGATCAAGCTAGCTAGCTAGGCTGGAGTTGACCGGACAAGACGTACGGCGACCGGGTAAAAATTAAAGACCGCAAGCTCTGACGGTGGTTTATGGAGTACTACTCTAGTAGATGGCGACGTACCCAACAATTAATTCAGTCATCATTCATGCATAAACCAGCTAGTTAAGCCAGTTGACAATTCACTTATTTATACTCTAGCTAGTAGCTGGTCTAATTACACCCTAGATGCATGGACAGATCCAATTAAGCCAGCTTAACTGGTTTTTTTTCCTTAGAAAAAGAATCCAACACTACTACAGAAAGGCTAATACTGGACGTCTCATCACAGACGGTTGACCAAAACCGTCGGTATTACATTCAATCGCGAGCGGTTTTGGTTTAGAGGCCGCTGCGTACTCTTTAACTAACGCTAAAAATAAATGCGTGAAGAGGCAATATCACGAGCGGTTCATTTTAAAAACCGTCAGGTATCACGAGCGGTTCAACACGCACCGTCTGTGATATTAATCGATATCCTGAGCGGTTTTTAAACACAACCGTCTGTGAAGTATCACGAGCGGTTACGACAAGAACCGTCGTGATATTAATTAATATCCTGAGCGGTTCTTAACAATAACCGCTCGTGATAATATCGCTCTGACTCCACGGTCGTCGCCATCGCTTCGGCTCCCGTCGTCTCTTCATCGCCGATCTTGCTGCGTCGTTAAATCGCCAATCCGCTTGGCTCGATGCTTCTCTTCGTCTCACGCTCGAATTTATTCCTTGTTTGATAAAAAGGATCATCCGCCATCCAAGATGATCATCCCATACTTATAAATTTAAAAAGCAAAATGGTCGCCTCTTCCTCGTCGCCGCGACCGATGGCCTTCTGGCCTCACTTGTCGAGCACCTCTCTCGGTGTAGGTTGAGCCGTCTTTGCGGAAGAACACTTGTTTGATCAGCGGTGTCTTCGCTCCTCTGCCGGCGGAGAATTTGCGGAGCGGTGGCAACCACCTTCCGCCGTCTTGACATCCTCCTCCGCCGTGTCTTCCGGTGATCTCCCACTTCGGTAGCGTTCTGGCGTCATCGGCGTAGTCCTCCAAAACGGCGTTGCCGTCTCCGGAGGCTTGCCGTCACTTGGGCTGTGAAATCGAGGCGGCGGCGGCCGTCTGACCGGCCGATACCCTCAAGCAAGGAAGAGAGCCTATGGGCTCAATTCTTCTTGGTTCAACGATCTGAGGTCTTGGGAGACACTTGAGCAATGCGTCGGTAGTGGGCGCATTCGAGCTTCATTCACGATGATCGAGAACCGTCCAATCTTAAGCCGCCGCTTATGAAGTATTGAAGGCGGAGATAGCGACCTACCTCCGCCACTAGAAAAACTTTGTTTTATTTATAGGTTTTACTTTTTAAATCTTTTTGTAGCGGTTAACCCATATTGTTTGGCCATATATATGAAAATTTCAAAATAAAAAAAAGTTTGGAGGTGAAGTTACTATATTTAATTATATGTTGAATTATTGCGCTATCTCTCTCTCTCTATATATATATATATATCGAGACGGTTTTGTGGAAAAACAAAATCTAGTTTGGAGGTGAAGTTACAATTAATATTAATTATATCGAGCAAGCGCGTCAGCAGGTAGGGTGGGCGCATTTCGAGCTTCGTTCACGATCGAGAACCGTCCGATCCGACACCGCCGCCTATGAAGTATTGCGAGATGGAGATAGCGACCTACCTTCGCCACTAGAAAAACCTTGTTTAATTATAGGTTTACGCTTTTTAATATAAACACGTAATTTCTTCACATGTCATGTAAGTGTATATACTTGAAAAAAACATTTCACGGACGGTTCCATAATGGAACCGTCGTGATATATCCCATATCACAGACGGTTCCATTATGGAACCGTGCGTGATGATATCAGCACGGTTCCATAATAGAACCGTCTCGATAAGTCTTTATAAGTAGGAGCTAGCATAGCTTGCCGCTAGGGTTTGCGCTCTAACTTCGTCACTCCCCGGCCGCCTTACTCTCGTCCGTTCCTCCTCGTTCTTCTTGGCGCGCCATTCTTCCGTCGCCGAAGCGGTTGTAGCATCTGGTGACCTTGCAAAAGACACTCGTGCGATAAGAGTGTCTTTTGCGGCGTCACCGTTAATACTCTAACTTCTGATGACGCCCAAACTCTCGTCACTCCTCACTCCCGGCCGCTAGGGTTTGCGCCGCCTAACTCCGTTCCCTCCCCACCTCGACGCCGCTCTCGACCTCGTCGCCGTCCGCCCAGACCCCTTTGCGCCACGCTAAGGCTCTGGCCGACTTTGCTTTCCCATCCTCCCTCTATTCTCCTCTAGATCTGTTAGCTTAATGTCTTTTGTTGAGTTTGATTTTTATGCATGAGCCTTAAGTTGTGTCGATGTTTGTGTGATTTATGCAAGGTAAAGGAAATGGATGAGGGTTGTCTTTGGTGGTGGGGTCGCCACCGTGGTTCTTGTTGTACTAAGGTCCTCTCTGTCTCTACCCTCCTTGCTCTGTGATGAAAATGGCTAGCTAGTGCTCTGCGATGGATCTTGAGGGCTACTCTTGGTGTGGTGGGTTTGGACACCCTTGGTCTTGTTCTCTTGCCGATGAACCGCTCAATGATGTTAATAGTCTTATCTTTGAAATTGAATTGATAATTAGTTCATATTAATAGTCCCTTGCTCGTGATGTAATGATGTAAATAGTCCTATCTTTGAAATTGAATTGATAATTAGTTCATATTAATAGTCCCTTGCTCTGTGATGTAATGATGTAAATAGTCCTATCTGAAATTGAATTGATAATTAGTTCATATTAATAGTCCTCTTCTTTGTGTGATGTAATGATGTCAATAGTCTTATCTTTGAAATTGAATTGATAATTAGTTTATATTAATAGTCCCTTGCTCGTGATGTAATGGTGTCAATAGTCTTATGCTGAAATTGAATTGATAATTAGTTCATATTAATAGTCCCCTTGTTCATGCTTGGGTCAAGTTCTCCTACCTCTTGCGTGCAGTCGTCCTACCATTCCATTCATAATCTCTTCTCTATAAAGTCTCCAGCGTTGGTGTTTGTGCCATTAAAACCGGCATCATATATATATTATATATATATTATTAAGTAGTCCTTAGCCACTTTAGGAAATTAGTCCACATGACATAGAAGAATGAGGCAGTATCCACGGGCAATCTCATTGAGCCCTTGCAAGTATAAAGTATGGATGCAAAGAGGCGGTCGGACATCCAATTACAGGATTGGGCGTCGCTATGTTGAAAAGTGGCGTTGATCTTAACTCTCTCGTAGGAAGTGGCATCATGTATTAGCAACCAACAATTCTTGAGCATGTAATTGTCTTTAAAGCCAACAAGAACACCAAGCAACAAGTTGAGAATTCTTTTGAAATATGAGAATGGTTGCTTGGTGTTCTTGTTGGGTTTAAAGACGATTACATGCTCAAATGGTTAGTTGCTAATATATGATGCCACTTCCCACCGAGTACTCAAAGATCAACGATACTTTCGAACATAGCGACATCCAATCCGTAATTGATGTCCGACCGCCTCTTTGTATCCATATTTCTTATATTTGCATGGGCTCAATGAGGTTGCCCGTGGCTACCGCCTCATCCTTCTCATGCATGATACGCATATCCCAAAGTGGTTTGAGGTTGAACAATATATATGTAATATATATATATGATGCCGATTTAATGGTATGTAGAAATATCATCAGAGCGGTTTGTGGATATGCACTTATCACGACGGTTTGTGGTTGAAACCGTCGTGATATGATATCACGCAGCGGTTTGTGGTTTGTATGTGATATCACGCAGCGGTTTGTGGTGAAACCGCTCGTGATATATGCTTATCGCATGACGGTTTGAACCTGGCCGTGCGCGATATGACCTCATGTCATCATCGACCCATAAACTCGGGCGGCTCACGAAACCGTCTGTGATGACGTTTTTGAACCGTCTGTGAAAGCTTTTTCTGTAGTAGTCAAGCAGCCTTTACGTGCGTGCGTGTTTGCCGTGGCAGAAATAATCTCCAGGTAAATTCGTAGGCGTGACCTTGCCAACTGTAAATTAAAGGGGCGTACATATATACATTCGTGCATGACGAAAGCATGCATACACGTACGCATGCATTAGTACTAGAACTGGTATTATCACAGCGTTCAAGTTAAGATCTTCTGATATTCGCACTATATATTTACTCACCCTTAATTACTGGAATATGCATGGGTTAGTCTATGTTGTTGTTCTTGAGGGCCTTTTGAGTAATTTCTCATTTGAGAAAAGAATAAACAGAAAAAGAAAAAAAGGAAAGATGTGGGGCCCACCGGTCATTGAGGTAGAGGGAGGATAAGGTTGGAGACATTGTCTCCAACCCTAACCGAAGCGTCTTGACATTGGGGCTTAGCCCGGCTGGCGGCGTCTGGCGGCTCGTCTTGCGATGGCCTTGAGCCGTTAGTGACAACAAAGAGGCGGTTCTCCTCCTCCTTCTCTAGAAAGGCCGGCTCCTCTCATCTTCTCCGAGACCGCGATTTTTGAGTTAGATCCTTCCGATTTGGTCTTCCTCTTCCCTACCGATTTGTGTTCGATTTTGGATTCTCGGAGCTCTCGCGCCGCTGTGATTATCACAGTGCCATCGGAAGTGATGACGAAACCCTTCTCCTTGCTCATTCTGTTGGTTCCCTCATGCGCCCTTTCTCCTTTTGGATGTTCTGTGAGGGTTTCTTGGTTCTGAGCGCTTGGAGGAAAGTTTCGGTGTGCTTTCTGGATTAATCTTGTAGAGGGAGAAGAAGACTTCAGTTTCTAGTTTTGGTGCTCTGTGGGTGCACTTGGCCAGCGCATCTCATTGGTTCTTGTGTGGCATCTCCTGTACCTCGGCTTCGTCTTTCGGTGTGTCCCAAATTACGAAGATTGGCATTATATCTCCGTCAACTTTGTCTGGAAATTTGCGGCACAGTGAGACAATTAGTTTTCTGAGACAACGCCTTTTGGCGTTCCTTGCCCGGTTCTTCTCGGCGACTTTGATTGTCATCGACTTTGTGAGTATCACAACATTCCATTTTAATTATCTCTTTGCATATGATCTGTTCTAGTTAGAGTTTCATACTGTGAGTAACTGTTTTCTACTGGAATATATTGCAAAGTGATGTGGTGGGCTTGGGTTTAATGCTCAATGATGATAATGGTCATATACTGAAACTGAATTGATAATTAGTTCATATTTGAGCTCTAATGTGTTGCTTACTGCTGCCACTTTGATCTTCTGTTTATCAATCTGTTACTTTTGGTTGTGCTTAGTTGAATTGAACCTTTTTAGTTATGTGATCTCTAGCAATAAATTATGCAGGTTCTTCTGATAGCCAAATGGCCTTATTGCTAAACTTGTGAATTGTGTTCCTTTTACACTGTAAATTCATCGAGTTATGTTGGCTGACTGGAGTGCTGTTTTGTGATCTTTTTGATCTCCTGTTGGTCGAAAGAATATACTGTTGTCTATTGTGTTTGAGATCTTTTGACAGATTAGTAAAGTATTATTTAGAGTTCAAAGTTTAAATTTATATCGTCATATTCAATTAGTGAAGAGTATAGACTAAAGTAGTGAGAAGGTCAAGATTAAATATTGAGCAACTCTACGTCTGAGAGCAATAACAAAATATTAAATCTGAGTATTATGCTGATTTTAATTGTCTACATGTTCTATGTTTTGAGTATATTATCTTGTTTAGATGACATGGAGGATTTACATGTTTATATGCTAATTTTTTCATTTAAATGCTACTGGAAATATGCTTTAATTATGATTAATATTGCTGGAATTAACTATGAATATTTGCTAAAACCGCTATATTTACAATAGTCTCTACGTACGTACTGTATAATGCAAATGGCTGCAGGCACGTACGTCCTGTATACTAATATATTGTGCTAGGGTTCCTAGCTAGAAAATTCCTGATGAACATATATAAGTCTTCAGGGAAATTAAGGCTGATGCTATGTGAAACTTGGATAGTCTTCAGGGAAAGAACGAACGAAATTAGAAAGAAACTCGGATAGCGCTGAACGATTCCATATACGACCGACATGACGTCCAGATGGAGAGTGGGAATACATCTTTTTTTGACTCGAATTTTAATCACACGCGTACCCTTGATTCCCTAAAAACAAGTGCTTAAATAATCCGGAGTTGACCAGAAATCAAGAGACCATATATCTCGAATTCTGACCCAAAAAAAAAGACATCAGGTAAAACCTTGGCATTTCTAGATTGCCCGCAGTAGCGGTTTGATTGATTGCGAGTCTGATCGCGACTTAAGGAATGAATTCATGGTCGTTTTTTCGTACGCGTATGGCATGTTAGCGACTTTTTTTTTTATTTCTCATATGACATTGTTGGCAGCTATAATAACAATTTTAGTTATCTCCTTACGTCAATACTAAAAAAAATAGCACCACGGAACTGTCGACCGACGCCTAACACCTCGTCAAGTCCGGTTCCCAGGGGCCGGACTCCTCTCCACCGTGTCCTAAAGGGCCGAACTCCTCCCTTACGCACCATGTGGCAAAGCCGGGGCTTTGGGGGTCGGACCTTGGTTGTCCGTGCCCCTGGTAGCTGCCCCCAACGAGCACAGGGCAATACCGCGACCCGCAGCGTCTGATCTCGGTAGCACGTGCCCAGAGACGCGGTGCTGCAGATCGTCTGGTATTGCCCTTCGCGCTCGAAAACTGTCGATTGGTCGTGGCTAGTGGCATGGACATGATTTTAGTTCACCAGTAACTCAAGAGTACTTTCTGAGCACAGTAACATTTCGTTGCTAACGATTACTGCAGCATAGCAGCAACTGCACTTAATGTTGTTTTCATAATGTTAGGCAGAAAAAAACAGTTGTGGGTGAATTGATGACCTTTGTAATTAGGTAAGAGCGAACTAGCATGACAAATGTTTTTGATCTTTTGGATTTTGATTATCGAGACTCGATTCCTGGTATCCATCGATCGTTTTTTGGTTTTACTTTCTCAAAGTTAAATTAAGCTCCAAGAAGTACTGGTCTTCAGAGAGGCACATCAATATAGAGTACACTCGATTTAAAAAGGGTGCAAAATAGCACTCTCTTCACTTTAGATATTGTGATTAAGCTTCTGCTATAATGGTCATAAATTAGGCTTCTAAAAATGCTGGAGGAAGGCTTAAGGTTCTCAACACAAATGGGCCTTAAACACTGAGCAAGATCCTATTTGAGCTCTGCAAGAGTGAACAACAATTTGGTTCTATGTAAAATAGTCAGCAGGGGGAACGTACTCAAATGGGATCGGTGGCTTATCAGACATTTTGGCAGCAAACATGTTCAAAGTGTTATACTATGAGTCTCATGGCACAAACAAGCATGCATGGAGAAGTCCTAGCTCACTGTGCTTGTGTGCTATACTGCCATGCAAATTTTAAAAATACAGTTTTGCAAACCCGTCCTTATGCATTGACCACAATTGAGCATATCTGCCAGCAAAGAGGTTAAAGCACGTATGATCAGCTGCAACTGATCCACTGTGCTATTTTGTAACTTTGCTATCACATATCGATTTTAGCAGGTTTTTCCAACCAATCTTACCAATGTATGATGTATCAACATTGTTCATATATCATCACCATTCACCAGTGTTCTCACTTCAGCTCAGTTATTCGTGAGCTAATTAAAATCATGGCCAAGCCACGAGCTAGGTCCGACCCTAGAGCCTGGATTTGCCATGTAGCGCGTAAGGGAGGAGTTTGGCCCCCTAGGGCACGGTGCAGGGACCGGCAGCTCTGTGAGATTATTTTTGGCATTGACATTGGGAAATAGTTAAAACTAGAAACCTGAGAAGACGACAACCGCCGCCGTCTAAGAAGACAAAGACACTCGTACGTCATCTACACCCGCTCCCCCTCACCATAGCATCCTCCTCCTCCTGGACGTCGATGAAAAACTCCGCCCACCTCGACCACGCCACGCGCTTACGAAGGGGGTGAGAAGAACAGCGATGAGGAGGTGCCAGGCCAGGTGGCAGAGGGGGTTATTGGTTGGGCTAGACCGGGGTAGGGGAGTGATTGTGCTAGGCCGAGAGAGAGAAGGATTGGGTTAGAACGGGAAGGTTGGGTGTATGTCGTACCAGGCCGGCCTAAGCGCGGCCCAACTGTCCATGTCGTGTCGTGCCGTCCAACGGACCGTATTCTCAGCCCCGATCCGGCCCGTCGTTCGTGCCATACCGGCCCGACCCATCATGTGCCGTGTCGTGCCGATCGGGCTTCAGATCGGCCGGAAAAATCACGGTCCAAATCCTAGCTCTACGCGAAAGGGTTGCTATTACGGTCATCAACAGTGACACGTGAGCTCGTCGCGCGCTGGCCGATTTAAAGAAGTCAAACCGATTGGCTAGCTAGTACAGTATCCATTTATAGATTGCCGTCAGGCGTGCATATGTGCATCAATGTTGGTGCGGCGTCCAACCAACTTTTTCCACCTGTGCATTGATTGATTGATTGATTCGTGTGGTCGTAGCTCGCAACGCTCCAGCCTCGCAGCATTCGATTTCGATAGGCACAGCGAGCGTTTATTCATATTCATTGATTGATTATGTGCGATATAAAAATGTGCAGTCCCGATCGTGATTGCTGGATGCAGCGTGCAGTGCGACAAAAAGAGTGCACTTAAAAAATAGTTTCTTCAAAACCTGCTTTAGCAGTCTTTAGCTCTGAGTTATATGCTCGCATCCCAGTCCAGTTGGGCAGTCGTATATATGTTTTTGCTCTAGCTGGACAAGATAGATGCGTCGCCATCCATGCATACTAGCTACAATACTCTACGACTAACGAAATGCGTCAAGTCAACATGCGAATACATACATACATACACACTAATAAGAGTTGTACACACACACTCTCTGCTCATGTGGCTCATGTAGTCCATGAGGTCCACGTAACCCATGTTTATGTATATACACCTTCTCAATAATGAATAAGATGTATAGCTGTGAAATAGTAAAACCCTAGTCTCAACGTTTCTAACATGGTATCAGAGCTATCTCCAACACTAATCATATTTCCATAAGTCGTCGCCTCCTCCTCCGCCACGGACCGACGAGCCCCGAGCCCCTCAAGTGCAACTCCTCACCTCCGGATCTCTGGATCTATTTCGTGCTCGTCGCATGGAGGCCACCACCTCTCTCGAGCTCATCGCTTGGAGGCCGCCGCCTCTCCAGATCTGCACCGCCGGAGCCCTTGCTCTCCCCGTGGGTCCTCTGTGATGCTCTTCCCCTGCTCCGCTGACCCTCCTCTGCTTGGAGCTGCAATGCTCACCCTGCTCCACCGACCCGACGCTCTCCCTGCTCCACAACGACCCTCCTTTGCTTGGAGCTTGTCGCCTGGAGCTCGTGAGTGCACGACTCTGGGACACCATCGATGACACGACTCCGGGACACCATCGATGGCACGACCTTGTCGTTTGCTTGGCGGGAATATAGTAGCTCAGATCGGGTGCACACCGGAGTCGGGGACGAAGGAGAACGCGATCAAGCTACAGGACTCCTGGGGCTGCATTGAGCAAAGGAGAGGGATGAGTAATGCAAGAGGATCAAAATGATGCGAATGTCGTGGGCGAGGAATCTCACCGGAGCGGCGAAGCTGCGGAGGCACGCTCACCAGCGTCGAGAACGACACTCTCGTTCCCGGCGAAACAGAGCACAAGATGCTCTGATTCTGTGCGGGAAGCGAGAATGGCGAGCTAAGGATCTCGTGACATGGTGAGGACCTGCCCAATGGGCGAGCGGGAAATTCAAATGGAATTCGGAATTTCCAGAAAAGGCTGAGACCTTTGCCAAATTGTTAAACCTATCAGACAGGCTCGAAAATTTATGAAATTTTTTGTAGAGGCTTATAACACCTTGTAGTTTCGTGTGTAAAATTTTCAGGTTTTTATCTTTCTTGTGATTTTCTTGAAAATTCTTACAAATTGTTGTTTGCATGTAATTTCACTATTTGATTTATACAAAGGTTCACAAACCATGCTAAAATAGTTTTCCACCAAAAAACATGCTCAAAATCAATTTTCCACTTATTTTCATTATACTTTCCTAAAATTAGGATTTTTAGGATGTTATAGACGCGGCTGGCGCGACTCTTGTCGGCGCGCAGTGGCCATGGCGGGACCGCTGGGTGGGCGACGGTCCAGAGTGCAGGGGTGAGCCAGGCCCGGCACGGCCCTAGTCTTCATGAGTCGGCCCGAAAAGCCCTGGCCCAATGCCAGGTCTAGCGGTGCCGGATAGAGATTGCAGTGCGCCACTGCTGGGACGTCCGTCCTGTTGTCCTGCTCCGCTCCTGCTCCTGCTCCTGCTCCTGGAGTAGTGTGTTCGACAAGACAAATTACTAGGTGGGATAAGGACTCAGAGAGGAGGAGGCGACTCGCGCGGGCACGCGGTTTTACCGGGAGGAAAGTTGCTTGCGTCCGCGACTCGCGCGCGCGATCAACGACCACCCAACCCAACCCGCCCTGCGCGCCATCCCATCTCCCACCGGTAGGTAAACTTGACTAGTTGCTGCCTAAGCGCCCTGCAAACTTGGACTCGGACATCACATGCTGCCACTATCGCCGCGCCGTACTGTCATCGCTCCTCCGTCTCGATCGCTGCGCTGCATCCATCCATCTATACTATATATATATATATATATATATATATATATATATATATATATATACCCCGCACCGCACATTCATCTCCCTAGTTGTCTCCATCCATCTCCCTTGATTCCAAGATCAAACCATTTCTGTACCTCAGGTACGTCCCAACAATTCGTTAATCAACTCCACCTTCTTCTTCTTCTTCCTCGTGCAGTTTCTGCTCTGCTTCTGAGGAAAAGTTGGATTCTCGGGGGTTGGTTTCTGAGCTCTTCTTCCTTGGTCGATCTTCATATATATGGCTCTAATTTGCTTTCTTCTTGGCTTGGCAGGCAGGGCAGGCAATCCCCAAATTCCACGATCCCTTCTTTGGCACTCGACGCGAGCAGTGCAACCAGGAAGGATAAATTGAGGATCCATGACTCTGAGCTCGCCGACGGGGATCGACAGGAATGCCGCCTCGCCCAAGCTCCTCGGCCCCAGCTGGGAGGACGCTGCCATCCCCATGGGACCCATGAAGATGCTCAGGACCAACTCCTCCAACAAGATCGCAACAGCGACCAACCTCCAGAGGGACCTCCTCAGCTTCAACACCTGGGAGGCCCCGTCGTCGCCCATCCGCCGCATCAACGGCGCCAGGCCGGGAAGGCTCGCGCTCCAGAGCCCCACCTGCAGGAGCATGGCCGCTGCTATCGCCTCTGCGTCTCCAAGATGCAGGCCCGATGCTCCTCTCCCTCCCGCCGAAACGTTCTGCTCCCCGAGGCCTCGCCGCGAGCTCGACGAGGCGGCCACCAAGGTGCAGAAGGTCTTCAAGGGCCACCGCACGCGCCGGACCATGGCCGACTGCGCCATCGTCGTCGAGGAGCTCTGGTGGAAGCTCTACGACTCGGCGTCCCTCGACCGCAAGTCCATCTCCTTCTTCCGCGAGGAGAAGCAGGAGACGCCGGCGTCCCGCTGGGTCAGGGCCGGCAAGCGGATCGCCAAGGTCGGCAAGGGCTTGTCCAAGGACGACAAGGCCCAGAAACTCGCACTCCGCCATTGGCTCGAAGCAGTAAGCTCTAATTAGTGCATGCATCTACCTAATTAATCGCCAACGTACAGACAGCTAGCTAGCTCACTCTGTATCTTCTTTCTGGTCGACCTTTACTGCAAGGATTCTAATCTGTTTGCTGATGTCTTTGATGCTCTTCTAGATCGACCCGTGCCATCGCTACGGGCACAATCTACATCTCTATTACGACATCTGGTTCCAGAGTTCCAGCACAGAACCATTCTTCTACTGGTAAGTAATCCACTTAGCAATGTGTCATAGCTGTCGGAAACAACTGCACTACTGTTGCTCTCATTTTTGTTTCTGTAATTGTGTACGAGTAGTATCCTTTTGCTGAGAATCCTTTGCTTTGTGATGTCGTCAGGTTGGATATTGGAGCCGGAAGGGAGATACATCATCCAACCTGTCCGAGAAGCATGCTTCATTCGCAATTGATCACGTACCTCGGAATGGTACGTGGCCCTCCTCTCAAACTTCTTTCTTTTTCCTCTCTGAATAACTGGGCCTGCAGAATTGGTGTATTGTATTGATAATAATTTGTCTAAAGCCGTTAATTTTGCTTTCTCGTTGCATTACAGAACGAGAGGGCTGCTTATGAAGTCATTGTGGAAGACGGGAGGTTAATGTATAGACAAAGCGGAGTTCTTGTGAACACCACTGAAGACTCCAAATGGATATTTGTGTTGAGCACAACCAGGTCACTGTACGTCGGTCAGGTACTTTCGGTGCCTCACGCTCATCTTCTTTTTGCATGTATGAGTATGACCCTATGATAGTCACTCATATATGACGGATCATTCCTAAAGCCCTTTTTTTTCTTGTTTGTTTGTTTGATCGATCTCTGATGAGCAGAAGAAGAAGGGGCAATTTCAGCACTCCAGTTTCCAGGCTGGTGGAGCTACTTCAGCGGCTGGAAGGCTGGTTGCCAAAGAAGGCGTTCTTAAGGTATATAAGCAGTTGCCTGGGTAGCTTCTCATCATGTAAGTCATGCAATAGCAGTATAGCATTGAACGATTGATTCCTCTTTCAGGCCATCTGGCCATACAGCGGCCACTACCTCCCGACCGAAGAGAACTTCAACGAGTTCATCAGCTTCCTGGAGGAGAACAATGTTGATCTGACCAACGTCAAGGTAAGCTTACTTTTTCATTACAGCAAAGGCATTACTTCAACATTTGATTTCTTGTATGTTGGTCTGATAAATACTGTCTTGAATCTTCAGAGATGTTCGGTCGACGACGACGTGTACCCGTCGTTCAACAAGACCACGGACGAGCCATCACAAGAAGCTGAGAAACCCACAGAGGCAACACATGGCGAGGTTCCAAGCATCAACGCAGAAACTGAGGCGCCTGAGGTGAAGGAAACCGACGGAAGCGAGGAAACGGCGGCGGCGCCGAAGCTGGGCCGCTGGCCGTCGGTGAAATGGACGACCGGCGCCGGCGCGCGCATCGGCTGCGTCCGGGACTACCCGGCCGAGCTCCAGAGCAAGGCTCTTGAGCAGGTGAACCTGTCACCGAAGGTGGCGCCGGCGAGCAAGGTGCCGATCCCGTCTCCCCGGCCGAGCCCGCGGGTCAGGCTGTCGCCGCGGGTGCAGTACATGGGCATGATGCCCAGCCCCAGCGTTCGGCCGTTGAAGCAGCAGTGCCTCGGCATCCGGACGCCGACGGTGCACCTCACGCTCCCCAAGCATAAGTGACCCTGAAGATCAGAAGATGGCTACAACTTACACCAGAGACTGAGGCATGACAATTTTTTCCCAGGACCCCCAACCCAAGTGCATGAACCTTCATGCACGAGTGTAAAGAGCTAGCGATATGTACAGTCTGAATTATTCTTTTCTTCTGTTTCTGAACAGGGAGTGTTCTTTGAATAATTCTTCTGTTTTCTGAACAGAGTGTTCTTTGCAGAATCGTTTCAAGCCGAAGAACTTATATTCTACCCGTACGTTTCATCTTGTGTTTTGAATCAGTAAGCCAACACCTCCTGAGTCGCCACGAACTTGTTGATCTCTTCTTTTACCTTTTCTGTGCGGAATCTACCCTTACGTACGAAGAGGTGTTTAAGAAAGTTGAGGTTGACCATGACAGAGACGTTACCACTCCACGACGAACTTGGAATGTGAACGAAACAGCAGCCGCCGCTTTCGGTCTTCCCGAGGCAAATCTCAAGGGCACCTGCAGCTCAAGTCAACAGGCGTAACTTTATTTTATTTTTTGTTAGAGCACGTAACAATAGTATAGCGTCAGTTGTTTATAAGATTTGCTGCTTTCTTTCTGCTGGATCGGCCGATCACGTTGAGGGTCCTCCACTCCTCCCCCTAAGCTCGGGGGCTCCGGCCACCCAAACCCAAACCCTAACTCGCGCGCGTCTGGTGAAGACAACGGTACCGCCGCCGGCTGGTGAAGAATCTCCACACCACACATGATCTAAAGGCGTGAAAATCTACTGGATTTTTAAAAAGGCGGCTATGTTTGAGCAAAACCGTTTTATTAATCCTCAAAACAAGATAAGGCATCGTGGCAGCTGAGTCCACACCTACGACAGCATTGAGCTAAGCACAAAGCTTCCATTGGAACGATCAGTCATTTTACCAACTCTCTTACTGCTCTGCCAATGACCAGGACGCATCTCCAGACCTAGAGGAAAGTTCCTCGTACAATGGCATATCATATAAAATTAGACCATCTCAAGATAAACGCACGATATACTCTCTCTAAAGTATCAACATGTCATGCCTCGTCGCCGGCGGCAAGCCCAGATTGAGGCCAAACGAATTTGGCATCACACAATCGACAGAAAAGGGGAAAACATAGAAAGGAGAAGGGGAAATGTTGATTCAATTCATTTCTTCGATAAACTTCAGGTTACCCGACTTGGGGATTTAATACCCTTGTCAAGACACTGCCATTGGACCCATGGTCTATGGACTCATTCCACCGCACTCCAACTCACTTACTCTACACCCTCTTTTGACGGCCCCACTCGTCAGCCAATGTTCTAATCTCCTTCTTCAGTGCATATGCGACACTTCCACCCTCGAAAAAATCTGCTTGTCCTCAAGCAGAGGCAGTAAAATGCCATTGAAACATTGAATCCTCCAACCTAATAACAAATTCTGGCAGCAGATTTGACCCCTTGAGGATACTCTCAAATAGCTGTCTCGCAGGTAAGGGCATTCCCAAAACAAGTTCCAAATCATCCCTTCCTAACTTGACAGAAGCTGCAAGCTCTCTTCTCTGATGTAGCATACAAAACCACTAAACCTGTACCTGTCCAAAAAGCATGTCGACAAGGTAACTTGCAGTGGTAGCATAGTGGCATATCTCCTAAACAAAATTGTATCGATTAGCAGGTTGCTGCTTGCATGAACTACTGCCTATCTTCACTGATTAGTTGAATCTCCTCCTTGATAACAAAATTAGAACATGAAACCAAACCAATGCCCCCCACTGAACTGACATTGCATAGAACAACACTTCGCCTTCTTCTTTTCCGACAGTACATGGACAATGAATAAGCACCACCAAAATTGCTGCAACAATCAATTGCAAGTGTCGAAGCAAAACATTCATAGCAAATGGCACAACCAAATCTTCTTGTTGTGCCCTAATTCTTTGAAAGTGAAGTTGCTGGACACCTGGATCCCAAGGCTTTTTTAAAGCAACTACTCCTCTTGAATGAATTGAGTTAATAGAATATCATGATCTTCTTGTTGGAACTGAATCACCTCCATTGTATTGCACCTCCATGGACTGAAACCACCCCATCTCCATGACGACATCTTGTCAAACACTGAGCCAACGCTCTCCATTCCATATTTCCAAGGACTGAAAGCACCTCTCCCTAGTGGTGGCATTTCCTCAAATACTTGCCATGCATCGCTGATTTCCCAATCTAGAGTCAACCGTCCGTTCTTGTCTTTGCAGCGAGTGTCTTGGTCACCCCCCGTCTTGGGAGTGCACCCAATGCCGCCAGCTTGGAAATGGTTGTCTTGTGGTATTTCAACAAACACCACATGGCCAAACCCCAAGACCAAAGTATGCTACTGCCGTATAGAGGTGCCTCTCTCATCCCACAACAGCTGCTCGTCAATCTTGTTCTCCTTCACTCCAGCCTTGAGGAGCTTCTCGCCAAACACCTTGGCGGACATCATGGTGTCCAACTTGGCGGTAGTATTGTCACAGCCGATGTAGAGATCATCGACATTATTGTGGATGGAGTTGACGTCAGGGACATCCGCTTCATAAACATCTTCATCCTTGACCACCGAGACCACGACGTCATGAATCGAGCTGTCGTGCTTGCTCTTCATAGCCCAACAAGCCGGGCGACGAAGCGATCTTGCGCCGTGACACCAGCTTGCGCTTTCTTTGCACACCTTTGTCTTTGTGTAGACGGAATGGCATCAGCTAGCTTGACGGTGATTGGGACGACACTAGCACCAGTCGTGCCTAGGGCGGCACCAACAAGCGAAGAGGTGGTTGTGGCTGCGTAAGTGGTTGTGGATGGTGCCGGCACAGCAACAAGGGTGGACTTAGTCGTCAGCTCATCGGCATTTTGGATGGGACATGGCGACGTCGAGCACTTGGCAGGTGTCATCATGTTGCTGCTGGTGGGAACTATGAGTAGCTGGATGTCCATCCAGCAGTAGCCATTGTAGATGCATCGGCTATGCATCGCTTCTTGAGCTTGAGCAACTTCCTTGCATGATCGAAAGGTGACGAGAGCCGCAACCCGATCTATCCTCTCATACACGTACACATTATCCACCACTCCAAATGGATCAAACACTCGATGAAGCACTTCTTCGGTTAATGGATATCTCACCTGGCTCATGATGACGTGAAGAACGCCTACTCTGGTTTTCTCCTGGTAACTTGGCATTTCGTCGAACACCTTCTGGGCACTTGTGATGCATGTCGAGTCTGGAGACAAAACCTTTCCATTAGAGGCAGCTGAGGTAGTAGGGGTTGGAGAAGGCATCGTCGACCCCAAGGCCTGCTTCATGTCCAGTTTCATGGTGCCCTTCAACTCATGGAGTTTCTTCATCAATCTTGCTTCCATGGCTTCCCACTTCTCGATCTCCACAGAATCCATGGTGCTCGAACCAATTCACTGGTAACTAACCAGTGTCTCGAATTCGTCCTCCAAATCGCGCTAACCTCGGACAGGATTTATGGTGTTCGCGCAAAGCAATCACCAACCCACCCTTAGATTCACAGCACAAATCGAGAGAACAGGGACTCGTAGACGGCTCTGATACCATCTATCATAACCCATCATCATAAACACCATATGTCATGGCCTCGTCGCCGGCGACAAGCCCAGATTGAGGCCAGACGAAATCGGCATCACCCAATCAACAGAAAAGGGGAAAACATAGAAAGGAGAAGGGGAAACGTTGATCCATTTCATTTCTTCGATAAGCTTCAGGTTACCGGACTTGGGGATTTAATACCCTTGTCAAGACATCGCCATTGGACCCATGGTCCATGGACTCATTCCACCGCACCCCAACTCACTTACTCTACACCCTCTTTTGACGGCCCCACTCAGCAGCCAATGTTCTAATCTCCTTCTTCAGTGCATATGGGACAGTACATTGCCATTCATCATTATTAGAAGATTATTAGCAACAGCATTAGTTTAAAATTCACCGCATGATGCTCTACATTCTTCTAGGCTCATAACATCACATTAAGAATTTTTCAGCTTTGCCACAGGCAGCATAACTGCCTTCTAAGTCTCACAGCGCATCCACACAGCGGTCGCAGAACTCAAGTTTCAAGAGGACAGGCACCTCTCCCGAATGTTTAAACTTAAAAGCATTCCCAACTTTCCCAAGCGGCCATTGAATTCCAAAGAAGCACAAGACATGCGAACCTGCAGAAATCTCTCCAAATACAACATGATTCAAGGGACTAATGCCGCATCTATCTGCGCAATGAAAACAAGTGGGAACCTGTACAAAGAGACTAAGCACTGTAATTAGTCCACGACACAGTTTTTATGAGTCACGGTCGCTTAGACCCAACCAAACCTCTTATTTGCGGTCTTCAGTACTTCCATTTCAGCAGACGGCGATTCATGGAGACAGGTGGGGCAGTCATGATACACTGTCAGGTTTGAGACAATCTAGTACTG